>CM056049.1:626187959-626547809 GCA_029574335.1 Rana kukunoris | reverse complement strand
CATGGAGTCCAGCTTTCCAGAAGAGACTAGTTTGCGCAATAGGTGAGCAGGATTGTGTACTTTGAAAGTGCATTTTAAGCTGGATAAAGGCTTTTAACATACTACACCAGGGGTGGCAAACAAGTTCGACAAAAAGAGCCAAAATTTTAAACTGTGAGAGTCAGAGAGCCACACCACGCAGTGACCTGCCAAAACAGACAAACACTCACACAAAAGCATATAATTTTAACAATAATATATTAAACACATAATATAACATGCTCAGTCAGGTGTTTTTTGTTACCTTGTTGGAGTGATGGGATGATAATCTCAGTGGGATTTCTGGCATCTTTTGTTTTCAGTAATCTTCTGCAAATCAGGTTTGTATTCAGTTGTAGCCACTCGGAGCAGTTCCTTTACATGAGTGTCAGTCAGAATGGACCGGTGCTTTGATTTCACGTGTTTCAAAGTAGAAAACAGCTTCTCACAGACGTATGTTGACGAGAACATACAGTAGAAAGCAGCTTGGGAGCGGCTCTTTTTACACACGGGTATTTTTCAGTTGGCACAGCTCTCCAAAACGTAACATGGCCTTCCTTCAAAAGGGATTTCAGTCTATCGTCCTCGCGTAGCTCAATCATTTCTAGTTCACTCGCTGCCTCATCAGTAACAAGTGGGGTTTTCAGGCAGTCGGTGTCAGCATTAAACGGGTCGATGAGAAAAGTGATCTGTGGTCATCTTCATATTTTCGTTTAGCTTTGCATTTTGCCATTTTGAGTGAGGGTAAAAATCCTGCAGTGATGGTGAGGGTGTGCTGCGTCCTCCACACTAAGAACTAACGGCAAGATGTGACACAACATGTGACACACGGGTCCCCACGCTCTCTGGCCCATGCAGTTGTTTCCGAGGGATGGGAGACGTGATGGCGCAGCCTGGGGGGCGGGACTACGCGCTCGGAGATCTCTCCTCAGAGGTCCCTCCTCAGAAGCAGCATAACAAAATCCAAACTTGGCAAAGAGCCACAGTATACAAAATAATGATAAAAGGCAAAGAGCCGCATTCATTTTGGCCGGGAGCCGCATGCGGCTCGAGAGCCGCGTGTTCGCCACCCCTGTACTACACTATGGTCCACACTCGGAGAGCTCTGATGCTGATTGCCTGATTCGGAGATATACATACAAAGCACTATTGGCCATTTATATGTTAAATTGTCCACATCATCTGATAAGCAGTGTGTGCTTTTTGTTTTCTCACATGGTGGTGGCACTATTGTGGAGATTATTACACTGGATGGCAAAATGATCTATCAAAAGAGCTATTGACCATTTTTTGCATGAATAGTCCACTCTGGTAAGAGGCTACAATTTTTTTCTGCTTACTGTGGATGATGAAACTTGCCTATATGTAAATGTCTTGCTGAAAGGAGTCCTTGGCTGCAATAGCAAGATCCCACATTGCTTGGTAAAACACTGGGACACTTGGTCTTTTATTGCACTGTTGTATAAATAATATATGGCACATTTACTTATTTTTGTATAATTGTGTGCGGGACGTTTATATATATTTTTTGTAACTGTTAGCATGTTATTTAAATTGTAGCGCTTTATGTTATATATGTATTTTTTTTAGTTTTTAAAGCGCTGCACTTTTATTCATCGTTTGTGTTCTTAAATGGTTTTATCGAAGACTTAAGCCTCATACACACATTCGGATTTTCTGCAGACAAAGCGTAGGACTTTTGTCCGAAGGGCGTTGGCCAGGAATTTGTCTTGCATACAAGCGGCACACAATTGTCGTCTAACAAACACAAAACTACGTGATTTTTCAGCTCTTTAGTGCCACCCTTTGGGCACCTTCTGCTAATGTCGTGTTTGGTGAGCATTGATTCCGAGCATGCGTGTTTGTCCTTTGGACTTTTGTCTGACAAACTTGTGTGCACACGCTTGGAAAAACCGACAACAGACAGAGGCAGGAATTTTACTTTAAAGCGTTTGTCACCCCAACATATTCCTGATATGTGCTTGCTGTACCATGTACTTGTATGAGAAAGTATCTTATTCTCTTTGTATTGCTTCCTTTATGTGAAAACATTAAAAATGTACCACACTAGGCATGAGCGCACACAATGGTCAGTTCTCTAGATATTCTGGGAACTCAGTTTACTCTCCTCCAATGATCAGGCTTGTCCTGACATGCCCGCCTGCCCCCCCCCCAGCGCAGCATGGGAAAGCTCAGTGTGCTGTTGATTCTACTCCCCCAGCTCGTTTGCATCTGATGCTGCGTACACACGACCGTTTTCCGGATTCTAAAAAAAACGATTGTGTGTGGACTCCAGAGCATTTTTTACAATGTAAAAAATGGCCATTAAAAAACAAGCTCTAATTTTTCACGTCGTTTTTAACGTTGTCGTTTTTTACGTCGTAAAAAAATGGTCGTGTGTAGGCTTTAACGACGTGAAAAAAATGCGCATGCTCAGAAGCAAGTTCTGAGACGGGAGCGCTCGTTCTGGTAAAATTAGCATTCGTAATGGAGTAAGCACATTCATCACGCTGTAAGGCCTGACAGACCGTTTTGATCGGATTTGTCTGCTGGGGTATATTGGTTTGATCGTGTACACACGATCAAACCAAAATCCCCGCCGGCAGACAGCGCGGTGACGTGGCGGTGACGTTGACGCCGCCACGTCACCAGGAAGTAAAACACTTCCGCGCATGCGTCGAATCCATTCGACGCATGCGCGGGCAGATATGTCTGCTGGTTAGCGTACTAACCAGCAGACATGTCGGACGAACAGGTTCCCAGCAGACAGATTTTAAAGCATGCTTAAAAATCTGTCTGCTAGAAAAACCTGTCTGTCCGCCCGTACACACGATCGAATTTGTCTGCTAAAACGGTCCATCGGACCGTTTCCAGCAGATAGATTCGATCGTGTATACGCGGCCTAACAGACTGAAAAGCGTTAATCGTCTTTTACTAATACTAAATTGGCAAAAGCAGCCCAAAGGGTGGTGCCATCCGCATGGAACTTCCCCTTTATAGTGCCGTTGTACGTGTTGTACGTCACCGCACTTTGCTAGAGCATTTTTTTTTCACGATCGTGTGTAGGCAAGGCCGTTTTTAATGATCGGGTTGAAAAGAAAAAAGTTTTTTCTAGACCCTTAAAAACTTAATTTTTTACAACCCGAAAAACGGTCGTGTGTACGCAGATTGAGAACAGAGGGAAAGCGAGCACTTTAAAAAAGGGAGAAAAAAGTATTTATAATGTTTTTTTAGTATCATTACAAAAAAGTTTTGTCTTTCATTTCATCACGGATTGAGTTGTTTTTCAAGGTGATTGTTTACAATTAGTTACAAAGTCAGAGTTTATGCTACACAAGTTTCTATACAATAATATAATATGGCGATCGTTTTCCCTAAAAGATAGCATATAAAAATACTTTTATATTATGCCAAAAGGAATTTATCCACAGAAATCGAAAGTAAGCAATATGTTCATTTGTGTGACTATTATTAACCACTTAAGACCCGGACCAATACGCTGGTAAATGACCCAAGGTGTTTTTGCGATTCGGCACTGCGTCGCTTTAACAGACAATTGCGCGGTCGTGCGACGTGGCTCCCAAACAAAATTTGCGTCCTTTTCTTCCCACAAATAGAGCTTTCTTTTGGTGGTATTTGATCACCTCTGCGATTTTTATTTTTTGCGCTATATACAAAAATAGAGCGACATTTTTGAAAAAAAAACACTATTTTTTACTTTTTGTTAAAAAAAAATCAAATAAACTAAATTTTAGTCAAACATTTAGGCCAAAATTTATTTAGCCACATGTCTTTAGTAAAAAAAAAAATCGCAATAAAAAAAAATAGCTACCTAGCGGGAACAGCGACACTAATACAGCGATCAGAAAAATGATCGCTTAGTGACGCTGGCAATAGGGAGTGAAAGGGTTAACTAGGGCGGTGATCAGGGGGTTAAAACTTTATTAGGGGGGGGTGGGGGGGCTATCCTGAACCTAACACTAACTGTTTTTTACACTGCATGTCACACTGACACTAAATGCAGTGATTAAATCACTGCATTCAGTGACACTGTGACAGGGGGGTGGGGGGGGGCGCGATCACAAGGGTTAATATGCCTATGTGAGTGTGTGTCAGTGTTGTGTTGGTGCACACTTACTTGTCATGTCTTCTCTCATCAGCAGCGCTGGGAAACAGCGCTGCGATGAGAGAATACATCATTTCCTCCTTCCTGTGTAAACACAGGAGGAGGAAGTGACAGGCTGGGAGCGCGCTCCCATTGGCTGGGAGCGATCGCGGGGGGGGGCGGATATCACGGACATCCGCCCGCAGATCCCGGATCGCTCCCAGAGGTAGGGGGACCCCCGCACGCCGCGGAGGGGGTCCCGATGGGACCCCCGAACCGCACTCAGGCGGGGACGTAAATTTACGCCCTTGTGCCTGTACGTGCCATTCTGTGGCCGTATATGTGCGTGCGGGGGTCCTTAAGTGGTTAATGAGCAACATTTTGTAGTTGTTATTCTATTATAATTATTTTGATGTGGAAGTGAAAATCCATATCACAGTGAATTCATCTATACAACTTTAACCACTTCAGCCCCGAGCCTGTTTTTCAGATTCGGTGCTTACGAGACTAAAACAGATTTTTTTGCTAGAAAATTATTTAAATCCCCCAAACATTATATATTTTTTTTCTAACACCCTAGAGAATAAAATAGCGGTCATTGCAAAACTTTTTCTCACACCGTATTTGCGCAGCGGTCTTACAAGCGCACTTTTTTTGGAAAAAATTCACTTTCTTGAATAAAAAAATAAGACAACAATAAATTTGGCCCAATTTGTTTATATATTGTGAAAGATAATGTTACGCCTAGTAAAATGATACCCAACATGTCACGCTTAAAAATTGCACCCGCTCGTGGCATGGCGTCAAACTTTTACCCTTACAAATCTCGATAGGCGACGTTTAAAAAATTCTACAGGTTGCATGTTTTGAGATACAGAGGAGGTCTAGGGCTAGAATTATTGCTCTCGCTCTAACGATCGCGGCGATACCTCACTTGTGTGGTTTGAACACCGTTTTCATATGCGGGCGCTACTCACGTATGCGTTTGCTTCTGCGCGCGAGCTCGTCGGGACGGGGCACTTTAAAAAAAAAAATTTGGGGTTTTCGTTTTTATTTTTAGTTATTTTAGAATTTTTAACACTGAAAAAAATAAATAAAAAATTATCACTTTTATTCCTATTACAAGGAATGTAAACATCCCTTGTAATAGAAAAAAGCATGACAGGTCCTCTTATATATGAGATCTGGGGTCAAAAAGACCTCAGATCTCATATTCAGGCTTAAATGCAAAAAAGAGGTATGGGGACGGCTGAGGGACATTTTTTCCCTCAGTCGCATCCCCGGACAGCCAGCAAGAGGACCCGATCGCCTCCGCCGCTACCGACGGCTACGGTAAGCGGCGGAGGACGGGCGCGGAGGAGCGCGGGAGAGCGGCGGGAGGGGGGGGCACCCTCTCCCGCCGCCGGTAACGGCGATCTCGTGGGGAATCCGCCGCGATGACCGCCGTTATCGTTAACAGGACCGCCCCACGAAGAGATGGATATCTCGGTTGTGGCAGCAGCTGCTGCCGTTACCGAGATATCCATCTTCAAAAAGATAAACTCTATTTATTGGTTAATAAGCATGTATACTATTAACAAAAAAGTCAAATAAATTACAAATTATGTAAGACTTCATGTCTGAATTTCTGTATATGGCGTCTGTTTGGATTTTATATCACGTTTTCTTAACATAAATCAAAAGCTCCATAAATGTGTTATAATGAGAAAGTCTTTCTAGGAAACAATCCAAATATGTAATTTATGACACTTTATTTGGTACCAGTTGCTGCAGCTTGTTATGTCTAAGGTTTTTGTGCATGTATGTCTCTGTAAACTGTATGCAGTATGAACAAACACGGATTATCTTACTGGATTCCGATATCTGCAATCATACCTACAGCCAATGCTGTATCCTGGCCTAGGCCAACAAGGCCCAGGCCTAGGGCAGCACTTTGCAGGGGGGCAGCACGGACAGTATCCCTGCCGGCTTGCACTACACTGTTAGGCGGCGTACACACGATCGGATATATCCGATGAAAACGGTCCGCGGACCATTTCCATCGGATATGTCCGATCGGGAGTTTGATCCGATGGCGTGTACACACCATCGGATCAAATTCCCCGCCACCGGACGGCGCGGTGACGTAGTGGTGACGCGGCGGTGACGTTGACGCCGCCGCGTCACCGCCACGTCACCGCACCAGGAAGTAAAACACTTCCGCGCATGCGCCAAATCCATTCGGCAGCGGCGCGGCGGCGGTGGGGGCGGACATGTCTGCTGGTAAGTGTACTAACCAGCAGACATGTCGGGCGGACAGATTCCCACCGGATAGATTTCAAAGCATGCTTTGAAATCTGTCGGGTGGAGAAATCTGTCCGCTAGCCCATACACACGAGCGGAGATGTCTGCTGAAACGGTCCATCGGACCGTTTTCAGCGGACATATCCCCTCGTGTGTACGCGGCCTAAGGCACATTAGTTTAGCACCCCCATAAATCAACTGCACTGCTTCCAGTATGTGGTCGGTTGGCATTCTGCAACTGTGGGGCATCACTTCTATTTTTTTACCATCCCTGTACCATTGTAGAGATTTCCCTTCACTTCCTGTCCCAAAGCCAAACCGGAAGTGGGAGGAAATCTGTGCAAATTAAGGGAATCCATTCCCCCCAGGCCATCAGAACTAGTGTCCCGCTTGACAATTTCAGGGTGGGTCTTAAAACGCAAGGGGTGTGGCCTTGACAGGAAGGGGTGGGTCATATTTAAATTAGAGGGTGCATGAGTTTAGTCAGGCCTAGGGCAGCACAAAACCTAAATACACCCCTGCCCACAGCACATACACAGCATGCTACATGCAGGGCATATACAGCATGTTAATAGGCTTATCAGAAAAACACAGGTTTGGCAGAGAAGAATGTATTATTGAATTATAGCAGTGCTTTTTAATAGGTTACAGCAAAAAGTATTTTATAAGGATGAGCTTCAGGTTTGAGTCAACAGAGAGTTTGACTATAGCTCCCAGAGACTTAATTTGGGTTTCGGTGCTCAGAGTCTGTGTATTTTTGCATTTGTGCCATTGCTTCAGTGCGCATGTGCTGATGACGTCGACACATGCAGATAAAGGGGATATCTCCTAGACCGTGCAAGTTTATGAGACATCTGGGGTAGCTAAAGGTAAGCCTTATTAGAGGCTTACATGTAGCAAAAAGTGCTTGTAAAGGGTTTACAACCACTTTAAGAAGCCCATAGATGAGTCATATTTTTTTCATTCAACCAATGGATTGAAAAAAAATAAAAAACTTGATTCCCCCATCCACACACTCGATGTATATGAGGGAATCCTCCCTACTAAGGTATTGTATTCTAACAGTGGGGAGACTTACCCACCATCAGAATACATTGATCTTCACTGCCGGCTATAGCCTGTGGCATTGACTGCCCACACATGGATCAAAATTCACCTAGTCCTTGCTGAATTGCCCAAAATTTAAGAAAAGGGATCAATTTGCTTATGAGATTTCCCTTCTCATGAAATAAGCCACCTACAGGCAAAAAGGCTAACTTCACCTGCCTACAGCCAATGCTATATCCTGGCTTAGGGCAGCACTTTGCAGGGGGGGCAGCATGAAACAAGTCCCCACTACACTGTTCGGCAAATTAGTCTAGCGCCCCTATAAAGTGGCCACACTGCTTCCGGTATGTGGGTGACCAGCATTCCGCAACTGTGGGGGGGCTGGAACACAAACCTTCCTCACTGTGCTATATGTTTCTGCTGCACCATTCGCATGGTTATATGTTCTTAATCCTCTCCATAAAATTTTAAGAAATTTGTGCTTAAAGTAGAACTATAGGCAACACTTTTTCATTCTATAGCCCCTGTCAGTTTATTTTTTTACCATCCCTGTACCATTGCGGATTTTTCCCTTCACTTTCTGCCACATAGCCAAACAGGAAGTGAGAGGAAATCCATGCAAATTAAGGGAATCTATTGCCCCCCCAGGCCCTATTTTCAGGGCGGGTCTTAAACAGCAAGGGATGTGGCCTTGACAGGCAGGGGTGGGTCATATTTAAATCAGGGGGTGCACAAGTTTAGTCAGGCCTAGTGCAGCACAAAACCTAAATACACTACTGCCTTCAGGTGCACTAATGCTAAGTTTAAAATGTTCAAATTAAACCATAATGGGGTATCATATTAGCAATTATAAAATAGTTTATACAAAGGAACAATAAAATTATGTATTTATACCATAGAGCCGAATAACTAATTTAGAGTACCAACCTCAAGAATAATTGCCTCTTCTGTAAGAAGGATTATATGATCTCTAGATGATTCCAATTTCAGCTTTTGTATTCGTCTTGGAGTAATTTTGATGAAAGAAAATTAAAATGCAAAGTACAAGTGTGTACAATACAAAAAAAGACATACAGTACTAGGTAGAGTGTCGTCTACAAATTTACATTTTTATCTTTTAATGCTCCTTCACAACAAATGAAAATTACAGTAGAAAAACACACAAAAGTTATAAAGCTCAATACATTTTTGTTGATAACACTATTTATTTTAAATAGTTATGTGAAAGCCCGTTTATTAGTAATTGTTGAAGCATAGCAAAAACACAAACTCCTTAGGATAGGTGGCTGCCCTTTTTTCATAATTTTTTTTCACCTGGTAAACCTTCCCGCTTCTCATTGCCATAACACATGAGAGATTTGTTCCATAGTCCTAGGAACAATGCAAACTGATAAGATGCCCCACAGACAGAGTATCCAGCAATTTATGAAAGCTAATATCTGCTTAAAATGAAAAGTAAAGGATACTCTGTTATAGCCGGATCCCGCTTTTGGGGTTGGTAAGAAACATTTGCACTCATTACTTCTTTTATAATGTCATCCATCAGAGGATCATCCTGCAACGAGATGTACACATGATAAGAATCTTTGGGGTAATATCCTAAACATGTAAAAATACAAGCTATCACGGTGACCCATACAAATCATAACAGAATTCAGGGGCTTTCTACTACAAGATGAAGTAAGAATTTGCCTTTTTAATAAGCCCAATATCTATGTTATTAATTTTTTTAATAATAGAGGTGGTAATGGTTGCCATAACAGTCATACTGGGGCATGTGTCCTTTTGCTTGACTATGACATATACTGTATGTGTGTATCATTTATTTATTCTATATAGGGGAGTAAAGAGTAGTAACCAGGTGGAGGTGAAGGAATGGATAGCATCTATAGAGGATAGAAAACCAGGAGTAGAGGGGTATGAGAAAATGTATAGGTAGGATGGAAAGGTAAGATAGGGCCTGTTAGAGAGCACGTCTCAACTGGCCTGGTTAGAGGGCAATCAATAGGTAGCAAGAGAGTTTTGGGCATAGGAATAGTATATGGAGGCAGCTATTGAAGACGACCACAAGGTTACTAGACTCTTTATATCTATAGTTTGACAAATATGTCATAGTGGTTCCCAAATATGGAGGTATTTAGTTTTTGTATAAATAAAAAGTATAACTAAAAAGGCAAAACTTTTTTTTTTAGTTTTGGATAGAGGGGAGAGGAATTTAAACACCTGAAATTCACAAAGAAAATGCGCCCGACGTTGCGCCGGCGTAGCGTATATTCGTTAGCGTAAGCCAACGTAAGTCAAAGTAGATGGAAGTGGGCTGGAAGTGGACGTGATGCATGGTAATGAAGTGTGACCCCATGCAAATGATGGGCCGAGCATCATCCAATCCTTGGACGTATCCCTGTGCGCATGCGTACAACCACGTCGAAATAACTGCCTAAGATACGTCGAATCACTGCCTACGACGTGAACGTAACCTACGCCCAGCCCTATTCACGTAGTATTACGTAAACGACATAAAATACAACGGCTGTTCCCTGGTCCATACCTTTGCATGAGTTGTATCTCCTATATGAGGAATAACTTTACACCGGACGTAACGCTTACGCAAATCGCTTAAAACATGCGCTGGGCGCAAGTACGTTCTCCCTCGTTTGCATATTTGCATCACAAATTAATGGGAGTACCAAATGCGTCCAGCGTAGCTATGCGCCCACTATACGCTGGCGTAGGCAAGTTATGTCCGTCGGATAAAGTCAGTTTTTTGGCATATCTTAGTTCTATGGGTACGGCGCATAGATACGACGGCGCATATTTACACTTACGCGGCGTATATCGAGACACGTCGGCGTAAGTGCTACGTGAATCCGGGCCATACTCTTTATTTGTTCTCTTTGCCTTTATCATTGAACGTGAAAATAAAATAAAATCCCAAAATTAAGGTTGTGCCCAGAAAAGTAATAGAGGGGAAATCTTCCAATGGGGACACTAGTTCTGGTGTTACTAAATCCAGGATCTTACATTAACTATATCTGGTCTCCCAAAGTACACAGAACATGGAAATGTTTTAGTAAATATAAAAGGCTTAACACCTTTTCTCATCAACACTTGTGACTTCTACCAGTGTCTGGTTAAATATCGTAGGAGGAGTTTTCATTCTCCCATGATTGTCCTATGAGAATGCAGGCCCATGTCTGGACAGTGCTGATTGGCCCTGTGTTGATCACATGCACTCTCCCAAGGAAAAATCAGGAGATGGTTTGGGAACTGTGGAAGCAGGGGAGGATCCGAGAAGATAGGATCAAACAGCATTTTTACACAATGCAGAGGAATAACCCCTTAGGTTCCACAAGTATAACAAGCATGCTTTATTCAGACTGATTTCACTGTTGTTGGGTTAGCAACACTTTAATTTGGGATTTTCTCTCTCTTCTTGTTTTGGTTATGGAACAGGAAGTGAAGGTAGATCCCACAATGGAAGACAGAGGGCAAAAATAAACCTCCTTTACTATATCCAAAATTAAAAAAGAAAAGTTTTGCCTATATTTCCACTTTAGGATATTAGGTAAATATTCATTGAGCATAATTGTAGTGAACTGTGTTTAACCCTGGGGGAAGTTTTTTTTTTTTTTTCAGGATCCTACACTCGTCTATTTAGATGCATTGAACATGTAAACCCATTTTGATAACCACAAAAACACTCAGATTTAAAATTACATTAAACAATTTTAAGAGACATTTTAAACTTCTTTGATAAGACAACATACCATTTCTAAGCCCTTCAGAAAGTCACTCCCTAGTGGGTTTGTATTCTTAGGTTGTTTTCTGCCAAGAAATAGACCATTACAAGTATTAGCTAAGGAACTATTATAATGAATGTATTTTGGGGCTAATCTTTACAATGCTCTTAGTATAGAAGGTCACAAACTACATCAGTGTAAAACATTATCAGTTAAGTAATGAGCTATAAAATGAGTCTGTGGCATGTTAAGAAGAGACAGATGCTATTTATGTCCTCATAAAAAAAAGACTTTGGCTAGTAAATAAAATACATGATCTGATCATATGCTCAATGATATAGCAGACAAGTCTGTAATTAGATACTCGATACTCATGTTCCCCACCACCTTTGTTTGGTGGGGATCTGTCCATCAATAACAAACAATTGCTATGTACTAGAAATTGCTCCCACATTGTTACAACATTATGATTAGCTTGGTAGCAGTAAGATACTATTTCTTATTTCATGAGAAAAAATTACTAATCAACAACACTGAATAAGGTTATAACGAACTGGGTTACACATGAACATGATCTATTTTTAATCACCGCCGCCTATAGATATACGTTGGCAGAATGGCACGGCTGCGCAAAGTAACGTACCTGTAAGTTGCTTTGAATTTCCCGCTGCGTGGGGGCATGCGCGCCCCCTACTGCGAGCTCCATGACTGTGCCTCTGGGACCCGTAGACTCAATGTCAGCCGCTGTCCCGCGGTCGTGTCATGGAGCTTTAGAACGGGGAGATGCCTTTGAAAAGCATTTCCCTGTTCTGCTTTGTGACTGGACAGTGATCTACTGCTCACTGTCATTAGGAGCAGTGATCACTGTTGTGTCACTTATAACCCAGCCCCCCCCCCACAGTTAGAATCACACCCTAAGACACACTTAAACCCTTCCTCGCTCCTAGTGGTTAACCCCTTCCCTGCCAGTGTCACAGTAATCAGTGCATTTTTATAGCACTTATCGCTGTATAAATGACAATAGTCCCAAAAATATCGTCTTAACCCTCCTCTTATGTTAGCTTTCTGTTACTATCCATGATGTTAACGGGTCGGTTTTGACCCGTGTCTTAAATCAGCCATAAAATACCCTCTGAACAATTATTTATCATCCAATTAGTTTCTTACCTCTTGGTTACCTTTATCCTTGAAAAGATTGGTTTTAATATTTTTGGTGTGACCCCTTAGACCAGTGGTCATCAACCTTGTCCTGCAGGACCCACTAACAGGCCAGGTTTGCAAGATAACTGACATACATCACAGGTGATATCATTTGCTGCTCAGTGATTGCAGTATTCTAATCTGCATCTCCCCAAGGTAATACATAAAACCTGGCCTGTTAGTGGGCCCTGCAGGAATGGTTGATGACCACTGCCTTAGACCTTTCTTTTGATAGCATACCTCTCATTTTCAAATAAAAAAAATGGTAAAATGTATTGGTCCTATGTTTCTTTACTTTATTTAGAGAAGCAGACAAGCAGGTAAAGAGATAGGCCCCTCCCTAACTACAGCTCACAGGGTTGAGAGGTGATTGGCTGTCAGTGTTACTAAGCAGAGAGAGTGATTATAATTTCAGTTTTGGCACTTATTAGTGTCCTATAATTCTATATTATAACTGGGTCAGAATTGACCCTAACACCATAAACGTCTTAATTTTCACCACAGTATTTTATAATTTAGTGAAAAGGATTATTTTTCTATTACATTGTTTAACCACTTCAATACCCAGCCATAGACAATTGACGGCCTGGGATGGGATTTACCATCCTAAGTGGCCGTCAATTGACGGCCTGGGTATTGCAGGCGAATATCTGGACGATGCCTGCAGCCAGAGGCATCATCCAGATATCCATCTCTTCAGCCGGCGATTCTGCACAAAGTAAGAACGATCATAGCGGCGGTTCCGCCGCTTGATCGTTCTTACAGGCCGCGGGAGGGGACATCCCCCCCCTCCCGCCGCCATCCGGTGCTTCTCCGGGCTTACCTGTACCTTCGGGGGCCCGGAGAACGAATCGTCGGCGGCGGCAGGAAGCATAGAGATGACTGGTGACCAGATGGTCACCAGTCATCTCTATGACCGTCGGAGGACCCGGGCGCGATCTGATGACGTCACGCCCGGGTCCCCGTATGTAAACAAAGCCGCGATTGCGGCTGTAAGTCACCATTCATGAGATCGGTGAATTTTTTTTCACCGATCTCATGGTTTCCAGCCTGGAGGTGAGATGTGAGGTCTTATTGACCCCACATCTCTCCATAAAGAGGACCTGTCACACACATTTCCTATTACAAGGGATGTTTACATTCCTTGTAATAGGAATAAAAGTGGAAAAAAAAAATGAAAAAAAGTGTAAAAATAAATAAAATATAAGTAAAAAAAAATAATAAAAGATAAAAAAAAAATGAAAACGCCCCTGTCCCCGATAGCTCGCGTGCAGAAGCGAACGCACACGCAAGTCCCGCCGACATATGTAAACGCCGTTTAAACCACACATGTGAGGTATCGCCGCGTGCGTTAGAGTGCCAGCAACTAATCTAGCACTAGATCTCCTCTGTAAATCTAAACTGTAACCTGTAAAAAATAAATAAAGCGTTGCCTAGGGAGATTTTTAAGTACCGAAGTTTGGCGCCATTCCATGAGTGTGCGCATAATTAAAGCGTGACATGTTGGGTCTCTATTTACTCGGTGTAACATAATCTTTCACATAATACAAAAAAATTGGGCTAACTTTAGTGTTTTGTTATTTTTTTAATTCATAAAACAATTTTTTTTACAAAAAAAAGTGTTTGAAAAATAATTGCGTAAATACCGTGCAAGATAAAACTTTGGAATGACCGTCATTTTATTCCCTAGGGTGTCTGCTAAAAAAAACATATATAATGTTTGGGGGTACTGTGTAATTTTCTAGCAAAAGAATGATGATTATTACATGTAGGAGAGAAGTGTCAGAATAGGCCCGGTATGGAGGTGGTATAAAAGCCTAGTATTGAAGCGGTTAAATAGAGGTTCCTGACAAAGTAAAAAAATGTTGATGCAATAAACAAATTTACGTGATACTTATAGACATTCAAAACCTGAAAACGGGTCGGTTCTGACCCTAACACAAGAGGAGGGTTAAGTGTCTCATGTGTCCGCCATAATGTCGCAGTCATGATAAAAATCGCAGATCACCGCCATTACTAATAAAAATCTATCCCCTATTTTGTAGAGGCTATAACGATTGCGCAAACCAATCAATATACGCCTATTGAGATATTTTTTTTTACCAAAAATATGTAGAAGAATATGTATCGGCCTAAACTAAGGACATTTTTATTTATATTTTTTAATTTAAGGGATATTTATTATAGAAAAATGTAAAAGAATATTGTTTATTTATTTTTTAATTGTTTAAAGCGCAAAGAATAAAAACTGCAGATGTGATTAAATACCACCAAAAGAAAGTTCTATTTGTGGGAAAAAAATAATGTCAATTTTGTTTGGGTGCAATGTCAGTAAAAGCGACACAGTCTGGAATCGCAAAAAATGACCCTGTCATTGAGCAGCCAAATCATCCGAGGCTGAAGAGGTTAATGCGAATGGTTTAAATGATCAAAATGTAAATCAGCCAGTGAAGCTCGACTTAAAGTGAACCTGTGATTTACAAATATATTCACATTATGAATAAAGACAGACTGGAACTGCCATGTATATAAATCACACTATCCTTACTGACTTCTGCCTAAATTGCCAATAGCTAATCAATCCATAGATTTATACTTACCTTACACTGACATGATTATATTATCTGAAGATAATACCAAAAATGCAAAGTAACAATTGTTTGTTGTTGGTAAAATGTAGAATAGCAGTCTCATATCTGCTATCAGATAAAGTATTTTTATATTTTTTTTAATAAGAAAGAGTTATGCCGCGTACACACGGTCGTTTTTTGCGATGAAAAAAAAAACAACGTTTTCTGTGAAGTAAAAAACGACGTTTTTGAAACGTCACTTTTCAAAGACAATTTTGCATACATACCATCGTTTTTTCACAAAAAGCAAGGTTACGTTCACCACTCTTTTCCTTGTCAAAATTTTATTGATACTTAATAAGTAGGATATACAAGTAGTGTATAGTGGTTACATTGTGAAAGAGAGTATTTTGTTATGTATACAGGTTATTTCGTAACAATTGCAACATGCATAGGGCAACATAACATATGGAAGAGAAGAGGTAAGAAAGAAAAGATGCATATACGAGATAATGTTGCGTCAAAGGTATTGGTTGACAATATAATGCAATTACTTATACATCGAGTTTGGAAAGTCTGGGTTGAATTTTCACATCAACCTTATTAATAAAAATTTATAAAGCATAAATCATATAAAATAACCAGTAGGGGAGGGAGGAATGTGGAGGGAAGGGGGACTGGGTTAGGGAGGTCTGCAGGAGCAAGTCGAATTCCACAGTCATCGGTTAGATGTTTCTGTAGATATGCACGTTGATTGAGCTACCATGGCAATAACACTCTGTCATCAAAGGAGTTTGGTGTAACGTACAAGGTCCATGGTTTCCACAGATTTTCAAATTTAGTGATCGTATCTGTGTCTAATGCTTCCATTTTGGCGTGTGTCATTGCTACGTTCATCCTGTTTTTCACTTCTGTCATAGAAAGATTGGGAGTTCTCCAGGCTTTAGCCAGGGTTTGTTTCGCTGCCGTGAAGAGTTGCATTAGTAGTTTGAATTGTATGTTTGTTAGGTGTTCGGGCTTCAGGTTCAGTAGGGCTGTTGTAGGATTCGGGGGGTTATTTTTCCCAGTCAACGCATTAGCTATATTGAAGGTCTTTGCCCAGAATGTTTGCGCCTTAGGACATGACCACCAAACATGGTAAAACGTACCTATAGCTGAGCATCCCCTGAAGCATTGCCCTGTATAATTTGGAGTGTATTTTGCTATCTTGGCCGGTACCAGGTACCATCTGGTTAGTACTTTATAATTAGTTTCCAATGCTATTATGTTTGGGGAGGCAGCTTTCGTGGTACGCCATATTTGGTTCCAGTCCGAAGTCTCGAGTTCAATACCCAGGTCCTCCTCCCATTTCCGAATATATGGTGGCCCTGTTGTGTTGTGGGTTAGTAAATGTTGATACAAAGCGGATATCGTGCCCTTAGCATGTGGGTCTTTTCTGCATATTCTTTCAAAGGGGGACTGCTGGGCGGATGGTGGGGTAGGGTTCAAGTATGGCTCGAAGAAGTTTTTTATTTGGAGGTATCTAAAAAGTTCTGAGTGAGGGATACCGTATTTTTTGCAAATTGACGGGAAGGGCAGGAAGTTCGAAAGTTCCAAAAATTTGTATAGGTGTATGCAATCCCTGTGTAACCATTCTTTAAATGTTTTGGGAAGAATCCATGCTGGATAGAATGCCGGGTTTTTGTAAAAAGATAGCATTGGGATATGAGGGGATTGTAAGTGGTATTTTGACTTGAATCTATCCCAGAGGGAGAGTGAGTGCTTAATTATGGGGTTATCTATGTTTTTACGTAATTTGGGGGGTATCCATAACAGGTTGGATATTGGAATGGGGTCACATTCCGTTGTTTCTATTGAAACCCAGAGAGGTAATTCTTGGTTCGCGTTGTATTTAGTGAGAGTCGCTATTTGTGCCGTTCTATAGTAGTGTGCAAAGTTTGGGAGTCCCAGCCCACCATGTGTTTTGGGGAGATGCAAAGTCTGTTGCTTTATCCTTGGCTTGGAAGAACCCCAAATGAAAAATGAGACCCTCCTCTGGATGATTCTCAAAAAGTAGGCAGGTATTGGGATAGGAAGTACCCTAAAGAGATATAGTAATTTCGGGAGTATCGTCATTTTCACTGCGCTGATTCTTCCAAACCAGGACAATGGGAGATGGGTCCATGCCGCTAAGATGTTTGTGATTTGTTTTAAGAGAGTTGGATAATTATGTGAGAAAAGGTCAGAAGTGGCTGCGGTTAGGTGTGTTCCTAGGTATGGGATGCTTTTTTCTGGCCAATCGAATGGAAGGCCTGTTTTGGCTGCTGTCAATTCTAGTTTCGAGAGCGATATGTTCAGGGCCAGGCATTTTTTAGGGTTGATCATGAGTCCTGAAAAAGTTGCGAAGTGGTTCAGTATTGGGATAAGGTTTGGGCCTGACACTTGGGGGGATGATAAAAATAGGAGAATGTCGTCTGCGAACAGACATACTTTGTGTTTAAGGCCGCCTAGTTCTATGCCAAGTATAGTGGGATCCGATCTAATCTTTATTGCTAATGGTTCGATGAGTAGGGCAAACAATAGTGGGGACAGTGGGCATCCCTGTCGTGTGCCTCTTTTGATATCAAAAGTGTCCGATTTATATCCAGCGTACTTAACATAAGCTCTTGGGTTATTATATAGTTCCATTATCCATTTGATGTAGTTTGGGCCAAATCCCCAGTTATGGAGCGTATAGTTTAAGTACGACCAAGAGACTGAATCAAAGGCCTGTTTAATATCCAGAGACAGAAAACAAGCAGGGATGCCCCTTTTTCTTGCAATATGTGCTAACAAGCATGCCCTTCGTATGTTATCGCCCGCTTGTCTGGAGGGTATAAAACCTACTTGGTCTCGGTGGATCATTTTGCCTATGTGTTTATTAAGACGGGAAGCCAAAATTTTACCTAGTAATTTTATATCTGTGTTTATCATAGAAATAGGACGGTAGTTGGTACAGAGGGTATTATCCGTATGCGGTTTAGGAATCATGCATATCGTGGCTAGCAGTGATTCGGGTCTAAATGTCTTTTGTTTCAACAGGTCATTGAATGCGTCTGCCAATCTTGGTGAGATTAGTTCTGTAAAAGTTTTGTAATAACGTGCAGAGAACCCGTCTGGTCCTGGTCTTTTGTTTAATTTAAGATCTTTAATGGCAATGGACACATCTTCTTGTGTGATCAGTTCTTCCAGTTGCGATTTTTGTAATTGATTCATCTTTGGCAATTGGATTTGAGAGAAGAAAGAATTTGCTTCCGCTTCGCTAAATGTACCTGTTTCAGAGTATAGTGCTTTTAGGTGCGAACTAAATTTTCGTACAATCTTGAGTGGGTTGCTAGAAGTAATGTTATTCGCTATCTTTAATTTTATGGGTTTAAATGTTCTATTTAGTGAATTTAGTGATCTAGCTAAGTATGTCCCTGGTTTATTCGCATTTTTGTAAAAAGTATGTTTTGATCTGTTAAGTGTTTTATTAGCTGATTCTGTGAGGAACAGGTCATATTCTAAACGTGCCTTATCTAAGCGTTTTTTGTTGGTAAGGGTGTTGTTGTCTTGCATGGCCAGAAAGGCTGAGTTGTATTCAGTTTCAAGTTGCTTCGCTAGATGTTTTCGTTTTTTTTTGAGGATTCCTAATTCTCGCTGGAGTGTTCCCCTTAAAACTGGCTTGTGTGCTTCCCATAATGTGAGTGGGGATATTTCTGGACTCATGTTAAGTTCTAGGTATTCTTTCAAAGCTTGCTCGATAGGCAGGCAAAGGGCGGGATGTTTGAGTAAAGTTTCTGGGAGGTACCAAGTAGGGTCGTGATTTTTTGGGATCGCAGATGCTAGAGTGGTAAGCACTGCGTTATGATCGGACCAGGGAATGGGGATGATACTTGAATTTAGAACTTCTGGGGCCATTCCAATTGTCACTAATATGTGGTCGATGCGACTGAATGATTGGCGGGGGTTTGAGAAGTATGTGTAGCTTCGCTTTGTGGGGTTGTACTCTCTCCAAGAGTCCACAAGGTTATATTTGGATAAGAGGCTTGGGAGAGTCCATTTAGGTTGGTACTTTGGTGGCGTATATGGGGATTTATCTAAGAATGGGAGGAGGACCTGGTTCGAATCTCCACATAGCAGAAGAGAGCCCATTTTATGCGTATTGACTGTTTGGAATAGGTGGGATAGAAAAGGTAGAGGATTGGCATTGGGAGCATAGTATGAGACTACTGTAATCGCGGAGTCCATAATATAGCCTGTTAGGATAAGGTATCTACCCTCTGGATCCTTGATTTCAGATTTTAGCGTAAAAGGTGTAGTTCGGTGGAATGCTATCAAAGTTCCTCTTTTCTTAGTGGAAGCTGATGCAGTATAAACTTGCGGGTAGGAGGCATTATAGAATTTAGGGGTTGTGTTGGGCGTGAAGTGGGTTTCCTGTAAACAAACAATATGGGCTTTTTTGGCTTGGAAGGATCTAAATGCCTTTGTACGTTTCTGAGGAACGTTGAGACCCTGCACATTAAGGGTCAATAAGTTTAACGGGGCCATGGCAGCTCAATCAATCTAGCAATCTTACCGTCATTCTGTGTAGAGTAGTTGTCCGGCTCGCTCCGTGCAGATATAGGGAGGGATGAGGGAAGGTAGGGTCCAAAACAAATAACCTTAAGAAAGGAGAATGAAAAATGAAATACAAAGCAAGTTAACAAGAATTCAATCAACATTAAGTAGACTATGTACATAGTGTTTGCCCGTGATGGGAGAATATGTCTCCCATCAAGGGGAAAGGGGGTCTCGTCGAGTCTCCACATAATACTATGGGGACCTGAGGAGACTTTAGAGAGGCACGTGTGGTTTCCATGAGTTGGAGTACCGCTTGTTGAGTGCACAGTAGAAACACCTAATCAGGCGTCAGTTTTACTATACTTGGCTATAATGATAAATGAACAGGGTATAAATTGGATCTTGCTGGGTGAGGAGTAAGCTATATAGGTGGGGGAGAAAACAAGTGGGGATAAGGAAGTGAACTCTTCTTGTGTTAAACATCAGGTAGTAACAGTTGTCTTGTCGGAACCTGGTTACTCGTGTTATTTGTGGGATTAAGGTGTAGTGTTATGATTTAGTGGGTCTCTGAACATGTTAGAATGTTAGTGTTAACAACGTGTATTGTTCTAGGTTGACATTCAAGCCATGAGTAGAGTAACGTTGATAATTGTGAATATAAGGAGAGAAGTTGCGCTAGATTTGTATAGTGCAGTGGAAGTGTTGGTTGCGGGCCAGGGGAAAGAGTGTAAATATATATGATGCGGAGGTGTGAGGTGAAATGAGGGAGAGGGGGGTGTAAGACAGAGGAGGAAGTGAGGTGAGGATTAGAGTCTATTTGGGAAATGTATGTGTATCTAATTCCCTTTTTTGCTCATTTTAAGGTGAGGGGGGAATGGAGTCAAGAAAAGAGGGCATGTGGTCCTTTTGTTCTTAGAGTATACTGGGGTCCTTCCACTATTTGGCTTTCGTATTGAAGAGGAGGCAAGGTTTGAGAGAGTTCCATCAGATGCTCAGTCCATCGAGTCTTCTTGGTCCAGGGTCTGGGGAGCGAATCTCCCTCGCTTGTTTGAATGTTGCGTGCCATTGTTCTTCTCAGGGCGAGATGAATTGTTGTGGGAGGAATTTGATGCAGATCTTCTGCGTGAAGTGGTTGCTGTAGTTGGGTTTTCAATAATTTTGAGATCGAGTAAAGCTTGGTGCAATTGGTCAGAGGTTCTACATACAATCTTGGTTCCTTGATATGTGAACCGTAGGGAAAAGGGGAATCCCCATTGATACTTGATTTGACGTTGTTGGAGTTCCATTAAAAGAGGCTTCATTGCTCGCCTTTTGGATATAGTTAGCTGCGAGATGTCAGCGAATATTTGATAGCTGTGGCCTTGGAAAGACAGGTCATTTTTTGTTCTGGCTGCTTCCAATATTTGTTCTTTTGTCTTGTAATAATGGAACTTGGCGATGATGTCCCTGGGGGGACCTTCTGCTTTCTTAGGGGCCAATGCTCTGTGGACTCTGTCCATTTCCAGGCGTTCTATTGCAATTCCTGGTAACAATTCCTGGCATATCGCCAATGTTGTGCCTTGGAGGTCTATAATTGATTCTGGGATACCTCTAAATCTCAAATTGGACCTCCTTGCACGGTTCTCGTAGTCCTCTAATCTATTTTGTAGCACCAGGTTTTCTTCTTTGAGTGTGTCCAGCTCAAACTGGCATTCTTGTGTATAGATTTCAAGTTCCTCCATTTTTGATTCTAATACCTCTGTTCGGCTGCCCAGGTCTCTTATTTCCTTGGTTAAGTGTGAGGTGATCTGGTCCGAAGTGCGTTTCAGTGCCTTATTCAGCATTCTCTCAAATTGTGTCAGCAGTTCTGAGGGGATCTCTGCATTGTGAATAGTAGCCTGAGAGGATTTAAATTGTCCCTCATCTTCGCTGTCTGACTCAGTAGTATCTAAGAAAATATTTGGCTTCATTGGTCTGGCTGCGTTTTTCCTGTCTTTCCCTGAGGTGAGAGCCTCTGAGGTAGCCGAGGAGAATGGCGCCTTTTTTGTGGTACCTTTAGTGTGCTGGGTGCCGCTGCTGATATTCGGTTTTACTTTATTTCTTGCACCTCCGAGCACCATTTTTGTATAGAGATGGTCCCCGTGTCTTCCGCGATCAAATATAATGTTTTCTGTTCAAATGCGGTTCCTATTTGCTGTGTTTATCCGCGGTTTTCTCCTTCATGGAGCGGAGCTCTAGTGCGGCATGACCGTCCTGCTAGACTCCGCGCGCGCGCCTCTCTCACCACTCTTTTCCATTGAAGCTCGCTTCATAACTAGCTTCTGGGCATGCGCGGGTTGAAAAACGTCGTTTTAAACGACGTTTTTGCTACACACGGTGACTTTTTGTGAAACAAAAAACGACGTTTTGAAAAACGACACAAAAAATTCAAGCATGTTGGAATTTTTTTTTGGTCGTTTTTTTGAAGACAAAAAAGACGTTTTGCCCACACACGATCAATTTAAATGACGTTTTAAAAAACGTCGTTTTTTTTTCATCGCAAAAACGACTGTGTGTACGCAGCATTAGAGCCTCTTTCGAAGCGTATTGCCGTGTCCATTTTCCAGTTCTGATGCACAAAAAAGTTTGTAAGGTCCTATTAGATATTATATTTATAAATTAAAAAAAAAAAATCTATTCAAATATGTTGATTTGTACTTAAAGGAAACACACATGCATATATACAGAAGCTGTCAATGCAAAGTTTTCATTTTAGAAATATTTACTGCTCCAAACTTAATCGATATTGGACGTCTATTTTTACAAAACATAACACAGCTTGTTTAAGACTTTAGACCCCAACATTTGCTCTCCTAGGAATCATCCCAGAAGAAACCCTCCCTGTTGAAATGCATTTAATGTGGACGGGATCCTTGTTCCTGGCCCGCAAACCAATTTTGCAGAAATGGATCTCACCTACATCCCCAAAATGTTAACAATGGTGTGAATATAAACATAGGGGATGTCCTAAGAAATGTAAAAAAACTTGGCCCCTGTGGTTATCCACTAATCAGTCCACACACCCCTCCACACACCCCTATTCAGCCATGATAACCAAATAAGGGAAGATGGTGACTGTCCTTTCAATCGCATGTGGTTTACAATATATGCTTGTTTAAAACTGGAATATAGAATAGGAAATTACATATCAGTTATCTGTTGAAGGCCCTGGGTATGCCTCTCACTATACACAGTTTTTAAAAGTCTTAAAGGAGTTGTAAATAAAAACATTTGATTTTGCTGAAATTACTGTTTACAGGGTATAGAGAGATAATAGTTAACTGATTCCTTTTAAAAATGATTAAAAACAGATAAACATCAATCATATAATGTACCTACAGTTTCTAGTTTAGTTTTTGCATGTTGTTTCCTGCTTCTGTGATGTACAAAGCCACAGAGCCAATACAGGGCAGCGATGGTATGGAAAACTAAATTGGTGCTGAGGGGTTTTAGACACACAGTAATCACACCTCCTTGAAGTTAGTGACCACAGAGAGAAAGCTCCCAGTACTGTGGTTATCAGGAAACAGACAACCAGGAAGTGTGGAGATCAGAGAAGAATTACAGCAACTTGAGAGCAAAAACAAACAATGAGGACATGAAAACAGCACTGCATTAAGGTAAAGGAAGCTATTAAGATAAAAAAAAATCCTTTACAAACTTTTTAAGTAATGTAGACTTATCGTATGCACAATCAACGTACTGTATATCTTTTACACTATATCGTTTGTTATTGTTTTTTTTGTTTTGTTTTTTAACTGAGACATCTGTTGTATTGTTTGTTATTGTCTAACTGTAATTATTAAAAGAAAACTTTCAATAAAAATTAATTGATTAATAGAAATATATACATTTGCTACCCAGCTGTCATGTTGATCCAATGACTACAATACTTTCTGTAGCCAGGTGATGGCATAAAGCTCATTGAGTAAAAACTTAAAGTGGGGTTCCACCCAAAAATAGATCTTCCCTTTTAAGTGAAGGTGACCCCCTGACATGCCACACTTGGCATGTCATTTTTAATGGGGGGAGCGGATACCAGGGTTGCCAACTTTTAGTAAATTTACGAACAGTTTGTAAAATCCGTACATTTTGCATCTGTCCTTGAATGTCCATTACGGACATGTAGGCTGAATGTCCGTAACTGACATTCATGGACAGATACGACATTTATGGATTTTACAAACTGTTTGTAAATTTACTGAAAGTTGGCAACCCTGGCGGACAGGGCCGTCTTAATAGCATCATGGGCCCCTGGTCAAAGTAATACTCTGGGGTCCCTACAACGATGACAGTGCAAGTAAACATACATTAAGTAGGTAGGAGGCAGACTGCCTCCCCTTTGCATCTATCACTCTCAGTGCCATCATGGGGCTCCCGAGTTCAGGCCAGTGTGGGCTCAAGGACCAGCTGCTTTGGGGAAAATGCAGGGCCCCCCATGCAGCTGGGGCCCCTGGGCAGTGCCTGGGTGTGCCCTCTCATTAAGACAGCCCTGCTGGCGGATACATTCTTTTAGGGGCATCCAGCTCCCACTTCCTCCCGGGGCTCCGTGGTGCCAGAAAGAAGTTCAACTCTCCCCCCTCCCTTCATGCAATCTCCTGGGACATGTCACAGGTCCCAGAAGATTGCCTTGCCAATCACAGTGCGGCTTGGGCATGCACAGTGTGTGCCCGGCTGAGAAGCCACAGCCGGGCGCCCACAGTCACAATGCCAGCGCCGAGGAGGGGGAGAGGAGAGGGGCTTAGTTCGCCCGCATTGCTGGACCGTGGGACAGATGAGTGTCCGGTTAATTAAATTTAGCAGATACACTTTTTGTAGCTGCTGCTTTTCTGGGCGGAACTTCGATTTAAGCCCCATACACACTATTATGCCGCGTACACACGATCACTTTATGTGATGAAAAAAAACGAAGTTTTTAAAAACGTCAATTTCATTAACCGTGTGTAGGGGAAAACGTTGTTTTATGTCTTGTGAAAAACGACAAAAAAAAATTGAAGCATGCTTCAATTTTTTGTGTCGTTTTTCAAAATGTCATTTTTTGTTTCACAAAAAATCACCGTGTGTAGCAAAAAACGTTGTTTAAAACAACGTTTTTCAACCTGCGCATGCCCAGAGGGCTAGTTATGAAGCGAGCTTCAATGCAAAAGAGTGGTGAACGTAACCTCGCTTTGCTAGGGCATTGTGAAAAAAATGATGGTGTGTAGGCAACATCATCTTTGAAAATTGAAGTTTCAAAAACGTTGTTTTTACTTCACAGAAAACGTCGGTTTTTTTTCAACACATAAAGTGATCGTATGTACGCGGCATTAGATTTTACGCAGATTTTTGTCTTCAGATTTACCAAAACCTTATAATATGAGGTCAAACCTTGTACTACATGTTTTGGTAAACATGAAGACAAAAATCTGCAGAAAATGTAATAGTGTGTATGGGGCCTAAATGTTTGCATCAAATACTTGGAAAAGCAAGTACCAACATGTCGGCACATTAAGTTCTTATTGTCTTCCATTGTCCCCTCCTGATTGGTTTAGACCAGATGCCAAGAAGAGGAGAGTGTTGAAGAGAAGAATTATGGGATATATAGTGCCATCTGATCTTGGTGGTACTACATTCTGCTTGGAAAGTGGCTACAGCTCCCAGGGGTCTTTGCAACAAAAGAGGGGGAGAGAGGAAGACTTTTAGAAAGTCACCTGGGAAAACTGGGGGCCACTTGGCACAAGATCACAGACAGAAACAAAGGGGTAAACAGAGTATGGAGTCCGCAGCATCTGTTTCCCGCACAGCCAGTCCCTCACCTGCCCAGTGATAGAGGGAGGCATTGCCCACCTGTTTGTAGTCACATCCAAAGCTTAGAGCATAGCTGCTAGTCTACCTGCAGTGTTCTGGAATCACACAGTAGAAGCCCTGATCTACCTGCAGTGTTCTGGAATTACACAGTAGAAGCCCTGATCTACCTGCAGTGTTGAGGAATCGCACAGCAAAGTAAATGGTCTTTCCCCTCAGACAAATTGTTATATACAGTAGTTTCCAACAATTTGCTTCTACCATCCCTTCGAGAATCCACCCAGCCAATCAGACCACTTGCAGATAATTGCATTAACTTTGTTAGTTCTCCACCCAAACCTTCATAATATTACATGGATAATCTCCTTTTCTCCTCCCACCTGTTGTTTTTTTTTTTGTTTCACTAACTTTTTACACTACTGAAACTGATTTCTGTAATCTGCATTAGCACCCATTCATTTAATCTGTTTAACGGCCTACTGATTTTTGAACAGGAGCGAACCAGTGAACTCCATAAGACGTGCACCACCATAAGGGCCCCAAACAAGCAAAATATAATTGTTGCCCTCGGTCAAAATAGATGTTGTTCTTGTTCTATTAATCACAGTTTAGCCCTGTACACATTGTTTTTCCTGACGAGATTCTTGGCAAGAATCTCTTTCCGGCAGAGTCTACAGACACTCCATTCAAAAGAACTGCCGTTCTTTTGAATGGCACGAACGTGGTGACGTCATTGACTACGACGAGCATGCGCTCGTCACATTCAATGCCGTCGCCGCCATCTTGCTACACCCTACCTATGCCTTGGAAGCTACCGTGCATGCGTGAAAGTCATTTCGAGCATGTGCGGGTTTGTCGGCAGGAAAACATGTTCTCTATTTTACTCGTCTAGATTCTGGGCAGTTTTCTTGACGAGAAACCTTAAAGCCTCGTACACACGCACGGTTTTCTTGGCAAGAAAGCTCTGCTGGTTCTTGCCGAAAAAACCGAGTGTGTGTGTATGAGGCTTTTCATTTAAATTGATGTTGTTAATTCCTTGTCAGGGTTGTGTCAGAGTGGTCGATACTGTGTGTGTGTATATATATATATATATATATATATATATATATATATTCACCTCTTTTCTATTAGCTTTCATTCTGTTTATGCATTGTCACAGGTTTTCGTCTTCCTCTTGTCATTCCAGCAGTTGGGGGTCCTCAATGCTGCTGGTAATACTACCATGATTATTTTGTGCACCCAGGGTAACTGGATGATGCCCCCTCAGGTGACATTTCCTGTCCTGGGCTTACAGGAAAGGGTTGGAATGCTGCTTGACACCATTCAACTCCAGAAAGGACCAGCAATGCATCGCAGTGGAATTCTTTTTTTAAATTAAGATGCAGTTGGTTAGGCTTGAAGTCCGAGCTTCTAAACTGCAAACTGATTCCAGGTCATTGACCACTGATTCAGCATGACATCCGGGCAACAGGAATTTTCATAAGGTCAGCAATGGTATCCTCAATACTTTCTTGGAATGCATTTTCTTTATAAAGGGAGCATTTTATTTTTAATTACAGTAACAGAAAACAGAAAGGTTCTGTTCTAGATGGCAGAAAATATCATTAACCACCTAGCAAACCCCTTTCTTTCATCATAAAGTTTCCTGTATTTATTTTGGATAGTTCTATGCATCTGATAAAGCACTGGAACCCTGTTTGACATAAATAAATGATTTCATAAAAGCAAACTCAAGAAGTGCAGCATGTGAATGCCAGCAAGATTTATTATGCAAGCCCTTGTTCAAATTAATAAGCATCTTTCTGGTATTTTATTAAATGTGTTGAGCAGAGTCTAATGTACTCTGGCACAGATCCAATGCTTTATATACTCCAGCCTGTAATTCCTTTAAGCCTTGCCTATCTTCACATCTAATTTCCTCCACATAGGATGTGAACTGTTATATACTGTAAATCCATTTCAGCTTGTTGGCTATTAAGTATATGCCATGCTGTAATCATTGATTCTGCTCAATTTTTGTGACAGATTTGAACCACAAGGCTTATCATAAACTTTCATAAACTTTCTTCATCTTATCTTTAACTAAATTTCAACCTGATCAATATATTATTTTAATATTCTTGTATAAGTCATCACCTTGTGGCATCTGGATTATATCATAAATAATGAGATCTATAATAGTTGTATAAAACACTTAGCTGAAATGTGGTTGGGACGCAGCATTAGCGAAATCTTTGACAAAATGTGAAATGTGAGGTCAATACATCCACTAAGTATAAAGCCAATGGGAATTCAAACAATTAGTTAACAGACAAATCACCAGGTCTACAAAAATGGTAGTGTGTGACCTGATGGAAGAGCATTTTTTTGAAACCTTGCATTCAAAAATGAACTGTCTGTCTCCATGTAAAAGACACTAAACCGCAGGCAATGATTAACAGAAATCTGAAATCCTTTGAAATGCCAATACAGTTATGTATTCGGCAAAATGTATTAACTGCATTTTTGTATTCAACTGTTGTAACCAGATTTTACTTGGTATCAGCCTCACCTAAAGCCATGAAGTGGGGGAGAGAGGGAAAGTAATCATGACATCTGCATGAATGTGTGCTAACAAGGAACATGCTAACAGGAGAAGAGAGCAGAGTAAATAGTGAGATGATCTCATTCTGCTGAGGAGCGGGTGAGCAGGCTGCAATGCCTAAAGTCATGTCGCCAACCTGGCTCTACTGCTTATCTGCATACATATAATTACCAGATGAACAGAAATACAAATTATTTGGCATGTAAAACAACCCCCATATACTGTATGTATTTCCATTTTTATACTTTGATGTTTGATGGACTTCTATATGGTGGCCAACACATTGGACGGCTTCTGTAGTAATGGAGTTGGTGATTAGGTTTATAATACATTTCAGTGTTTGACAGCCTTTTTCCTCCTAGGCAGAAAATTTACACTCTCTCTTCCTTCGGGAACACACACAAAATGCACCACACCCACAGTGACCGGGGGGGGGGGGGGTTTGATTTACTAAAGGCAAATAGGCTATTGCTTTTGCATGGGAAGTTGCACCTTGTATGGGAATTTGCCCTAGACCAGGGATCCTCAAACTACAGCCCTCCAGCTGTTGTAGAACTACACATCCCATGAGGCATTGTAACACACTGACATTCACAGACATGACTAGGCATGACGGGCAGAGGCGGCTCTTTAATTAGGCAACTAAGGCGGTCGCCTAAGGCCTCACACTAACAGAGGCCTCGTGGCCACCTAACTTACCCAATGTATTACCTCAGTTATGTGCTGATGAGCTCAGGCAATGTTAGGAGCCCTGACTCAGGAGCGGGGCTGCCAGGATCCCTAACAACCAGTTAATATCGGTGACACCACCCCTTGTGACGTCAATGACTGAGCATGCGGGTTCACCAGATGACATCACCGGGTGGCCCCTGCCCCCCCTTTTTTTTAAAGATATTTTTATTAGGTTTAAGACAAACCAACAAACAGAAACACACAAACAAAATAAAACAACAACAATACCACCAAACAACCTGGTCTGGCCCCTGCCCCTTAGTTATTAAAGAGCAGGATCTGGGGGCCATCTTGTTAAAAAGGGCTTCCAGATTCCTATAAGCCCCCTGTCTGCAGACCCCCACAACCACCGGCCAGGGTTGTGGGGAAGAGGCTCTTGTCCTTAAATTATTTTTCCCATCATGGGTGTGAGTGGGGCCCCACGTCAAGTTTTGCCTAAGGCCTGACAAAGCCTAGAGCCGCCTCTAATGACGGGAATTGTAGTTCCTGAACAACTGGAGGGTCGTAGTTTGAAGACCCATGCCCTAGACCTTAGTGAATGTGGTGAAGTTTCAATTTGCAAAGAATATCCAATCACGTGCAAGGAACATTTAAAAAAAAAAACAGCATTTATTCGTGGATTGGATGATGGAAGTCAGCAAAGTTTAATTTACTTCACTCAGTTCTGAGGCAAAGTGAAGAGCCTATTTGCTTTTAGTAAAGCCAACCCCCAAAATGTCTGATTTCCTCATAATAGAGTTTAGTTTTCAAGTGCATCGCTGTGAATTCATTCAGGACAACTAGGACACATCTGGTTTTAAGGGTCTTTCATTGGGTCTCCATGCAGTTGAAGAAAATCTTTTAAATGTCTGGGAGATGAGCTGAATTTATAGGTTGCACTGAGAAGGAGGTCATGACATCAGAGGTCGCTAGATGTGGGCAGAGAGCCCAGAAGCCTCAGACTTAGCATCTCTGCGCATGTCCCTGCAATGTTGTTAGAAGGGAACAGTTGTAGAGTATGAAGTGGCAGAGTTCCTGAGTAGCAGAAAAGTTGCCAGTGCTGTTCAGGGCTGTGTCTGAGTAAAAATGCAGGGAGGTTCATAATCAGATGTTTAGTGGTAGGCAGTGGCGGCCCATCAATAGGGGGCACAGGGGATTTTGCAGGTTTAGAGATAGCCTAGCAATAAGAAGGATGTGAAGTGCGACATCGATTTTGTAAAGAAACCAAAGTGATTATCTTGAGACCCAGCCAGTTGGGACAGGAACTGGAGACTCACACACAGGAACCCACTTGGAAACTTGCTAAGGCAAACTAGACAGGCGCGCTGTTAACCTTTATAGATCGTATCCATCTGGTAAGCAGATTCTTAATAAGAGATGGAGGTGGAGGCTCTCTTCTGTCCTGCATAAACACAACTTCTGGGACATCTTTCTGAACTCACTTAAGCTGGGACTTAACTTGGAGTTGAATATCGACACTCATGAACTTTGTCATTATCTATTACAGTTTTGATTCCTTTGATGTTAATTGTCACACACTGGAAGCACTTGGTGTTGGTTTTCTTTTTTTTGTATCTAATGATTTATTTTCATTATTAATTCATGCAGCGCAGCATTCCTTTTATAGACCTGGTCAATGACCTGAAGAGAGCTGGGACCACAGTCTCAAAGAAAACCATTAGTAAAACACTATGCCGTCATGGATTAAAATCCTGCAGCGCACGCAAGTTCCCACTGCTCAAGCCAGCGCATGTCCAGGCCCATCAGAAGTTTGCCAATGACCATTGGGATGATCCAGAGGAGGAATGGGAGAAGGTCATGTGGTCTGATGAGACAAAAATAGAGATTTTTGCTCTAAACTCTACTCGCTGTGTTTGAAGGAAGAAGAAGGATGAGTACAACCCCAAGAACACCATCCCAACTGTCAAGCATGGAGGTGGAAACATCATTTTTGGTAGATGCTTTTCTGCAAAGGGGACAGGACGACTGCACCGTATTGAGGGAGGATGGATGAGGCCATGTATCGTGAGATCTTGGTCGAAAACCTCCTTCCCTCAGTAAGAGCACAGAAGATGGGTCATAGCTGGGTCTTCCAGCATGACAATGACTCAAAAAACACACAGCCAGGGCAACTAAGAAGTGGCTCCGTAAGCATCTCAAGGTCCTGGAGTGGCCTAGCCAGTCTCCAGATCTGAACCCAATAAAAAATCTTTGGAGGGAGCTGAAAGTCTGTATTGCCCAGTTACAGCCCCGAAACCTGAAGGATCTGTAGAAGCTCTGTATGGAGGGGTGGGCAAAAATCCCTGCTGCAGTGTGTGCAAACCTGGTCAAGAACTACAGGAAACGTATGATCTCTGTAATTGTAAACAAAGGTTTCTGTACCAAATTTTAGGTTCTGCATTTCTGATGCATCAAATACTTATGTCATGCAATAAAATGTAAATGAATTACTTAAAAATCATACATTGTCATTTTCTGGATTTTTGTTTTAGATTTCATCTCTCACAGTTGAAGAGTACCGACATGCTTTGTAAATAGGAAAACCTTAAAAATGGGCAGTTTATCAAATACTTGTTCTCCCCACTGTATATAAAATGTTCTCTTAGTTGAAGTTGATAGACTTGTGTCTTTTTTTTAGTTTGGCTAAAGCTAGGCTCACACAATTACGGGTGTGGGAAGGCGTGTTTTTTGCATGTTTTCCTACACTGGGAGGCAGCCGCATCAAAAATGCACTGCTAATAAGCGGAAATATGAGGGTGCCATTGACCCTTAATGGCACCCCACACATTGGAAAACATGCGGCCTCCTATTCAAATTAATGGGCTGCTGTGCCCAGGTAATAGCTGCCACAGGGACATGCCACTTTCACATTTGGGGAAATGCTATACGTGCATGTGTTGGTAAACACAGATGCAGAAACCATCATACATATCATACATATATATAGTCATACATATAAATATCTCTCCTTGTCTCATTGACAAACCATTCATTATATTTTCAACCTTTATAATCTGTAAGCTTCTATTCAAAAGAATATCTTCTAAATAAGACCCGATTCACACAGGGGCGGCACGACTTTGGGGCGACACGGCAAGACGATCTGAAGACGAATTCAGAGGCGACTTGCAAAATGACTTCTGTATTGAAGTCAATGCAAGTCGCCCCCAAAGTCGTACAAGAACCTTTTTCTAAGTTGGAGCGACTTGAGTCGCTCCTATAAGAAGGGTTCCATTAAATAGAGCGGAGCGCGACTTGTCAGGCGGCTGAGTCGCCTGACGAGTCGCCCCTGTGTGAACCGGCTCTTAGGCCCTGTACACACGATCAGACCGGTCCGATTAGAATGGTCCGACGGACTGTTTTCATCGGGCCACCGCTGAAGTGGTCTGATGTGCGTACACACCATCAGTCCAAAATCCGATCAGTCCAAAGTCAGAACGCGGTGACATAGAACACAATGACGTGCTGAAAAAACGAAGTTCAATGCTTCCAAGCATGCGTCGACTTGATTGTGAGCATGCGTGGATTTTTGGTCTGATGCTTTTGTGTACTAACCATCGTTTTGGTCAGGCGTCCATCGGACAGATTTTAAAGCAAGTTTTAAAACTTTGGTCCGATGGTCAACGGTCGATGTACTGATGAAACTGGCCTTAATGCCAGTTTCATCGGATCGGTCTGATCGTGTGTACGCGGACTGACAGACCATATTTAGGGAACTGTGCACTTTATGGCCATTTATAACTATTATACAATGTTCTAGCTTATAGCTTCTAGCTTCTAGAATTTTACTGGTCTATATTACTTAAGCCATTCTACATTAAATATGAATATACCAACCTGGGATTATAAGAAAGACTCAGCATATGGGGTCCTGCGGCCTGTAGTGGTTGCCCTGTACAAGAAAGACATATACAAAGCAGATCACTTATCAAATATGTATATGCACCTCCATTAATCTGGTTTTAATCTACCTGTCTGTTGCACTTTTATAAGTAATTTACTCTCATGCTGTTTCATGTTTAAATTCTCAGACTAATTCCTAGGGGCAGATGTGCCTTGGGTCATATTTTTCTCCTTGTGCATGTGAAAATGAGGAATCAAAGAGACTAACTTCTCCCTGCTTGGTGACTCAGCATCATAAAGTAACATTAGACAGTGTCTAAGTCATGTCACGCTAAGTTAAAATTTAAAAACTACAACTATTTACATCCTCCAGACATTCCACATTTTATGTCATATCATTCATTCCTATAGGTAAATGATCACTAAGTAACATTTACTATAAGTAATTTGTGGTGTTTATAAATCTATATAATTAAAAGCCATCTCCAGCCATTTGGATAATATGAGAGAGTTTTTATAGTCATAGATATACAGTATCTCACAAAGGTGAGTACACCCCTCACATTTTTGTAAATATTTTATTACATCTTTTCATGTGACAACACTGAAGAAATTATACTTTGCTACAATGTAAAATAGTGAGGTACAACTTGTATAGCAGTGTAAATTTCCTGTACCCTCAAAATAACTCAACACTCAGCCATTAATGCTCTCACGATCAGGGCCCTCCTAACCCCTTTTTCTTGAATTGTGTTGAAACAGGTACTGTCTCCCATTATTTTGTAAAGCACTGTGTAAACTGTTATCTTTTTATTTTTTTTTATTTTTTCCCCAAAAAATTTATTGATAAGAATGATAACATTACAAGCAATGTAGTGCAGCAAACAGTACATTAGTCAGTAAAGTTGCGGTCGCATACCACAGATAGTAAGTTGCACAGAATATAGATGCAGATGCGTAAACAGTACAGCTGTGGTGTCACAAGTCTATCCTCGTCCGCCCTGCACAAACAGCTGGTGTGAAGTAGAAGACGTCTAAAAGAAAACACAAACATGGGAAGGGAAGTGGGTGCGGGAGCTGAGTTATATAGGTGGCATATGGTAAATGCTTGGACTAACGGGGAGCCACCCTTTCACCGCCCACTTATCTTTTTATAAATACTGAATATTAATATTACATGCTGTTATTGTAAAATATGGCTCTAGAAAGTTCTACTGTATTAACCACTTAAGCCCCGGAAGAATTTACCCCTTCCTGACCAGAGCTATACGGAACTGCGTCGCTTTAACTGACAATTGCGCGGTTGGTGCAATGTTATACCCAAACAAAATTTACATCCTTTTTTTCCCACAAATAGAGATTTCTTTTGGTGGTATTTGACCACCTCCTGCGGTTTTTATTTTTTGCGCTATAAACAAAAAAAATAGCGTAAATTTTAAAAATAAAGCAATTTTTTATTTTTTTGCAATAATAAATATCCCCAAAAAATATCTAAAAAAATTTTTTTTCCTTCAGTTTAGGCCGATATGTATTCTTCTACATATTTTTGGCAAAAGTGTATATTGATTGGTTTGCGCAAAAGTTATAGCATCTACAAAATAGGGGATAGATTTAAGGCATTTTTATTATTATTATTATTATTATTATTTATTAGTAATGGCGACGATCTGCGATTTTTATTGTGAGAGGTGATATTGTGGCAGACACATCGGACACTTTTGACACAATTTTGGACCATCATTTATACAGCGATCAGTGCTATAAACATTTACTGATTACTGTGTAAATGGCACTGGCAGGGAAGGGATTAAACACTGGTGGGCAATCAAGGGGTTAAGTGTGTCCTAACTGTGGGGGGGTGGTCTCACTAGAACATGACAGAGATCATTGCTCCCGATGACAGGGAGCAGTGGATTCCTGTCATGTTGCTAGGCAGGACGGGGAAATGACTTGTTTACATAGGCATTTCCCCGTTCTGCCGATCTGTGACACGATCACAGGCCCCTGGCGGACATCGAGTCCGCGGGACCTGCAGGCGTGCTCACGGAGCATGCGGCAGGCGCACGAGCGCATAAAATGCCGCAGATTAAAGGGGACATACAGGTACGCCCATTTGCCCACCGCTGCCATTGTGCTGAAGTATATTGGCGTGCAGTGGTCGGCAATCGGTTAAGGAGCGGAAAGATTTACCTCATTAATGACCAGGCAATTTTTTGTAATACGGCACTGCGTTAACTGACAATTGCACGGTCCTGTAACGTTGTACCCAATCACAATCCTTTTTCCCCACAAATAGAGCTTTCTTTTGGTGGTATTTGATCACCTCTGTGGTTTTTATTTTTTGCGCTATAAATAAAAACAGACCGACAAATTTGAAAAAAAAAAACACTATGGCCCAGATTCACAAAGCACTTGCGCCGACGTAAAGCAAGTTACGCCGACGTAAGTGCAAATGCATAGCGTGGCGCAGATATAGGCTGGATGTGTGTTGCTACCCCCATTGATCAGACATTCAAATATGCAAATGTAGGAAATACGGCAATTCACGAACGTATGTGCGCCCGGCGCATACTACGCGAGGTGCACGTAAGTTTTAGGTCCGGCGCAAAGTTATTCCCCATAAAGGAGGTGCAACCCGGTAACAGATGTGCACAGGTCAGCTGGAGAGCAGCTGCAGCAGCACCGTTACGGACGAGCTGAGCAACCACACTTGCAGGACAACACATCCGTATGCCAACATGCCAGGGGCAGCAGTGGTCCTAGTACTACTGCATCCACAGGCACGGAGGAGGGCACAGGAGAGGATATACTGAATGCGCATTAACGTCTTTGGCATGGGGGAATCGGAGGTATACTGCATCTTCAGATTCAGCCCTGATGTTATCCTGGAATTATCCACAGCCCTGCATGATGAAATCACCAGGCAGACGGGACACACACATGCAGTGCAGCCACTAGTCAAGGTACTGGCAACACTTCATTTCCTTGCCAGTGGATCTTTCCAACTTACAAGTGGAGTCGTTTCTGGGATGTCACAATCCACCATGAGCAGATGCATGCACCAGGTTGTCCCCGCAATCCATGTCCCACCACATCATCAAACCGACCCATGAGCATGTGCGGCAGAAGGCAATGCAGGATTTCTACGGAATTGCAGGATTCCCACGCACCGTCGGGGGCCATTGATTGCACACATGTGGCACTACGGTCCCCCCGTGCCACAGAGCACATATACCGCAATCGTAAGCAGTGTCATTCCATCAACGTACAGGTGATAGCCGATGTCCAATGCCTCATATGGCACGTCCGTTCCAAACACCCAGGGGCCAGCCACGACAGCTACATATACCGTCAAAGCAACATCCCAACAGAATTCGAACAGAATGTGTACAGGGACAGCTGGCTGGTTGGTGAGTGACATGGGAGTCAGGCATGACTGTCCGACCCCATGATGCAGACATCACAAGGGGCACATGCACGGCTAACATCCTCCTGTCTTTTCTCTTCCAGGTGACTCGGCATATGCACTTGGGCCCCATCTCCTGACTCCTTACCGAAATACACAAACCAGAGGAGAGAGAAGATACAATGCTGCACACATACGCACCTGTGCAGTGGTGGAGTGCACATTTGGCATCCTGAAGTCCCGTTTCCGATGCCTGGATAAGTCCGGGGGGCCCTGTTGTATTCCCCAAACTTTGTGTGCCAGATCATCGGTGCATGTTGCGTGCGTCACAACTACGCCATGAGAAAGGGCCTGGAGATTGACATATGTGATGACCTGACCCCCGAGCCACACAGTCCCCCCCTGCCCGAGGCTACCCCGTCTGCTGAAGGAACAGCAGTCAGGAGTTGCCTCGTGGAACGTATCTTTGCACGTTAAACACACACATTCATCATGGCACACGGACAATGCACCCATGCACACCACTGTGGTCCCTAGCTCACACACACCACATCTTCACATTGGTTTAGCCCAAGTCCACCGCATACCACATTCACACGATCGTGGGGAAAACCTCTCCCCGACGAATCAAGGTGACCCCTGCCAGCTGACACGCCTTGCTGGCTGAAATGTACACACACCAGTCACATGGTAGCAATGACCTCACCGGGCAAACCCTGCCCCTGAAAACCAGTGTCCAGTCCCCACCTCTGCACTCCTAACTGTGTGCATGGTGCTGTGACATCCGGGAAAGAAAAAAAAAAGGGATCATGCCATTAACAGCCATGGCATGCCCTTACAGGTGCACGGCACATGCATCAGTGCACGTGACCAAAATAAAAAAAAAAAGCTCAAACTCTGAGAGGCAGTTTTCCTGAGGACAGTCATTTGCCCTCTTGCAGGCCAGGCCTCGTGCCAAGGGTCCGGCTCCGTAGCTGTTGTGGTGACGACTTGGGTGGAAGGGGTGGGAAATCACCTGGGCGGACACTCCTGGATCTTGTGGCAGATGTTGCCTGCATCCCCTCCAAGGCAACTGCAATGCGTGTGAGCACGCTGTTGGTCTCTGCCTGCAAATGCGTCTGCCTGGCATTATGCTGGTGCTGGAGGGGCCTGTTCTGCCGACCTTCCGTCTGGATGGCGGCAGTGTTGGCTTGCACTCACCTCCTGCAGGCAGTCCGAGATAGTGCTGGTATGCTCAGACTGTTGGCTGAGGCACTGCTGCATAGCGGCTGCGGTGCCCTGCACAGCCACTGTGCACTCAGCCTGGGTCTTTGCTGAGGACCCAACAAAGGAGGCCAGGCTGTCAGCCACTCGGTGCAGGTCACCAGCTATCTCAGTCATGTGGTGTGTCTGCCGTGCCTGCTCCCTCTCCAGCCCTTCTTGGAGGGATCCGGCTACACCCCCTGTCTTCCTCAAAGCCTTCCTGGGGGATGGAGAGACTTGTGTCCGTCTGGACAGGGTAGCCCTTGAGGGGGTTCCACTGGATGGGGTGTCCCTTGAGGGGGTTCCCCTGATGGGCGTGGAGGTCTCAGAGGGTCCGGAGAAGATGGAAGCCTCCTCAAGGTAGAGGCATTCCTCAAGATCCACCTGCTCCTCCTCAACTACCTCTAGAGCAGAGGTTTGGGCACTCCCCTCCACCGATGTTACTTGGCTTCCCAGGGGGTCAGGCTGAGGCTGAGGATGATGTTCTGGGGATGGCGTGGGTCCTCTAGAGGCAGAAGATGGCCCAGCTCCCTCCAGCACATCTGTGGATGACACAAAGCATTCACATGTTGTTGGACCCACACACTTTTCACATGTTCCCTTGCGCCCCCTCACATGCTCCACACCGGATGGGGGTTGAAACACACTTACCTGTCCTCAAGTCCTGTTCACTGGAGCCAAAGCCCTCCAGGCCCTCCACCTGCTCCTGCGCCAGGCAGCTGGCAATCACCTCCTCCTCAGCAGTCAGCTTGACAGTACTTGGTGGTCCGCCTCCCATGCCCCTGAGGTGCCTCTTCACCTTGGCCAGCTTCTCCCTGACCCGCATGTAGTTAATTGTTTTTTGTATATCCCTCCAGATCCTGGTCTCATGGCCAAGGGCATTGATCTCCAGGGTGATCTTCTGGAGGATCTCCTGCTTCCTGGCCTTGCTGGTCCCGGTGCTCTGTGCCCCATGGAGGTACACATCATATTTGGAGATAGCAGAGGTCAGGATCGCACCCTCTCACCTGCCGAGAAATTTTTCTTCCTCCTCTGCCTGTCCACCTCAGTGTCTGACATGGCACTAGCAAAAGTACCTCTGCACCACGGAAGACAACCTAGTGTACTTTTGCGCTCGACGGGCATATGTCTGGGCGTACTTACGGGTGGGCCAGCGTATCTCATGTAGTTATGTCGGCGTGGTTGTGCGCAGGTGCAGAGGAGTGCTGTGCATGCGTCCACGTCACAGCGCATGTGCGGGTCGAGATACGCCAGGCGTAAATCACTGCACCATGCCGGCGTACCTGTCTGGCGCACGGCCCATCATTTGCATGGGGTCACGCCCACTTCCACTTCCGCTGGCCTGCGCCTTCGAAAATACGCTATGCTGGCACATCTTGGTGAGCAATGGCTTGCTGAATGCAGTGCTTGCCTCTCCGCGCTGCGCCGGCGTAGCATACTGTGTGTGCGCTACGCCGGCGTAAATGTGCGCCCACTCTCTGTGAATCTGGGCCAATATTTTTTACTTTTTTCTATAATAAATATCACCAAATAAAAAGTTTTTTTTTTTTTTAATCACTTTAGACCAATATGTATTCTGCTACATATTTTTGGTAAAAAAATTGCAATAAGCGTATATTGGTTTGGTTGGTTTGGTTGGATTGGTTTGCGCAAAAATGATCTCATATACAAGCTATGGGATAGATTTATGGCATTTTTACATCATAATTTTTTATACTTTATAATGGGGGTGATCAGCAATTTTTAGCGGGACTGCCATATTACGGCAGACAGATCGGACACTTTTGACACTTTTTTGGGACACTATTACAGTGATCAGAGCTAAAAAAGCCACTGATCACTATATAAATTACACTGGCAGGGAAGGAGTTAACACTAGGGGGAAAGCAAGAGGTTAAGTTTCCTAGGGCGGTGTTTCTATCTGTTGGGGGAGTGGACTGACTGGGAGTACAGAGAGTTCGCTGTTCCTAATCACTAGGAACAGACGATCTCACTGTACTCTCCTGTCAGAAAGGGGTTCTGCTTTGTTTACAAAGGCAGATCCCTGTTCTGCCTTTCTGAGGAGCGACAGTGGGTGGCCGGCGGACATCGCAGCCTCCAGAACTGCAAATTGGCTTCCCCTCTGTGCAGCAGGCGCACGCGCCCACAATGACTCGTGCACAAAACGATGTAAAGGCACGTCGTTTCGCGCTGCCGCAGTATATATGCAGTGGAGGGTCCTTAAGTCGTTAAACCCCAACTCAACTTTAATTTTAAATCACTTAATCAATTCCAGGTACATCAAAACAAAAGGTGTGCAAAAACTTTGCTTTCCTAAAAAGCAGCCACAGCCTGAGTAGAGGAGCCTGTCACCTGTTAGTGTGCTGCAGAGTGGGACACTTGTTCTGGGTGGGGGAAGAAATGATCACCCTAAAAAGGTCCAACTAGGGTGACCACATTTCCAAACTACAATTCAGGGACACCCCCCTTCCCAAAGATCAGCTTGTGCTGTACCGAATCACAGCACAGTGATTGGACACAAGAGGCAGGATTTATGATTTCGCCAATCACAAGCAGGGGGCAGAGATTGTGCTCATCCAGGCATTCCCTGACAGAACAAGTACTGTCAGTGAGTAAAGCAGTGATGTGGCGGCCATTTTTGGGGGGCCTCAGATTGGCCCGGGGGGTGGCTGTGTCAGTTTCATTCCGGGACACTGCATTGTCCCGGAATGAAGGTGCCCCGGGACAGACCTGCATAATGCGGGACTGTCCCGGGCAATCCGGGACACGTGGTCACCCTAGGTCCAACACACCTCCTACTGAGTCAGAGCCAGAGCGATCCAAGAGCTTAGCTAATTACAGAGCTAGAGATTTGATCCGGTAGGGGGCAATTCAGTAGGGGGCATGTCAGACCTGTGCAATGAAACAATTGCTTCTACACAGAGAGCAATGGCCCCACTCTGCAGCTGTTGGCAGGGGACAGGCTTTTCTACTCAGGCATTCAACACCTTCTGTTTTGATGCACCAGGAATATACTTAACCAATTAGAACCAAAGGTTCAATAAGACTTTAATTAAAACATTTGGGCATTAAATATTTGTACAATAAGCATTGACCAACTTGTTTTTATTATTAGTGGGAATGCTTAATAGCATTCCCAGTATTGATATTCGTTTTTTATTATTCTTATCCTTCAATTTTATTATTCCGTATGGTTTTTGGTTCTGCGTAACTTCTGCATACTTTCAGCGATTGAGACCATTCAACTTTTAAAATGTTCATCTCGTTCAGCTAATGATGGGACTTCAAGTTTTTTTGTACTATTTATACTTTTTAAAATATTAAGCTTTTAGACACTTTTTTTAACATTGAAGTCAATGAGAGCACCTTTTTTACCCCTTAAAAACTCATGTGCTACCAAAAGTTTCAGCTCCTTCATACTTTCACTTACAGACACCAAACAAACTTTAAAAAGGTCACAAAATATTCAAATATCCGGCTATGACTTTTCAGATTGATATCTTTTATAGTTTTTGTGAAAAAGCAATTTACGTTTACTGATTTTTTCAGAAAATTGTATCGATTACACAGTGTTTCTATGGAGCTGGGTTAGAGTGGATTATGTGGTCATTAGAGTGCAGATCATTGAAAAAAAAAATATCTAAAAAAAAGGGGGAAAAAATTGCTCTCACGCCCACAAGATCTACTTGTCATACACAATTTATATATCAAATCGTAGGTATTTTTGTCTGATTTGTGATCAGTGATTTTACTTTTAGTTGCTGGAGCTTCTAAAGGACAAGAGTTCCAAATTTTCTCCCATTGACTGTCATGTTAAAAAGTCTTTAAAATATCCCAGCAAAACACACAAAGAAGCTCTTTTCAAAATCGCTGACATTGCCACATTTTTAAGTTTATCATCATAAGTTTCATATCGATGCGTTCACAAAGGCCGTCTCTTTCAAACGGTGAAGTCGCTGTATCGATCGCATGTACGGTTGTGGATTTATTAAGGTTTGTTTGAAGGCTTATTTCACTTATTAGGTGAGTGGATTAAAGGCATTTGAAATGGTAATTCTTTCCCTAAATAGCTTCCTTTACCTCAGTGAAGTCCTCCTCACTGGCCTGGTGTGGAGAAAATCTCTTGAGGGGGGAGGAGGCGACCAGGAAGTCAGGACACTCTCTACTTTGCAGATAGAGAAAGTAGCTGTGTGTTAGTGGGAATCCTGCTCACTACCCCTCCCCCTCAAGAGGCTTTCTCCACACCAGGGAGAAAGCCTTGCATCACTGTGTGGAGTTACAGACAGAAGAACAGGAAGTGATGGTTTCTCAGAAGAAATAAGGACATTTAAAAGCAAAATCAAAGGATGAGGTAAGTAAAGGAGGACTGCACTAAGGTAAAGGAAGCTATTTAGGGAAAATTATTTTACCTTTACAACACCTTTAATGATCAAAGAGAGGCTTTATAAGTACTGAAGAAACACTGCTTGTATGTCCTAAAGATAGTATAGCGGTTATGGTGAATGGCACTGGTGCGGGCTTAGCAATTCAGCTATTCAGCATTCCAACGCATTTTCCTCAGGAAATGCATTTTCTAGTTGTTATTATTATGTGGCATCAAGTCAGTGCTCTTGCCAAGTCAACATTAAATTGACTGCACCTTATAATAATAGTAATTATAATACCAATTTACATATATATATTTTTTTCTTGAACCCAAAATGCAAGAAAAAAACATTTCAATAATTTGAAATTAAATCTTTTACACAAATATAATTTCAGTGTGAGATTTTCTAGTCAGTAAAATGAAATTGGTCAATATTTTTACAGATACCATAACAAATAATTTAAATTTTCTAGTAACTTGAGGATTTACTACACATGCAGTAAATCACGTCCTGCCTGAAAAATGTCAAAAACAACCCTTACACTCTTATAAATAGTTTATGTGGATTTCCTGTCATTTAAATACCATGCACAAATATGGTGTTATTCCCTTTACACTATTCTATCAATGTTCTGTTATTATTACATGTACTGATTAAGAGAAATTGGAGATGTCAGTTCTTCTTTTTTTATTGACTGGATGGAGCACAGGAAACTGGAAATAAAGACATTTTGGCAAGTCTGTTCATCTGAATGCATACTTTATGTTTCCAGTGCTATACTGTGTTCCTGAAATAAAAATGTGTATAATAATATACTATACATTGTTGGATCTCCCTGGGTTGGGTTCTTGATTGCCTGGCTCCTGGCCATATTTGGCAATCTCCGTGTTCTCTGATAGACATACATGACAAAACACGGAATAGATGCCTACTATAATTAGCCATTACCAAAGAACTCATTCTGTGCTTCTAGATTCTTCAGCTTTTTCTTCAAATGTCCCTTGGCGGCTTCAAGTTTTCTAGAAAAAATAAATGGTATTCAATATTTAGGATATTTTTACAACATCACATCATTTTATTTAGTTGTCTGTCCTCTTGAAGACATTCTTTTGGAAATTAGATAGGTTGAAGAAATAAATAGGAGGTTATTAACTGAAAAGAGACCTCCAGACAAAACATGTCTTCATAATAATATGCTGTTTAAACAGTGACAAATTAAAATTAGCTTGAGCAGTAGCTAAGCTACAGGTCTTATCAACATATTATATGTAGTTAAAGCGGAGGTCCGCCCAAAAAATAAAAATAAAAGCCAGCAGCTACACATACTGCAGCTGCTGGCTTTTAATAAATGGACACTTACCTGTCCTGAAGTCCAGTGATGTCGGCACCGCAGCTAATGTTTCCGGCCACGTGAATAACGGCAGCTGGTTGGCTTTGGAAGTGCCTATCAGAGCCTATCAGAGCATAGCCTGAGGGCTGTAATCGGCTTCCAAATAGTTAACCAGGGGACGCACAGGGTGTGCGTTCCCTGGTTAACACTGACAGGCGTCTCAGCCAATCAGGTTCACCGGTTCTGGTTACCGGTAACCTGATTGGCTGAAGCGACATCGAGGGCGGGACTACTTTGAGGGATCGATCTGAGGATGGCTGACAAAAAAGGTAAGTGCCAGACGGAGGGGGGGGGGCATCTGGTGGCATATTAGGGGCAAACTGGCGGCAATTGATGGGCACAGTGGCCACAATGGAATGGCACAGTGGCTACGTTTTGGCATGGCACAGTGGTGACAATTGATGGCACAGTGGTGACAATTGATGGCACAGTGGCGACAATGGCATGGCACAGTGGCGACAATGGCACGGCACAGTGGCGACAATGGCATGGCACAGTGGCAACAATTAATGGCATGGCACAGTGGCAACAATTAATGGGCACAGTGACAACAGTTGATGGCACAGTGGCTGCGTTTGATGGCATGGCACAGTGGCGACAATTGATGGGCAAAGTGGCTGCGTTTAATGGCATGGCACAGTGGCTGCGTTTGATGGGCGCAGTGGCTGTGTTTGATGGGCACAGTGGCGGCAATTGATGGGCACAGTGGCGGCAATCGATGGGCACAGTGGCAGCAATCGATGGGCACAGTGAGGCTGCAATTGATGTTTCCCCCCCCCCCCCCCAAAACATTTTGAGCACCAGCCGCCACTGGTTTTAACCCTTACCTACGCTATCCAAACGTTGACCTAACACACACTTTAATGCAAAAAAGATTACCTTTTCTCCAAAGTTAATTGAAATACCATTAAACACAGTAAACCTGTGCCTATAGGCAGCAGAGGCAAAAGTATATTTTCTCTGTACAGCTGTTAACCACATATATTTTCCCCATTATCCTAGAAATCGTTCATCTCAAATATTTTAAGCTAGTAATGTAAGAAATGTTCTGGTAAAGAAATTATTCTAGTAGAGGGGTATTGCTTTGGCCATCCAAAGTTTGTGAGCTGACAGGCTCTCGTGATGGAAATCTAGCCTTGCTAGTGAGAAAGAAATACTTGTAACAGTGATCAGCTTTCCATACAGTATACAATTTTCTGGTACAATTTTGCTTTAGATTTAGCAAAACCACAAAATTGAGGTCAAACCGAAACACTTTCAATTTGTATGTAATCAGGCAGGCCATTGCACTGCATAGTTGAAGGTAAATCTAAAGGAAATTGAATAAGAAAATTGTATAATGTATGACCAGCTTAAAGGATAAGTTCACCTTTGTTCACCTTTTTTGTTCTGAATTCCAGCTCTCCTATGTACCAATATAGCATTAATGTTCTTATTTAAAAAAAAAAAAAAAACAGCTTTCTATTAATTCCACACTGGCTTACCTTACTATTTTTATAGCTGTTTAAACACACTGCTCGATTACTTCTGCCTTACTTCCTGGTCAGACTTTAGGTCTTGACACAGGACGGAGTTGACCAGCTGAGGGTAGATGATGCAGGGTGTGTGCTAATGAGATCAGCTGGTCATCTTCCTGTGTCAGGACCTAAAGTCTGACCAGGAAGTAAGGCAGAAGTAATCGAGCAGTGTGTTTAAACAGCTATGAAGAAAGTTAGTTAAGCCTGTGTAGAATTAATGGAAAGCTGTTTTATTTTTGCAAAATAAGTACATTAATGCTATATTGGTACATAGGGGACCTGGAACTTAAAAAAAAAAAGTGATTAAGATTGAACTTAGCCTTTAAAGAGATTGTAAACCCTTACAACACACGTTATGCTACAGGTAAGCCTATAATAAGTTACAACCTCTTTAAAGGCTAAGTTCAATTTTAATCACCTTTTTTTAAGTTCCAGCTTACCTGTAGCTACCCTAGATATCTCCGAAACCTGAACAGTTTAGGAGATATCCATTGTATTTGCATGTGCCAATGTAATTGGCACATGCGCACTGAAGCAATGGCACGTCCGTGCCGTTGCTTTCAGTGACTGTGCCGTTACCAGTGGGTTTCGCGCGCATGTGCGGGAGTGATGTCATCGCAGCTCCGGGGTGAAATGTTGCCCGCCGGTGCTGTGTCGGGCAATGCAGCGGGGGCTTCGATCCCAGGTGAGTATTACATGCTATGCATACCAGCTCATTATGCCTTTGTCTTGCAGGTGTTAGATTTAAAAAAAAAAAATGCAAAGTGGGTTTACAACCACTTTAAGTGATGGGCTCAAATCAGCTTATCTGACTGTAAATTAGATTTTTGGATTCAGAAGAAAACATTATCCCATCTAAGCTTTCAGCCTTTAATGCCGCGTACACACGATCATTTTTTGTGATGAAAAAAAACGTTGTTTTTTAAAACGTCATTTAAATTGATCGTGTGTGGGCAAAACGTCGTTTTTTGTCTTCAAAAAAAACGACCAAAAAAAATTCCAACATGCTTGAATTTTTTGTGTCGTTTTTCAAAACGTCGTTTTTTGTTTCACAAAAAGTCACCGTGTGTAGCAAAAACGTCGTTTAAAACAACGTTTTTCAACCCGCGCATGCCCAGAAGCTAGTTATGAAGCGAGCTTCAATGGAAAAGAGTGGTGAACGTAACCTCGCTTTTTGTGAAAAAAACGATGGTGTGTATGCAACATCGTCTTTGAAAAGTGACGTTTCAAAAACGTCGTTTTTTACTTCACAGAAAACGTTGTTTTTTTTCATCACAAAAAATGATCGTGTGTACGCGACATAACAGTTTTGAGAGCTTTTCATTGTTAACATTTTTCTAATATTGACAAAACTAGCACTTTACACAAAACCATTTGGTTCCTATTGTACCATCCACATTTTCACCATACCAGTACCAATCCCAGTACCTTTATTATCTATAATTCTGTCAAACTTGCATAACAAATCAAAAAGAAGGTGCTGTGATTTGGCTGTGGTATTTTAATCACTTCTCCAGTGGCCCATATCTCCATTCCTGCGCTGTAAAACATCAGCATTCAGCACTTTTGGGCATGTCAGATACCCTGCTGTGCAATGTGGTTCTGTCCTTTGATCACTATGTCACTGCTATATCCAACCTGTTTGAAATTTAAAATATTTAATTATGTAATGGAAAAGGTTGCTTTAAAATAAAAGTTGCCAGGGTGGTAAGGTGACCAGATTTTTTAAATGAAATCCGGGGACATATTTTTTCTTTACTATTATGGCAACAATCAGCGACTCTCTGCCGTCGCCGCCCGCCTCACAGCCTCTCAAGTCTCACTCTTCGGGCCCCGGCTACTACTGGATGGGGAGCGGAGGAAGATCACTCTGCCAGGGAAGGCAAGGAGATAGGAAGGTGGCTGGCCAGAATTTCAGCCAAGGCAGAAGAACATGCGAGCGGAGCAGAATGGGCATGCGCCCGAAGCTGAATAAATATTCCCTCCGCTCTGATCAGCACATGATCATCAGAAAGGGGCACAGATAATGGGGAAAATACAACCCCCCTATACTAGTAGGCACGGCGGAGCGGGGGTTAGTAATTCTAATTTTTTTATTTTAATTCTGCACTGACTTTTGAAATTCCCCCTGCCCCCTATTAAATCCAATCTGGGGACACAACCAGGGACAGACTTGGTCCGGGGACAGTGTCCTCAATCAGGGGACTGTCCCCTGAAACTGGGGATGTCTGGTCACCCTACAGGGTGGTCCTCATTCAGGCACATCCTGTTATAAGGTGACAATATTATGTCTCTATCTTTTGTTTTGCTGTTTTATCACCGTGCCACACAAGTTTATGATGGGGGCTAGAAGTGGCCGTTTCAACACACATCATATGGACATGATCCACTGTTGTCTCCATCAGGAAACCTGCCCTGAGAAACGCTGAGGCCATCGCTGGAGCGTGTGTATGTTGACAGGAAGTGGCTGCTGGAGATCAGCAGCATTAAAATGCAAAAAAAGGATGAAAATATGATACAAGTATATTACGTTAAAGAATGTCAATTAAATACAAATGCTTTAATAAAACAAAATGTGCTTCTGTTAGGGTGTACAATAACTTTAATCTTAGCATGTAAAGTTTTGTCATACCTGATAGCTTCATCCAAATCCTTCATGTGGTCTGCATGAGCCAGGCTCCTTCTGTTTAAAACCTTGTCAACCACCTCTTGCTTTGGAGGAGCACTAGATGATTTTTTCATAGTGCCTATAAGTCAATACAGAAAGGGATAACCAACACATTCATAATCAAAAATATTTTTATGTTAAACATCTTTCTGCTACTACATGGTCGTATGGAATTTTGCAAGAGTATCATTATTATGAATCACGCTAAAGTTACATGAACCAAAATTATGCATTAGGAAACCATGACCCCTGGATATACTCATACACAGTCTGGATCGATAAATCTGACTTATATGGTAGGGTTCTCTTGCTTCATGATGATGTGAACCAGCTTCCTAAAACATAATGTACATACAGTGTCTGCTTACATAAAAAATACAACGACTGCACTTTATCCAAAGAGGGAACCCATGGATGAGTTATATAATGCTTCCTCTTGTTATTACAGTGGTCTACATGGAAAGAGAGTTAAGCTTTTGTATGTCAGGAAAGTAGATTTAGTGAAGAAACATGTGAAGTTTAATGCTAAAGCAGAATATTACTTAAAGTGGTTTTAAAGGCTGAAGGTTTTTCCCCCTTAATGTATTCTCTGCATTAAGGTAGAAAACCGTCTTTGTCCAGCCCCCTGTAGTGCAAGCTGCCCTCTGTGTGTGTATGGACACATATGGATATGAGTGCCAACTAATAGCAAGCAGTTTTCTTTGAGGGCACTTGGCGGGGTGAGTGGAGCCAACATCGCCAGGAAGGGACATGAGAAGTGTAGAAACGGGGCTGCTCTATGCAAAATCATTGCACAGAGCAGGTGAGTATAACATTTTTGTTATTTAAAAAAATGATAGCTTTACAATCACTTTAACCGCTTGTCGACCAGCCGCCGAGAGCCCGTAGCTCTACGTCGCCACTTTCGACGGCCACTAGGGGGCGCGTGCGTGCCGCCAGCTGCCCGCGCGCGCGCCCCCCACTCGCCCCCGGGTCCCGTGCGTGTGCCCGGCAAGCACGATCGCCGCCGGGCACACGCGATCGCTCGGTACAGAGCGGGGAACGGGAGCTGTGTGTGTAAACACACAGCTTTCGTTCCTGTCAGCGGGGGAAACGCTGATTTTCTGTTCATACAATGTATGAACGGAAGATCAGTGATTTCCCCTAGTGAGGCCACCCCCCCATACAGTTAGAACACAAATAGGAACACACTTAACCCCTTCCCCGCCCCCTAGTGTTAACCCCTTCACTGCCAATGGCATTTTTTATAGTAATCCAATGCATTTTTATAGCATTGATTGCTAAAAAAATGCCAATGGTCCCAAAAATGTGTCAAAAGTGTCCGAAGTGTCCGCCATAAGGTCGCAGTACTGAAAAAAAAACGCTGATCGCCGCCATTACTAGTAAAAAAAAAAATAATAATAAAAATGCCATAAAACTACCCCCTATTTTGTAAATGCTATAACTTTTGCGCAAACCAATCAATAAACGCTAATTGCGATTTTTTTAACGAAAAATATGTAGAAGAATATGTATCGGCCTAAACTGAGGAAAAAATTATTTTTTTATATATTTTTGGGGGATATTTATTACAGAAAAAAGTAATAAATATTGAATTTTTTTCAAAATAGTCGCTCTATTTTTGTTTATAGCGCAAAAAATAAAAACCGCAGAGATGATCGAATACCACCAAAAGAAAGCTCTATTTGTGGGGAAAAAATGACAAAAATGTTTTTTGCGCAATTGTCAGTTAAAGTGACGCAGTGCCGAATCGAAAAAAGTGCTCTGGTCGTTGGGCAGCAATATGGTCCGGGGCTGAAGTGGTTAAAATATATTATATGTAAACCCAATTATTCAATTCCTACTCTCTCTTCTTCCACAATCGAAATGTAAAAGAAAAAGTGTATTACCTTTTTTGGGGAACACATCCTAGATTCCCACCTAGGCAAGAATGATATAATTGTCTAGCTGTAGCCTCCCGGGATACTTACATCAAGCATCCCAGGAGTAGGGTGACCACATTTACAAACTACCCTTCAGGGACACCCTCCCTTCCCAAAAATCTTGTTCTGTAATGAATCACAGCAAATTGATTGGACACAAGAGGCGGGATTTATGATGTTTCCAATCACAAGCAGGGGGTGGGATCGTGCTCCCCCAGGCATTCCTGGGCAGGACAAGTACTCTGTCAGTGAGTAAAGCAATGATGTGGTGGTCTTATTTGGGGGCATCAGATTGACCCGGGGGGGGGGGGGGGTTCTGTCAGTTTCATTCCGGGACACTGTATTGTCCTGGAAGGAATGTGCCCGGGACAGACTTGCAAAATGCGGGACTGTCCCGGGCAATCCGGGACACGTGGTCTCCCTACACAGGAGGCCTTGGGGTACTCAACAGCATATGTGCTGGGATGTGTCAACAGGGGGCTAGCTATCTCCTACTGGTTTTTGCTGCTGCCCCCTGATAATGTGCCACTGTGCATGTGTATGTTCAGGGTGCCAGAAGAAAGAACCCCCCCAAAAAACAGCTGGCTACCAATGACAAAAATGGAATCTGAAGTGCCATACCACTACTAAAAGGCCCAGATAAAACTTGATTCCAATAAAAGTCAGAGGAACAATCCAGGGGTCCAAAAACACCCCCTTTGTGAGGTCTTGGTTCAAAACAATGTGAATTAACTAAAAGTGAACTGGACCTTTAATGATATTTCTTTCTGTGTTAGGCCTTGTTAGCTGCTGATTTGGCAGCATTGCAATGGCATCAGAGAAATAGATGATGGCGTGGCAACAGGTGTAAAGCTGCGGAACAGTATATCCCTACAGAACACCACTGGAGGAAAAGGTAAAATGGGGACATGAGGGAGGGGAATGAAGTTCATTTTTAAAACACTTTCTGTGGTAAAATGTCCCTGTCTCCAACCTGTTCATGCATTGTCACACTCTTCCAATGTAGACTAGAAGAAAAACCCTGTTTTTTCAACATAAACAATGAGTCTAAATCACCAAACTGTGATAGCACGTAAAGTGTTACTAAAGCAAAAAAAAAGTTTAATTAACCTCCCTGGCGGTATCCCCGAGCGTGACTCGGGGTGGGTTTTTTCTGCTAAGAACGGTATCCCCGAGTCACGCTCGGGGTAGCCATGCAGAGCCTGCAGCGCGCGCTGGCTTACCTTTTTCCTGGATCCAGCGATGCATCCCCGCTGTGTGAGCGAGCGGGTGCTTCGCTTGATTCACACAGCGTCCCCGTGTGCCGCCGATCTCCGTTTCCTGCGACGTTACGACGCACGGAAGCGGAGAACGGCGCCAAATTCAAAAAAGTAAACAAACACTTTACATACAGTATACTGTAATCTTATAGATTACAGTACTGTATGTAAAAAATACACACCCCCCATGTCCCTAGTGGTCTGTCCAGTGTCCTACATGTTCTTTTATAAAATAAAAAGTGTTCTTTCTGCCTGGAAACTGTAAATTGCCCATAGCAACCAAAAGTGTCCCTTTATGTCAAAAATGGTTTTAGATCAGCTAGAAAACAGCGATAATAAATTTTAATCACTTGCAGAATTGAGCGATAGCGATTTGTGGGGAAATTCGTCATAAAAAAATAAAATAATGACAGCGACAATTCTGCAACTGAGCAAATTTCAGTGTTTTTGAGTTGATTACATTATTGAATATTTTTTATTATAATTACATTATAATTTGTTATAATTATTTATAGTTTTTTATTATATAAAAAATTATGATTTTGTTTTTCAAACTTTATCATACCCGGGATGTCTTGTTTGGACAGATTTAAGTGAGTTATTCCTAAGAATTGCATGCCTACAGTATAAAATGCCAAATTTCCATGCAAATAATTGTACCGCTTTTGGTACGTAATTCCAGACAGAATCATACCGCCAGGGAGGTTAACCACTTCCATACCGGGCCTGTTCACCCTCTTCCTGCCCAGGCCAATTTTCAGCTTTCAGCGCTGTCACATTTTGAATGAGAATTGTGCGGTTGTGTGACATTGAACTCAAATTCATTTTGATACATTTTTTTCCACGCAAATGGAGCTTTCTTTTGGTGGTATTTGATCACCTCTGCGATTTTTATTTTTTGCGCTATGAACAAAAAAAGAGTGACAATTTTGAAAAAAAAAAACACAATATTTTTAACTTTTTGCTATAATAAATATCCCTTTTTTCCCCTCAGTTTAGCCCAATACGTATTGCTCTACATATTTGGGGTAAAAAAATCGCAATAAGCGTATATTGATTAGTTTGCGCATAATTTATAGCGTCTACAAAATAGAGGATAGATTTAAGTAATTTTTATTATTATTTTTTATTTATTACTAATGGTGACGATCTGAGATTTTTATTGTGACTGTGACATATCGGACACCTTTGACACTATTTTGGTACCATTCACAATTATACAGCGATCAGTGCTTTAAAAATGCATTGATAATGCCACGTACACATGACCGTTTTTCATGACGAGAAAATAATTTTTTTTAAATTGGTTGTTAAAAATGGTTGTGTGTAGGCTCCAGAGCATTTTTCTCGACAAGAAAAACATGCATTAATAATTTAGAACCTGCTCTATTTTTTCTCATCGTTTTTCACGTCGTCGTTTTTCTCGTTGTGAAAAACGGTTGTGTGTATGCTTTAACAACGGGAAAAAAACATGCATGCTCAGGAGCAAGTTATGAGATGGGAAATTAGCATAATCAGCCAAAGGGTGGCGCCATTCGAATGGAACTTCACCTTTATAGTGCCGTCGTACGTGTTGTACGATCGTGGCAGGTTTGAGAGGAGTCACGTCGCGAAAAACATGTTATATTCACCTGCTCTGTGCAGTGGTATCGATCCTCCTCTACATGGGTCTACCGGCGGTGCTCCTGGCTCTTCCTCTTCTTCGTGTTTCCCCATAGCAAGCCATTTGCTATGGAAGCACTTCAAAGCTGTGTATCTATGGGCACTTAGTCCCGTCCCTCCTCACTGCATTTGATTGACAGCATTGACTCCTGCTGCTGCTCGAGTGCTGTGTGAAGAGGATGAGAGGGGAGAAGAGAGCCGTGTACAGTGCTGGATCTATTTTCCCCTCTCTTCCACTTCAGACAGGGAAGGGGATAGGGGGACAGAGATGTCGAAAATGTATTTTACCTTAATCCAAGTGTAGCGACCTGTTCCTGTTGGGCTGGTGCTATTTTAAATTTAGGGGAAAGTCTGAGAGTTAGTTGACTCAGGCGTGTATGATTTTGAGCAAATTTGGCTTCTGTTACAGCCATGGCTGTGCTGTGAATGACTACTATTGTTTGCCTGGGGTGTAGTTGTTACTCCAGGCCAAGGATGGCAGCAGCTAGGTCAAGGTGATTTGGGTATTTCCCTTCGGCAGCCAATCAGTGGGGGTTGATCGTCCCGCTGTGCTTGCTGGGGAGGGGTACTTAAGTGATAGACGGCACTGGTCCGGGGTCGTTGCCAATCCTGGGTCTGTCGTCCCACCACCCCGTGTGTGGACCTCCTGGCCGGGGGTACGTGTTCCTGTAATCCTGGCTTCGGATCACGTTGGTCCGGGGTTGTGATCTTCTGAGTAGGCCCAGTGAGCAGATTGGGTCTACGCTCTGGAGGGTGATCCTGTGCTGTCCGTCCTGAGGGAGGAAGCCGCTTGATGAAGGATCTATCTTGGAGAGGACTGAGCACGAGGCTGGTGTCTCAAGAGAGAAAGCTGCTTCGATTAAAATACCGCACCTGAACCTATTTACCTGTTACCCTTCCACCCTTTTCAACAACTTTTGTATTCTTCTACCAAGTTCAGCAAATAAATCTTTAAAAAGGAAGTGTAAAGTGTGGACATTGAACTTTCTATATTCTCAGCCAGCAGCTCCTTTGGGGGTAGTGCTACACAAGAAATGCATTAAGGTAAAACATGATTTTAGCTTTAGTATCACTTTAAGGAATGCTATATTGACCTCTCAAGAAACAATACTGCATAAGTTAAATGTATTGGGAGAAAATTAAAGCATATATGCAGTGCTATCATAGCTGGATGAATCAGAACTAGTGACATATTTATTTACATACTGGTAATTTACATATACTATAATTTTGTGCTTAGCATCTTTCCATGATAGTGTATTGCAGGGCAGATTAAGACAGAGAACATTATTGATCTTCAAGCAATCAAATAAGCTTGAATTACTCAAAAGGAATCAAAATTTATTAAGTTATAAAAATGTTCTACTGGTGAACGACCTAACTACTGTTCACATAAAATTGGGCTTGGTACACAGGAATAAAGAAGAAGAATTAAATATAAACATTGTTTTATCACAGCCAAATGGCAGAAACGTCCTGTACAATTTAATGAAATCCCAGGAGAGTTCTAGCTGTAATTGTCAGTATGGACTATATTATTATTATTATACAGGATTTATATAGCGCCAACAGTTTGCGCAGCGCTTAACAAAATGAAGGCAGACATTACTGTTACATTACAATTTGGTACAAGAGGAATACGAGGGCCCTGCTTGCAATAGCTTACAATCTAGGAGGGAGGGTCAATTGATACAAAAGGTAATAGCTGTGGGGGATGAGCTGATGGAGAAATTAAAACAGTGTATTCGTTAGAAGCAGGATAGGCTTCTTTAAAGAGAAGGGTTTTCAGGGATCGTCTAAAGATGGATAGATTAGGGGACAGTCGGATAGATTGGGGTAGAGAGTTCCAAAGGATGGGAGAAGCTCTTGAAGTGACCAAAGAGAGCGGCTTAATTGATATTTTGAGACTAGGTTAGTGATGTATCTGGACAGCTTTATAAATTATTGTTAGTACTTTAAATTGTATTCATTGGGTGGGTGGAAGCCAGTGCAGAGAAGGGTGGAGGACACTGAATGGTTGGTAAGTTGAATGAGTCTTGCAGCAGAATTCATTATGGACTGAAGGGGGGGTAGTGTATGTATAGGTAGTCCATTGAGGAGTGAGTTGCAGTAGTTGAGGCGAGAGATAACCAGGAAGTGAATTATGCCTCGTTTCCACTGAGCGGATCGGTTCGGTACGGTTCGGTACGGTACGCTATTTTGGGTGTTTCCATTATGAAAGCGTACCGCAAAACCGAACCGTACCGCACCAGCAAGGGTCCTGCTTCAGATGAGGGACCAGAGAGAGTGGAACGGTTCGGTTAGGGCGGACCTACAAATGCATCTCACTGATTGGTGGATGTGCTAGGAATTTTTTCTAAACCCTGAATGGTCCCTCACGGTCCGATTTGCAGTGGAAACGCTCACGCGATTAGACCGGCCCCATCCGAACCGCTCCAAAATTACTGACCCGACCCGATCCGTGCAGTGGAAACGAGGCATTAGAAGCTTGGTGCTGTCATTGGTTAAAAAGGGGAGTATTCTGGAAATGTTGCTGAGGCTGAGGCGGCATGATTTGGACAGGGATTGGATGTGGGCCTGAAAGGACAGTTCAGAGTCTAAGGTTACCCCTAGCACCCTGGAATGTGGGGACAGACTGATAGTTGTGCCACTGATCTTGACAGAGAAGTCAGGAGAAGGGGCAGGTGGGGGAGGAAATATTATAAGCTCGGTTTTAGATAGATTCAGTTTGAGGAAGTGGTGTGACATCCAGGGTGATATGTCTGTTAATAAATCAGTGATGCATGAGGAGACTGATGGGGTGAACTGAGGGGGAAGAGAGATAGATTTGTGTGTCATCAGCATATAAATGGTAGTGGAAGCCTTGAGAGGCTATCAGCTGACCCATGCAGTATGTGTAGATCAAGAATAGTAGAGGTCCAAGGACAGAACCTTAAGAGGAAACGGTAAGAGGAGTTGGAGAGGAGGAAGTGGAGTTGTAATTGACACTGAAGGTGCGGTGAGATAGGTAAGATTCAAACCAATGGAGAGCACAGCCATGGATACCAAGCAAATTTTGTTTTTTGAGGAGGAGGGGGAGATAAACTGTATCAAAGGCAGTGGTGGAGGTCCACCAGTAATAGTATCGAATAATAACTGTTGGTTTTAGCTGTTAGTAAGTCGTTTGTGAGTTTTAGGAGAGCAGTTTCTGTGGAGTGCTGTGGACAAAATCCAGACTGAAGGGGATCAAAAACATTATTCTGAATGAGGTGGTTGCTTAGTCGGTTGTAGACTAAGGGCTAGATTCAGGATGGAGAGCGGAACTTTGTGCGGGCGTAACGTATGTCATTTACATTACGCCGCCGCAACTTTTCCAGGCAAGTGCTTTATTCACAAAGCACTTGTCTGTAAAGTTGCGGCGGCGTAGCGTAAATGGCTCGTCGTAATTCAAATTGGGCGGGTAGGGGGCGTGTAGTATTTAAATCAAGCGCGATCCCACGCCGAACGTACTGCGCATGCGCCGGCCGTGAATGTATCCCAGTGCGCATGCTCCAAATCACGTCGCAAATTGTCAATGAAAACAACGTGAACGTAACTTACGCCCAGGCCCATTCTGAATCGACTTACGCAAACAACGTCTGTCCCGACGTCCATACTTAAAGGGGTGTTCCAGCCCAAAATTGTGTTTATTAAAAGTCAGCAGCTACAAAAAGTGTAGCTGCTGGCTTTTAATAAACACTCACTTACCTGCTCCTGCGTTCCAGCGACGCGCCGACCGGGGCTCCGCTCCTCTCCCCCCCTCCCCAGCCGGCGTCTCCATCCCAACTGTGGGCACCCAGCCGTGACAGCCTTCGGCTTCACGGCCGGGCACTCACTGCGCATGCGCGAGCCGCACTGCACATGGAGAGGCGATCGCATGGGACCTGTCAGTGTCCCATGTGATCGCCTACAGGGAGGGGCTGGTGTAGGCGATTAAGGCTTAATCGCCTAAACAGCCCCTTGGCGGAAGCAGGAAGTGGGACAGGAAGGCGATTTTTTTTGGGGGGGAGTGGGGGACTCCCCCCCAAAAAAAATTACATGCCAAATGTGGCATGTAAGGGAGAGGGGAGGGGATTAAGCAAAAGTTGTTTTTTTGGGTGGAACTCCTCTTTAACATTAAATACAACAAATGCGGCGCTTGAGGAGAGATATTATAAACCACTTTTAAGTGGAAAAATATCCCATAACCTAAAAGGAATGTGACAATCAAAAAGGTAATGGGTGAAAATAGGTGCAAATTAAGGTGATATAACAGCAACCAGTACTATATATAAATCATGAACATGGGAAATAGATTCCTTGTAAAATCATGTACTAAAGAGTGAGTCCAGAATTGCTTCCGTAATTAAAATAATTATATGGTGTCTTAATTAATCCAATGTGAACATGTGAACAGCGAATCTTCACTTCACAGTATGGGATGGAAGAAAGAAACATCCACAATGTACTCCTGTACAATCAAGAAGATGGAATAATCTTACCAGATTTGGTGGACATACTGACCAATGGTAGCATGTCAATAAGGCAAATAATGGATCCTCAGCCTGGTTGGGTTCATAGAAGAAACATCCAGAGGCACCAAAGGGAATCCAAAGATCCTGTTTGTGTATCCAAACGTCCAAGATAGTAAGCAGATTTCTCATAGAATTGGGATCACATGGAGGCACATGTAAAAAAATTGAAGGAGGCTCACATAGCGCAGTTAAACCCAATAACAGGGAAGAGCGATTTTAATGGTAAAACAGGTAGGTATGCAATACCATACAAGTATAAAAAATAATTAAAAAATTAAAAAAACGTTCAAGGTACAAGCCAGGTGAGGGAGCGAGTACAAGTGATCACATAGAATAAAGCGTGGTGGATAGATATGCGGTTGCAGGCTATGTACCCTACATGTTTCGAGTTAAAAACTCTTCGACTGGGGCATAAACCTGCTAATTCCCACCACACTAGTATATATTGGACTTAATCAGCATGTTTAGAACTGTGATTCAAATCAGCTGGTATGTTCGAAGAAAGACATTCATTGCATACAGTTAGCAGGCTAACGAACGCCTCTCTTACATGGGTCAAACCCAAAAAAGGAAGGGCTTTCCTATTCCCTTGTCAGGCATTGCTCCAAGGAGGTGTCAATCAAAATGTGCCTGGGTGTCGTCACCGCGTACGCCCACGGCAACGTCAAGGCATTGTAGGACATCCCATATTGTGCTCCATAGCAGCATCGCGTACCGGAAGGTGGTGAGGACGTTACATATATGCCGCATCATCACGCACTCCAACTGCAACGTCATTGCGCTATGGGACCATCACTGGTGTTCTCACACCCACAACACACAGACGGAGCATGCGCAGAGAACGGGACACATGCACGTCATCTCTAAAGCGCCCGCTGATGTCATCACGCAGGCGCCACCATGCGTTCCACACAGTAAACCACCAGTCTTGTCCATTGATTGGACGACGTGGGGACCGGGTAGCCAACGAGAGACGGCAATAGCAGGGATGTTATAGATACGTCTACAAAATATGTAGATAATAAAAAGATGGACATAAAAGCCATAAAAATTGTAACTAATGAGTACATATACGCCCCACATATCTATCATCACCACAATGAAGGACATGTATATAAGAGAGCACATATAACACACATACATATCAGAATCATTAATACAATGAACGTCTATGCAAAATCACAATTAATATAACAAGAGCATCCTAGCAAAATAAGAGGATATACAAAAAATTAATTATATTACAAAAAAAAGCTTCAAAAAAATGCCACTAATAGAGGATAAAGAAGAATGTTAGCCTCTAAATAAACTAGAAAGGACCTACGACTTATTGATAAAGGCGTTGATATCCCAGTCAATGTTTAACCCATACGGGGAAAAACATTTGAGCTGGTGTATCCAGAACATTTCCAATTGTGAAACACCCCTAACCTTAGATTCACCTCTGCAATGGGGAGTGAATTTAGCTATGATCTGAAAACAGGTACCTGTTGGATTGCGATCATGGGCTTCTAAGTAATGTCTGGGTACACTATGATTAGTCTTTCCTTTCCTTATACTTTTAATATGCTCATTGACCCTGATGGAAAAGGTACGTATAGTTCTACCCACATATTGTTTTTTGCAGGGACAGGTTAGGAGATAGACTATATAGCGTGTGGTACAAGTGACAAACTCCTTCATATGATAAATGATGGAAGTTGTTGTAGATGAAAAACTATAAATTTTTCTTTGTGTCAAAGTATTGTGAAGACATACATTGCATCTGCGACAAGCATGAAAGCCTTTAATTTCAGGGAAGAACACAGGTTTGATTGGAGGGTCAGATACATTAGGGGCCAATTTATTTCTAAGGGACATGGCTCCCCTAAAAACAACGCCTGCTTCATCTGGAAGTACTGGGCCCAAAAGGGGGTCATTTTGGAGTACATTCCAGTGGCGATTAAAAATCTGTTTAATCTGTTTATATTGTACCGAATATTGCATGGTAAATGACCACTTAAACTTGGCGTTTGGAATGCGCTTAGGTTGTTCCGAGACAATAGTCTCCCTGTCCAGTTTAGCAACACGTTCAATGTCTGTATCAATGTAATCTGGTGTATAACCCTTCTCAATGAACCTTGATTTTAGAATATTTGCTTGTTGATGAAAATCAGCTAAATATGTACAATTCCTCCTAATACGTAACAGTTGGCTATATGGTACAGATTTGAGCCATGAACTATAATGACAGCTGTCAGTAGGGATATACCCGTTGCGGTCTGTCGGTTTAAAAAAGGTTTTAGTGACCAGCCTTCCGTCAGCAACAGATATTTCCAGATCCAAGAAATGGATCATAGTATGGCTCATTTCATAGGTTAGAGTGATCCCCATATCATTATCATTAAGAGTGACCATGAATTCATGCAGGGATTCCTCATCACCCTGCCATAGGAGGAGGATGTCATCAATGTTTGATCATTCGCCCTGCCGATAAAGGCGGTGGAGTGGTCATCTTGGATAAAGATGATTACCACTCTGAAATGTGTCGGATACTGGGAGATTTGAGTACTTACACTACTCTCTCCCAAGATCCCACCAAGAAACTCAGAAAACTTCTTTTAAACCTAGTTGATGAAGGTTTTTTGAGTGGAATATTGGATAAAAAGGAAAAAGAATATCTAGTCCCTGTAGTCCCTAGAATCCTAGTCCCTACTGACAGCTGTCATTATAGTTCATGGCTCAAATCTGTACCATATAGCCAACTGTTACGTATTAGGAGGAATTGTACATATTTAGCTGATTTTCATCAACAAGCAAATATTCTAAAATCAAGGTTCATTGAGAAGGGTTATACACCAGATTACATTGATACAGACATTGAACGTGTTGCTAAACTGGACAGGGAGACTATTGTCTCGGAACAACCTAAGCGCATTCCAAACGCTAAGTTTAAGTGGTCATTTACCATGCAATATTCGGTACAATATAAACAGATTAAACAGATTTTTAATCGCCACTGGAATGTACTCCAAAATGACCCCCTTTTGGGCCCAGTACTTCCAGATGAAGCAGGCGTTGTTTTTAGGGGAGCCATGTCCCTTAGAAATAAATTGGCCCCTAATGTATCTGACCCTCCAATCAAACCTGTGTTCTTCCCTGAAATTAAAGGCTTTCATGCTTGTCGCAGATGCAATGTATGTCTTCACAATACTTTGACACAAAGAAAAATTGATAGTTTTTCATCTACAACAACTTCCATCATTTATCATATGAAGGAGTTTGTCACTTGTACCACACGCTATATAGTCTATCTCCTAACCTGTCCCTGCAAAAAACAATATGTGGGTAGAACTATACGTACCTTTTCCATCAGGGTCAATGAGCATATTAAAAGTATAAGGAAAGGAAAGACTAATCATAGTGTACCCAGACATTACTTAGAAGCCCATGATCGCAATCCAACAGGTACCTGTTTTCAGATCATAGCTAAATTCACTCCCCATTGGAGAGGTGAATCTAAGGTTAGGGGTGTTTCACAATTGGAAATGTTCTGGATACACCAGCTCAAATGTTTTTCCCCGTATGGGTTAAACATTGACTGGGATATCAACGCCTTTATCAATAAGTCGTAGGTCCTTTCTAGTTTATTTAGAGGCTAACATTCTTCTTTATCCTCTATTAGTGGCATTTTTTGAAGCTGTTTTTTGTAATATAATACATTTTTTGTATATCCTCTTATTTTGCTAGGATGCTCTTGTTATATTAATTGTGATTTTGCATAGACGTTCATTGTATTAATGATTCTGATATGTATGTGTGTTATATGTGCTCTCTTATATACATGTCCTTCATTGTGGTGATGATAGATATGTGGGGCGTATATGTACTCATTAGTTACAATTTTTATGGCTTTTATGTCCATCTTTTTATTATCTACATATTTTGTAGACGTATCTATAACATCCCTGCTATTGCCTTCTCTCGTTGGCTACCCGGTCCCCACGTCGTCCAATCAATGGACAAGACTGGTGGTTTACTGTGTGGAACGCATGGTGGCGCCTGCGTGATGACATCAGCGGGCGCTTTAGAGATGACGTGCATGTGTCCTGTTCTCTGCGTGTGCTCCGTCTGTGTGTTGTGGGTGTGAGAACACCAGTGATGGTCCCATAGCGCAATGACGTTGCAGTTGGAGTGCGTGATGACGCGGCATATATGTAACGTCCTCACCACCTTCCGGTACGCGATGCTGCTATGGAGCACAATATGGGATGTCCTACAATGCCTTGACGTTGCCGTGGGCGTACGCGGTGACGACACCCAGGCACATTTTGATTGACACCTCCTTGGAGCAATGCCTGACAAGGGAATAGGAAAGCCCTTCCTTTTTTGGGTTTGACCCATGTAAGAGAGGCGTTCGTTAGCCTGCTAACTGTATGCAATGAATGTCTTTCTTCGAACATACCAGCTGATTTGAATCACAGTTCTAAACATGCTGATTAAGTCCAATATATAATAGCGTGGTGGGAATTAGCAGGTTTATGCCCCAGTCGAAGAGTTTTTAACTCGAAACATGTAGGGTACATAGCCTGCAACCGCCTATCTATCCACCACGCTTTATTCTATGTGATCACTTGTACTCGCTCCCTCACCTGGCTTGTACCTTGAACGTTTTTTTAATTTTTTAATTATTTTTTATACTTGTATGGTATTGCATACCTACCTGTTTTACCATTAAAATCGCTCTTCCCTGTTATTGGGTTTAACTGCGCTATGTGAGCCTCCTTCAATTTTTTACATGTGCCTCCATGTGATCCCAATTCTATGAGAAATCTGCTTGCTATCTTGGACGTTTGGATACACGAACAGGATCTTTGGATTCCCTTTGGTGCCTCTGGATGTTTCTTCTATGAACCCAACCAGGCTGAGGATCCATTACTTGCCTTATTGACATGCTACCATTGGTCAGTATGTCCACCGAATCTGGTAAGATTATTCTATCTTCTTGATTGTACAGGAGTACATTGTGGATGTTTCTTTCTTCCATCCCATACTGTGAAGTGAAGATTCGCTGTTCACATGTTCACATTGGATTAATTAAGACACCATATAATTATTTTAATTACGGAAGCAATTCTGGACTCACTCTTTAGTACATGATTTTACAAGGAATCTATTTCCCATGTTCATGATTTATATATAGTACTGGTTGCTGTTATATCACCTTAATTTGCACCTATTTTCACCCATTACCTTTTTGATTGTCACATTTCTTTTAGGTTATGGGATATTTTTCCACTTAAAAGTGGTTTATAATATCTCTCCTCAAGCGCCGCATTTGTTGTATTTGTTGTTTTTGTTACGATATTGTTCTGTCGTTTATGCAGGCTGCTTCTCCACCGAGTTATACTTAGTAGCGCAATTTTTTCTTTCACTTTCCTCTTTAACATTGACTGCGCCTCACTATAGCAGGGGTAACTTTACGCCAGGCGTAAGCCTAACGTAAACGACGCAAGTAGATACGCCGGCCGGGCGTACGTTCGTGAATTGACGTATTAGGCTCATTTGCATATTTTAGACGGGAACGCCACCAAGCGGCCAGTGTAAATATGAAACTAAGATACAACGGCATAAGTGACTTACACAGGTCGTACATTAGCAACATTTAAGCGTATCTCATTTAGAGCATACGCTTAAAGTTGCACTGTCTCAGATTAGGACTTACGACTTACTGATACGCCCATCGTAAGTGTTCCTGAATCTATCCCAAAACATTTAAGGAGTTTGGAGGCAAAAGGGAGTAAGGGGATAGGTCTTAGGTTGTTATAAATGGTGGGGTCCAGTGAGGCCTTTTTTGGAATGGGAGTCACTAGTGCATGTATATGTTCTCTTATTAGTGAGGGAGACAGTTTAATTATACTTATTATCGCAATGATGTGTTACTAAGAGCAACACATACTGCTTTTATTCAGATCAAATGATAGATGTTAGCCAATCTTGTTTAGTCTAATAGCTGTTGATTTTACATTTAGAATAATCATTTAGAGACACATACACAATCAGACCAATTAGGCCAATATGCTTAAAACCAGATCTCCAACTGCTGTATCTCTAAGGAACATTTAAGATGCAAAATGTTGGGCTTGGTGTAGAACAGTGGTCTCCAAAATATGTCCCTTTGCTTGCCTTTATTTGGCCCTTGGGGCACTATTTCATTCACTGACACCAAAATTTGGGCATAATTCTTGTCACTGACACCAACAGTGGGGCACAATTCCTCCTACTGGCACCAACAATGGGGCACAATTCTCCCACTAGCATCAACAAAGTGTTTGTTTACCTTTAGGCTCCATGCATACAGAAGCTAAAAAAAGCTATAAAAACACCAGTAGCTTTGCAGGGAGCCTTTAAAAGGTTTTTTAGCATTTTTGCAATAGCGTTTATTAGCGTTTTTCAGTGTAGTGTTTTTTTTTTTCTTTTTTTTTTTTTCCAATGGACAAAAAAACGCTAAACAGCGTTTCTGAGCGTTTTTCTGTGTATTTCGCTTTTTTTTTACCGCAAATTTCGGGCATTCAGAAAAAAATCCAATAAACTCCAAAGCTCATTAACATTAAATAATGCCCATGTGTGCATGGGCACATAGGCTAACAGAGTTCAGTTTATGGGCTTTTTAAAAAAAAACGCCAAAACACCAATAAACTGCAGTTTATCAGCTTCTGTGTGCATGGAGCCTAACTGAAAAAATGTAACGTTGAACTAATATCTTACACCTTCCCATCCCCCAGTCTCTGCTGTGCTTACCTCTGGGGATGCTGAGCTGTCATTGCCCATGCAGCCAGTCCAGTGGTCCAGGGATTTGAAAGCCCCACTCTGATCCTTGTTCTCTGTGCAGCACTTCTTGGACTGACCAGGGTGATTCTGATTGGTCAGTGCCTGCACAGTAATTTGCTCTGGTCTGTTCCAGAAGCTCTGTGCAGGGAGGGAGAAGAGTGGGGATTACAAATCCATGGACTGCTGGACCGGCTGCATGGGCAATGACAGCTCAGCATCCCTGGAGGTAGGTGCAGCGCAGTGGCCTGTACAGTGTTAGTTCACCTTTTTGTTTTTTCTGAAAAGTAAACAAACAATTTATGCATAATGACTTATAGCAACCAATCAGAACTTATTCGGCATAAATCACACCGGGATAGGATGGATTCTGATTGGTTGCTACGAGTTACAGCACTGAAAGAAGAATTCCGGGCATTCATTTGTAATACATAGTTACACTGGTCCAGCATGGACCCATGTAACAATGTATATACCATACCTGGCTGATGCCCCTGGAAGCTGTAAATCACTGAAGTAGATACTGCTACCAAGGCTGTCTTAATGAGAGGGCACACCTGGGCACTGCTCAGGGGCCCCAGCTGCATGGGGGGGCTATTTCATTTTCCCCAAAGCAGCTGGTCCTTGAGCCCACGCTGCCCTGAAATTGGGGGCCCCATGATGGCACCGAGAGTGATAGATACACAGGGGAGGCAGTCTGCCTCCTACCTACCTGATGTCTGTTTACCTGCACTGTCATTGTTGTAGGGGCCCCAGAGCATTTCTTTGCCCAGGGGCCCATGATGCTATTAAGATGGCCTGTCTGCTACTCCACTTGGAGATCACTGGAGTAGCGGTGTCTATTGGAAGCTAGACTGGATAGATACTGCTTCTCCAGTATCTCCAAAAGTAGTAGCGCTGATTTCAGAGATTTTTTAGCTTCCTGGTGCATCTGCCAGCCATGGTATATACTGTACATTTTTACACTGGTCAAAAATGTTTTATATTTTAGTAATGAGAAGTGTGACAACAGCACATCCCAACCTTCTAGGTAACTTTCAGCCAATGAGTGAATGGCAGAGTGTCCATATTGCTTTAGAATTTCTTTATTCATCTCTCTTGCAGTCATGTACCGGTTACCAGACACAAAGGGCTTTGCAGTGGAGTCATCTGCCTGTCTAGAGACGGGCTTGTGAAATGTGATTTGCTGTGGGCAGAAAAGAAACATTGTGTTAGAAATGTCCTATGATATGTGAGTATTTCGGCCTTTAGAATTTCCCAGGCTCAGTGTGATTTGTTTCATACAAAGGACAGTGATTTCAGGTTCCAATTACAAGAGATTCCTGTCCTTAATCAGAGCCAGGTCTCCAGCTCTCTCTTCCGCTGCTTATATAATGTCCTAGCAATGTAAGGCATCTCTGCAATGGGCACATTTGTAGACTTGGTGGCGCACAGAGAACTGCAAGTCACAAGTTCTATTTATCTGACACTCTAATGTTTATATAGTATCCTGTGATCTCGCACTTCACACTAAACATACTCTTCCCCCAACTATGAGTCACACTAATTCAGAAATGGTCTGTTTTATTTGGATTAGTAAAAAGATTGTCATTGTTTTAAGGCTAATATCATATACGGGATAGAAGTTGTTATATTTTTACTGCAGGAAGATGTGTTATGGCATCACATGAACAAAAAAACTATATGTTTTTTACCCAAGTGTGATATGTAAATCAATTTATGAACACTGGTTTTCTTAGGCCACGTACACACGATCATACATGTCTGATGAAACTGGTCTGCAGACCAGTTTCATCAGACCAGTTTGATGGTGTGTACGGCCCATCGGACCGTTGTCCGTCAGACCAAAGTTTTAAAACTTGATTTAAAACCTGTCTGCTGGAAACCTGTCCGTCGGACAGGTTCGATGGTTAGTACACAAAAGCAGCGGACCAAAAACCTGCGCATGCTCAGAATCAAGTCGACGCATGCTTGGAAGCATTGAACTTCATTTTTTTCATCACGACGTTGTGTTCTACGTCACCGCGTTCTGGTCTGATCGCATTTTGGTCCGATGGTGTGTACGCACATCAGACCATCAGACAAGTTCAGAGTTGTCTAATGAAAACGGTCCGTCAGACAAGTCTCATCAGACATGTCTGATCGTGTGTACAAGGCCTAACAGAAACCAGTTTAAAAACAATTAATTTAAACCATTACAATCCAGGCAGCACATTGGCTGAGTGGTTAGCACTTCCACCCAGGGTTGCCAATTGCGAGAAAATTTACTGACAATTTATAAAAATTTGTGATTTTTTACAACTGCCAGTTAATATCAGAGGCTGATCATTTCATGCTGTGTCGACTTTGTAAGTGTGAATTAAACAAATTTAGGGCTGGGGAAATTAAAGATTAATTCCTCGATTAATCTTTAATTTTTTTGATCGAACAAAATTCTTTTGATCGATCAAAAGTCTTGACGTCACTGGACAAACTGGACAGTGAGACTTGCCCTGCTGGATGTGAGCAAACTGCACCCATTGGATTGAGGTACCTTTGCATCTGTGGAGCAGGAGGATGCATTGGGCTCCATTAGGCGGCGTACACACGACCGAGGTTCTCGCTGGAAACCAGCGAGAACCTCGCTGGAAGCTGCATTCCAGCGAGGACCTCGGCCGTGTGTACGCTCTCGGCGAGCTTCCCGTCGGGAAGCCCGTCGAGCAGAAATAGAGAGCACGCTCTCTATTTGCTCGACGGCCCGCCTGGAAGAATGGCTGGTTGCCATTCCCGACGGGCGGGTCGCCGATTTCGACGTCCGGCAGGGAACCTCGACGGGCGGAACGATGTGTTCTGCCCGTCGAGGTTCTCTGCCGTGTGTACACGGCCTCAGGGGAAGGGGGCAAAAATGACCATTGTTTTCCTGTTCTAAGCAGTTTTGTGCAGACAATTCTTGCCTGTGTATCGGCAACATCTGTTCCGTGCGAAAGACTGTTCAGTTCTTCAGGGTATATTGTCAATAAAATGCTTTCATGTCTGTCTGCGTGACTGGCTAAAGTGATGCCTACTTGCCTACTATAAAGTGACTGACAGTCAATATACTAGATAAGTTTAATAATTAAAGTTAAACTAACTTTCTACGTTTTTCTTAAAGTTTAATAAGAAAAAATTACTTATGTCAGTGCTACAATTTGAATTATAAAAAATGTATTTGTGTGAACTGTGAAGTTAAGTCATGGATTGTGGAAACTAACTAGTGACGGGTGATTGTATATAGTGTATACCACATTTACCACTGACTAATGCAGAGTTGCAATGCAAGGAGATCAGTTAAAAGTAGTTTGATCTTTATGTGCGCTATAATTAATCGAAATTAGTCAATTAATCGATGAAAAAAAAAAACGATTAATCGAACACGAAAATTTTAATCAGTAACAGCCCTAAACAAATTACTTTGTTATAGATATTGTCAGTGCTTCTATATCATGGTTATACTGTTCAATAGGAATGAGCTTTGAGTTCGAGTTGAACTCATGTTCGACTCGAACATTTATATCAAAGATAGTAAACAACAAGTCCATTCCAGTCTTGTAAATCACTAAAAGCCCATTCACTCTCATCCGGATAGATCATTTCCTACGAACAGCGAAGTAAGGCAACAAGCAAAGCGTTTGGATTAATGGCATTCTTCACTCCAAAATAGCATCCACCATATATCACAAGGGGTATGTACAAATTGAGTATAGTAGGCGAAGGTGTCTTTAATCAACTCCAGCCGTTTGATCGGTGCTGTAACACCCTTCATAAAAAATAAAAAGTAAAAGTGTAATCTCTCTCTTCATTTATTTAAAACTCTCTTGACACAGGAGAAATCTAAATTACTTTAAAATAATCATTAAATGGACGCCCCGTCCATCCTGTAAATTGGCTTCAGTACTGCGTCCAGCGCCTCTCATTACTTCTCTCTGTGTGTGAATCAGATGGAGCATTGGAGCGCACAGCGTTTTTTTTGCCGTGATTTCCCTGGTGCAGACTTCTTCTGTCAGAAGAAGTCGTAAGACCCAGGGATTAAAATCCATACCTGTGCGCTCCAGCGCTCCACTGATTCACACACAGAGAGAAGTGTAGAGTGTCGGACGCAGTCCTATTGAAGCATGAGGTGTGTAGGATGGACCGTCCATTTAATGATTATTTTAAAGTAATTCAATCATTTGATGACACACACTGGGAGAGTTTTAAATAAATGAAGAGAGACGGTCCTATTGTGAGCTATTTTTTATGAACCCGGGGGATCTTACAGCACCATTTGAATCAAACGAGTGTGACAGTTGATTAAAGACACCTACATGGTGCCTACTATACTCAACTTTCTGTGAGTACTATTGTGATATATGGTGGATGCTATTTTGGAGTGAAGAAAAAACTTCTAAACAACATTAATCACAGGGGATGTTCTTGTCTGCTTTACTCAAACTGTTCGTATACTCTTGAGAGTGATGATTAGCGCTGCTTTTAGATTTACAAGGATGGACTTGTTGTTTAATCTTTGAATATATATGTTTATAATTTAAGCGGCTGCTGATTTTGAGGATTGATTTTATATTTTTTAACCTTATTTTAATTTAATTTAATTGTTTTTACCATATCATTGTCTATATACATCATTTTTAGGATATTATTTATGGTGATTAGTGAAATTAAGCAAAATCGGACCATAGTGAAAGAAGGCGGGACTTCACTACTTTTTTTGACCAATGCCTGTTCGCCCAGAACAGCGAACAATTTGGGGCTTCATCGAAAAGCGCTGACATGGGAGAAATCTATGTAAATTGAGTAAGCTATTTTTTTTTTATTTGCAGAGTTCATAGGGATATGAGGAGCATGTATGGGGGGATCTGAACACGGACCGTATTTCATTCTAAATGGAAAAATAGGATTTTCCTCCGTCTGCAGATGGATGAAATCCGCTGATATCTATCCCATAGGACATTGTGTCTTCTAAATCAGATGGATGAAATATGGACATTGTGTCTGCTGGTGTGAAAGGGCCCTAACAGGTATTGACTAAGAAAAGAGAACAAAATTGGCTTCACATTTTCCCCCTCGTTAACCAATAACAGCGTTAAGTCCAACACTGGGCAAATTTTTTTAATTTTTAGGCACTTATTATCTTCTCTAACTCCTGTTAGAACAGCAAAAGCTTTTCTATTGGCGCCACTGAGTGCTGCTAGAATGTGTATCAGGAGCCACACTACTGGAATGGGGTCTATTACAGATCCCTGTTCCAGCGTTGTTCTTCTCCCTCTACTTAGCCATTCATAAACCATAGCCAAACCATCATCACAGGACTGTGCTTTATGAATTGCTATGCAACACTGGACTGGTGTTGGTAATAAACCCCCTTCCAAGGCTGCTGGGAGTCAAGAGTGCGTTTTCCACTGTACATTCTGGCAGCACTCAATGGAGCTAATAGAAAATCTTTATAGTAAGTTAAATCCCTGTTCTAACAGCATTTACAGAAGATTACAATTGTCTAAACATCAGTGGCGTACCACCAGGGGGGTAGGGGGAGCAGGCCATCCCGGGTTCCACACATTGGGGGGATGCCAGGCTAGCGCCATTTAGGGGTTATTCAGCAGTTCTGCTTCCCTTTTTGGGTAGCTTTGACCCCTAGTAACAGTCTCTGCAAAGATGGCGGCAGCCCGCGGAAGGGAAATGACGGCAGCAGGAAGTGCCTTCTGGAACGAATTTCTGGTTACATTTCCTGGTTTCTGTGGTTGGTGTGCATTCCACATTGCAGAACCATGCTTTTCTTCATGATTTGCACCCCAGCGAACACCCCAGAAACATTTACATCCTGATTCCACTGTCATCAACCACATCATACCATAAAAGACAAAAGAAAATAAATCACCGCTCCAGGTGAGACCTGTAGACGATCAAGGATAATTAGATTACCAAGGTGCTGGCGATGCAAATAGCAATGATGATGAAGAAAAGAGGGAAGGACGGCCGCACTCCAAGGATTTTCAAACGAAAAAAGTTGTCTTTATTGTAAATCCAAAAACATGTACAGTCACAGCAATCACAGAAAACAGGACAGCCGACGCGTTTCGCCCTCGATCAGTGCTTAGTCATGGCTAAGCACTGATCGAGTCCTTGTCCTGCTGTGATTGCTGTGACTGTACATGTTTTTGGATTTACAATAAAGCACTTTTTTAGTTTGAAAATCTCTCCTTCCCTCTTTTCTTCATCCACATCATACCATACCTTCTTGTCCTGCAAACAAGCACCTCTGTGGTAAGTGTGTGCACAGCGGTATTTCCCTTCGATTATTGCCAGATGAGGAGGGGGGGTCTGCCAGAGGGGGTGCCAGGTATAGGATCCATCCCGGATGCCAAATGCTCTAGGTACGCCCCTGATAAACACATAGTTGGTGTTGGACTATTATTCATAAAGTATGAAGTCCTAGGATGGGAAAGTTTCATCCAAATGGTGACTTTCCAAGCTATCAACTGGATGGTGGTAGGTCTTACCCCTACTATCCAAAAACAGAACAGGTTGGCGTAGGGGGTTGCAAGGACCAAAAGGCCAGAAAGGTCTGTGTTGCCCCAAATAGAGTTATCTGGGGAATCGTTCTACTATGAACATCTGAAGTCTCCAAATACATAGAATGAAAGTAGGGAGGCTCCTAGTCTCCGTAAGCAATCAATTGTATAGACACAGTAGAGAATAAAGACTATATGGAAAAATCTAAGCAATAAAGTGGTTTTAAACCTCCATTTTCAAGCCTATAATAAGGCTTACCTATAGGTACAGTAAATATCTCCTAAACGTGCGTTGTTTAGGAGATATTTACTTTGTACTGCGCCGATGATGTAATCGGCACATGCACTGTGAAGAAACGCCCCTCCGTGCCGTTTCTTCACTAGCGAGTGTCGTAACTGGTGGCTCCCATGCGCATGTCGGCCAGTCACAGCCCCGGAAGGAATAGGGGCGAACATGGGTGAGGCTTTCAGCGGGGACAACACTGGCTTTGTTTGCAGGTAAGTGTCACATAATGGGCCAGATTCTCGTAGATTTGCGCATATTTATGCAGGCGTAGCGCATCTCAGATGCGATACGCCGAGGCAACTTAGAGAGACAAGTCCCGTATTCCCGGACCACGTGCGTCCTACGTTGCGCAAGCGCAACGTAAATGTGTCGGCGTAAGCCTGCGCAAGTGAAGGTAGGAGGGAGGTGGGCGTGATCCATTTAAATGAAGCGTGACCCCATGCAAATGAATTGTGGAACGAACGGAGCATGCGCCGCACGTGCCCCTCCCCTCTGCGCATGCGCAAAACAACATTGTGCGTAATCCGCCCTGAGATGGGCAGGCCCAGAGCATAAAAACGTCAGCACATGCGCCCGTCGTGCGCAACGTTACACGATTTCTTGGTTTGGTGGAGGGTGTCTGCTTCTCTACTTTATCATGTCTGCTCCCAGGAAGGAGAGACGTAAGAGAAACTTTTCACCAGATGAGAGGGCAATCGTGGTTGCTGCCCTAGAAAAGTACTATTCTCGGCTCCATGGTGCGGATAGTGGCAACACCAACAAATCCAAGAGGGATGAGATCCTCATGCGAATCGCTGCACAGGTCAATGCCCTCTCCCATGAGGTTAGGACCCCCAGGACATTCAGAAAAAAATGAATGATCTGCGGCGTCTTGTGAAGGGCAAGCTGGCTGCGATCGCTCGGCATGCCAGGGGCACGGGAGGGGGACCACCCTGTCCCATCAGGCTGACTGAGGAGGAGAAAGTGGTCGCCCGCTGCCTTCAGAGGGAGCAGGTGGAGGGAGTCAGGGGCTACGACACCGGTGAGCCGGCCTTGAGGACAGGTAAGTATGTTTTATCTACTGTGTAGCATGTGTGGGGGGGGGGGGGGAGGGAATATGTGACAAGTGTGTGGGTCCACCAACATGTGAATGTTTTGTGTCATCCACAGATGTGCAGGAGGGTGGTAGGCCATCCGATGCTGCCAGTGGCCGCCCTAGATCAGCCCCTGAGCATCCTGTTCCTCTGGATGACCGCCTTGGAAGTGGACATTCCTCAACGCAGGAGGTGGTTGAGGAGGAGGAGATCCATTCGGACCAAGAGGTCGTTCTTTATTAAGATGACTCCCATATCTTGGCAGGACCATCCCAAACACCAACCCCCATCTTCTCCAGCCACTCAGGATCCACCCCCAACCTCTCCAGTCCCTCCTGTTCCATCCCCCTCATCTCCAGCCCCTCAAGATTCTCACCCTATGCAAGGGCCCCAGCCACTCCTGTCCCCAGGAAGGCGACACGAAAAACCAGGGGTGCGCCCGAGATCCTGAAAGAAAACCTGGCCAGACACCAGGACGAACAAAGCCGGCATATGGGCGAAGTCGTGGGGGAGTTGAGGCGCCTAGCTGACAGCCTGGCTCACTCGGGTCCATTACCGGATGTGCTGCAGAATGTGGCTGGAAAAAGTGCAGCAACAGTCACCAGCCTCGGGGAGCTGCAGGCAACAACGGCTGAACTTGTGGGGGAGGTTAAGGGCCTAAGAAATGATCTACAGGCCCAGACAGGTTCCCTGGAGGCCCACACAGCTTCCCTGGAGGCTGTGCTAACGCGCATAGCGGTGGCATTGGAGGGCCGACAGGCAGCCAGGGAGGGACCTGGGGATGCTCCCCAACCAGATGCCCCACCCCCCCAACCAGATGCCCCACCCCCCCCCCCCCAACTGAGGCTCCCCCCAGGCAACTGAGGGCCAGGAGCTTGGGCACCAGGCGTAGCCCGCGCCGGGGCAAGTGTTTTTTTTTTTGTGATTTTTATATATTGCTCTGGTTAAGAGCCTCTCTTTGATTTTTATATATTGCTCTGGTTAAGAGCCTCTCTTTGATTTTTATATATTGCTCTGGTTAAGAGCCTCTCTTTGATTTTTAAATATTGCTCTGGTTAAGAGCCTCTTTGATTTTTATATGCACACGGTGAGGAGTGTAGCCTACAGTGTGAATGGTGTGTGAATGTGGGGGGGTGGCACTCCTGCCAGTAAGGGGTGTCACCCTCGGTCATTGGGGATAAGTTCTCCCGACGACCGTGTAAATGATGTATGAATGGACAGCAACATCATTGGGACCTTGACGCGGCGTTGCTGCTCCCAAGTCCTGCATGTTGGACTTGGGCTAATCCAATGTGATGTGAATGTGGTTGTGTGTGATCTAGGGACCACAGTGGTGTGCATGCGTGCATTGTCCGTGTGCCATGATTAATGTGTGTGTTTAACGTTCAAAGATTCATTCCACGAGGCATCTCCTGACTGCTGTACCATCAGCAGACGGGGTCTCCTCTGGCAGGGGGGGACTGTGTGGTTGGGGGGTCAGGTCATCATATATGTCAATCTCCAGGCCCTTTCTCACAGCGTAGTTGTGCAGCATGCAACATGCAACGATGATATGACACACAAAGTTGGGGGAATACAACAGGGCCCCCCCGGACTTATCCAGGCATCGGAAACGGGACTTCAGGAGGCCAAATGTGCGCTCCACCACTGCACGGGTACGTATGTAATGAATGAATGAATGAAGAACTTGTATAGCGCAGCACATGCGAAGTAAATCGCCTCTGGGCGCTTGTTGTTCCTGTCTCCTTTGAGATCAAAAGAGATGAGTCTTAATCTTTCTCCTGAAGACTAAGTAGTTCTCCTCCAGTCGAATGCTGGCTGGTAAGGCGTTCCATAGTCTGGGACCTTGGACAGCGAATCTCCTGTCTCCTTTGGACTTGTATCTGGCTTTCGGTATCTGAAGCCGATTTTGATTGGTGGATCGTAGAATACGATTGGGATTGTAAACTTTTAATTTTTCGCATAGATAATGGGGAGCATTCCCATGGATACATCTATGCGTTAGACAGAGAGCTTTAAAGGTGATTCTGTCTTTGACTGGTAGCCAGTGAAGGGATCTCAACGAAGGTGAGATTGATTCCCAGGGTTTTTTCCCAGTCACAAGTCTGGTGGCCGTATTTTGAACGACTTGAAGACGAGCGATTTGGTACTTGGGGAGTCCGAGGTAAAGGGCATTTGCATAGTCCAGTCTGGAGTTTACAATCGCTCCCACCACGACCGCTATGTCTTTCTTGGGAATAAAAGGCGTGAGTCTGCGTAGTAGGCGCAGCAGACAGTGAGATCCGCTGACTACTGCCCCTATTTGTGCGTTCATTGTCATGTCAGAGTCAAAGATGACCCCAAGACTTTTGACTTTGGCGCTAGGGGTGATGATTTTGCCCAGAATGGGCGGGGGGGTCCAGGTTGTTGTCGATTGATTCCTACGATTGGCGTGAAACAGAAGAAGTTCTGTTTTCGCTCCATTGAGTTTGAGATAACTCTTTGTCATCCAGTCCTCTATCAAAGAGAAGCATGTCTCTAGGTTGAGGTGGTGATCCTTTTTATTGCAAATGCAGAAGTACAGTTGCGTGTCGTCTGCGTAAGAGTGATATAGCAGTTTTTGGCTGCTGATGATTTCAAAAAGAGGACGCACATAGATGTTGAATAACATCGGCGACAGGGGAGATCCTTGAGGGACCCCGCACGATAATGTGCGTTGTTCAGAAGTGAAGGGTCCTAGCTTCACTATTTGCGATCGGTTTTCCAAAAAAGAGGAGAACCAAGATAGATTGCTTTCTGCGACTTTGGCTATTTTAGCCAGCCGAGTCAATAACAGCTTGTGATCAACTGTATCAAAGGCTGCGCTTAGGTCCAGCAGAACCAGAAGAGAAGATTCTCCTTCGTCTGCGGCCTCGAGAACGTCGCCTCATATCTTAAGCAATGCTGATTCTGTCCCGTGTCCGGGACGGAATCCTGATTGAAATGGGTCGAGTAAGTTGTGGGTATCTAGATGCTGTTGCAGCTGCTGTACCGCTGCTTTCTCCATTACCTTGGAGAGAACATTTAGGCCTGTTATGGGGCGCCAGTTGAGTGGATCCTTAGGATCCAGGGTGGCTTTCTTCAAGATGGGTTGAATGAAGCCCTCCTTCAGGGAGGGCATTATGCCCTCCCTGAAGGATTGGTTGATAAGCTGCGTGACAGGAGGTGCCAGGATGTCGGCGCATTCCTTCAGCAGTTTGGTGGGGATAATATCATTTGGTGCAGTGCTGTTGCGCAGAGTGCCGATGATATTTTTAGTGGTCTGAATGGAGATGGGTTCCAGCGTGAACTCGCCAAACTGTGGTGAATTGCTGCCGGTGCTGTGTAAATGACTACGGGGGGCCTGGGAGAGCAATTGTTTTGCTGAATGCTTTGCCGGATTGCCACAATTTTGTTAATGAAGCAATCCGATCGCAAAATTCTTGTGTGTCCAAGTTGGGGGCTTCAAGACATCCTGGATTCATGGTCTGAGTGACCAGCTTGAAGAGTTCGCGGGGGCGATTTAGGGCACCGTTGATAGCCTCAGAAAAATAGTTTTTCTTGGCTTCGAAGATTTGCTTGTAGTATTTTCTGGTTATTGCCTTGTAGATCGAGAGGTTCTCATCTGAAGAGTTTCTTTTCCAGGCTGCTTCTGCCCTTCTGCGCTCTTGCTTCAGTAACGCCAGCTGGTTGTTGAACCAGCCGGAGTTATTTTTCCTGATCTGGGTCTTTCGTTTCGGCGCTATCAAGTCAGCTGACTGCAATAGTGCTGTGTTTATGGCCTCCAGTGTTTCTTCCGCTGTTTGGTGCGGCTGAATTGTGTTTATTTTTTCCCCTAACGTGGCTTTGAAGAGTTCCGAATGGAGCTTCTTCTGACATCTGGTCCAGTGTGTTGTCACTGGATTTGATGTTTTTGTTAAGGGGGGAATTCGGAAATAATGAATTTAATTGCATGGTGATCTGTCCATGGCAATGGTTCATTTTCCAGAATTTTTATTTCCAGATCTTGTCTGAAAATAAGATCGAGCGTATGACCTGAAGCATGTGTGGGCCCACATACTAGTTGCTGAAGCCCTAATCCTTCCAGGTGGTCGATGCAGGCGTCGGCAATGGGGTCTTGCGGGGAGTTGGCCCAGAGGTTGAAGTCCCCGAGCAGCAAAAGGTGTTTGCTATTCAGGGTATAGGTGGAGACAAAGTCCGTCAAAGATGGGAGCAGCTGCGACTTGGGGCCAGGTGGCCTGTAGCAGAGTAGAATCCGGACGGTCTCCTGGCCGTTTACTTGCAGTTGAAGAGTAAGGGTTTCCATGAATGGAAGAGGGTTTTGGAGGCTTGGTTTTGTGATCGCAAGACGCATCTTATGGATCACCGCCAGTCCTCCTCCTCTTTGCCCTATTCTGTTTTCCATAATAATACGGTAGTTTTCTGGCACCAATTCTCCTAGAATGGTGTTACAGTCGGCTGTGAGCCAGCTCTCTGTAATGAAGAGGCAGTCTAGGTCGTGTTGTAGAATGAAATCATGGATTTCAAGTCTGTGTTTTACTGCCGATCTTGTGTTGATCAAAGCACATGAAATGCGCTTAGGTTGGGGTAAACGGCTAAAATTTTTGACAGTCGATCGTCGATCGATCCTCAAAAGGTGCTCAATTCTTAGGGTCTTTTTGGTGATGGCTGGCAGTATTGCGGCGAAACGCCTCAGATTCCAAATGGTTTCTGCGGAGTACCGCAGATTAGCCATGGTCGCCATTCACTGGGGGAAAAGTCGTTTCTTTTGGTGGCGATGAAGAGAGGATTCAGTGAATCCTCCCGGCTTGGTCCAGAGGAAGGCAAAAAAACCCTAACCATGCTATGCCAATTTGCTTTGGTAGGGGAAAAAAATTCCTTCCTGATCCCTGACAGGCGATCGGGCGAACCCCTGGATCAAGTACTATTAAGTTTGTGAAAAGGGGGGTGGGAGGGGGGGAAGCTGACACTGCTGCTGGGGTGTACCAAGATGGCTGCCGACCAGGAGCAGGACATGGGACCCAGGCTGGTGTGTAGCCAGCTGGGTGGATTGGTGAGCCGGGGGGGGCTGGTTGTTGAGGCCAGGGGTGGATGTGTCCTACAGGGGCTGGGGGTGAGCTCCTGGGGGGCTGCTAAAGGTGTTTCTGGCCGAGAGTGCGGCGCCGCTAGGCCACGGATGAAGCCGCGGCCTTTCCTAAGATGCGGCGGCCGCGATTCAGCAGTGGCTGGCGCGGTTCAGGGGAGAAAACGGGGAATCGCGGGGAGGCGCCGGGGGGAAGGTTGCTTGGCAGGTGGGTGGTAATGTGGGGTAAGGAGAGGGAAAGAGGCCCCAGCGTTCAGCCGATTCGGCGGCTTATCCTGATAAGGACGGCCGCCAATCGGTTCCAAGGGAGGCGAAGGAAAAGTAGGACCTACCTGGGGAGGATGTCTGGAGAAGAATGGAGAGAGCTGTGAAAAATCCTGCCTGCCTAGCTGATGCTGTCCCTGGGGAGAGCCGACTCGTTTGAGAGCGTCCTGCTCTCACTATCCCTAAGGTGAGCAGACTAAGGTGAGAGCGTCTGCTGCACACCTTACTGACAGGAAGTGTGCCGCATTGTATTTTTTCTCTCCTCTGGTTTGGGGGTTCCGGAATGGAGTCATGAGATGGGGCCCAAGTGCATATGCCGCGTCACCTGGAAGGGAAAATACAGGAGGATGTTAGTCATGTATGTGTCCCTCGTGATGTCTGCATCATGGGGGGGAGGGACAGTCATGCCTGCCACCCATGTCACTCACCATCCAGCCAGCTGTCCCCATACACATTCTGTTCAAATTCTGCTGGGATGGGGCTTTGACGGTATATGTAGCTGTCGTGGCTGGACCCGGGGTGTTTGGCACGGACATGCCATATGAGGTATTTGGCATCGACTATCACCTGTACAATGATGGAATGTCAGTGCTTGCGATTGCGATATATGTGCTCTGTGGCACGGGGGGGCTGTAGTGCCACATGTGTGCAATCAATGGCCCCTATGGTGCGTGGCAATCCATCAATTAGGCAGAAATTACGCATTGCCCTCTGTCGCAGATGCTCCTGGGTGGGTCTGATGATTTGGTTGGCCATGCGTCTGAGGATTGCGGGGACAACCTGGTGCACACACATCTGCTCATGCTGGTTTGTGACATCCCAGCCACCACTCCACTTGTATGCTGAAAAGATCCAGTGGCAAGGAAATGGAGTGTTGCCAGTACCTTGACCAGTGGCTGCAGTGCATGTGAGCGGTGTGTCTTGCTGGTGATGTCCTCCTGCAGGGTTGTGGTTATTTCCAGGATGGCAGCAGGGGTGAATCTAAAGAGGCGATACACCTCCAAATCATCCATGCCAAAGAGGCTAATGCGCGTTCGGTATATCCTCTGCCGTGCCCTCTCACGTGTCCTCCTCGTCCTCCTCCTTCTACGCGCCTCTTCTTCTTCCTCTGCACACGCTAGTGGTGCTAAGACCAGGCCTGCCCCTGGCATGTTGGCATTCGAATGTGTTGTCCTAAGTGTGATTGCTCAGCTCGTCAGGAATAGTGCTGCTGTAGTTGCTCTCCAGCTGACATGCACAAGTCTGGAGCAAAGCTACCCCTGCTTTATGAGGGGTAACTTTAGGCAAGCCATTTGTCTTACGCGCACCGCGTGTAGCCTTCGCCGATCGCGCGTAGTTTTTTGGGAATTAGCGCATCTCCCTCATTTGCATATTTGAATACAAAATCAATGGGAGCGCACGATGTTGCCCGCGTAAATATGCGTTTGCGCTGCGCAATCGCAGAATAGCTAGTACGGGCAGGAAAAGCCTTCTTTCTGGCGTATCTGGTTCTGTGGCTGTGGCGCATAGATACGGCAGTGCATATTTGCATTTACGCCGCGCATCTCCATATACGCCAGCGTAAGTTGTTTGAGAATCTGGCCCAGTGTGTTAGTATGCACATTATGCTTTTACTTTGCAGGAAACAAAAAATAAGTAAAACCTATCAGGGTTTACTTCCTCTTTAAGAGTCCCAAATGGATTACTTTTTTTCCATTGATAATAACTCTACCAAAGCGTTTTCAGTTGAATACATTTCAAGCTTCTTCTTAAGGGACTGTGCTCATTCTTCTAAAGCCAAACAAAATGACAGATATTAAAAAGGAGCAAAATGCTGATTGCAAGACACAAAGTAAATAATATTGGAGAAATGTAGCATATACAAAAAAGGAATGTATTAGTTACCTCTGATTTTTGCAGTGCTGAAAGTCCAAGAGTCTGCTGCAACGCTTGCACCTTATTGTTGTACCGTGACCAGCTTTGGACAAAATTAATTTGATCCATCTATTTAAAAAATAAATTATGATCAGATAATCACATTGCTAACTTAATGCTGTATAATTATAGTTGATGTATAGGAACCTATAAAGAGAAATGGATAGACTAATTAAGACATTTTAATATGATATTTATTAAAGGGGTTCAAAAGGAAAACATTTTTTTCCCTAAATAGCTTCCTTTACCTTAGTGCAGTCCGCCTTCACTTACCTCATCCTTCAATTTTGCTTTTAATTGTCCTTATTTCTTCTGAGAAATCCTCAGTTCCTGTTCTTCTGTCTGTAACTCACCACTGTAATGCAAGGCTTTCTTCCTGATGTGGAGAAAGCCTCTTGAGGGGGCGAGCAGGAAAGGGTTAAAAGCACCCGCAATGCGCCACTGCCGAAGTGCTTTGACGGACGGTGGAGCAGCGGTGTATACAACGCTCCCGCATTGCCAAAAGATGCTGCTTGCAGGACTTTTTCTAATGACCTGCAAGTGCACCGCCTCAGTGTGAAAGGGGTCTTAAATTTTGGACTCTGGGTAATGTTGGTTGTCAGGCGGGGGGGGGGGGGGGCAGGCCTAAAGCTGTGTAAGGGGCCCCAAAATTTCTGATAGACGGATTGCTATCATCGAAGGAAAAATGAATTCCTACGTTTATCAAGACATTTTGCAGGAGAACTTAAGGCCATCTTTCCACCAGCTGAAGCTCAACAGAAGATAGGTGTTGCAACAGGACAATGATCCAAGGCATAGAAGTAAATCAACAACAGAATGGCTTAAACAGAAGAAAATACGCCTTCTGGAGTGGCCCAGTCAGAGTCCTGACCTCAACCCGATTGAGATGCTGTGGCATGACCTCAAGAAAGCAATTTACACCAGACATCCCAAGAACATTGCTCAACCGAAACAGTTCTGTAAATAGGAATGGTCAAGAATTACTCCTGACCGTTGTGCACGTCTGATCTGCAACTACAGGAAACGTTTGATTGAAGTTATGCTGCCAAATGAGGTTTAACCAGTTATTAAATCCAAGGGTTCACATACTTTTTCCACCTGCACTGTGAATGTTTACATGGTGTGTTCAATAAAAACATGGCAACATGTAATTCTTTGTGTGTTATTAGTTTAAGCAGACTGTGATTGTCTATTGTTGTGACTTAGATGAAGATCAGGTCACATTTTATGACCAATTTGTGCAGAAATCCATATCATTCCAAAAGGGTTCACATACTTTTTATTGCAACTGTGTATATATATATATATATATATATATATATATATATATATACACACACATACACACAGTATATATGTGTATCAGGTATTACACTTTAAATATTTTCTCACTTAAGAAAATAAATGTATAATATTGTTTCATATCCATGACTTTGATAAATAGCCAGTTACTACATGTCGCAGTCTCTATTGAAATTCACTGTGTTCAGATATGACAAATAAACCAGGACACGGTCCTCAGCAATGTTTATAGGGTGCACAGTAACAAATGAAGTTCTTTTACCAAGGGTTTAATGGAACAATTGTCATTTGGAGGCCTATTTACTGACTAGTAAAATGTGTTTTTATTATTATTGTGTATTTATAAGGTGTCAGGGGACGTGGTGTTCGTTAATGAAGTGATAATTATTAAAACATTCCAAGCATGTACTTTTTAACAGACTCAGAGTCTGCAGTTTTAGGTTACTGCGGAGTATTAGATAATTCACGTTGTAAAGCTTTATATGGCAAATTAGTTAAAGCCGAACTCTAGGCAAACAGCAAATCAGACAGTTGAAATATATACAGTATAAGGAAGCTTATTGCCTGCCAGTTGACGATTACAAAACTCTATTAGGCCCGTACACACGGCAGAGAACCTCGACGGACGGAACACATCGTTCTGCCCGTGGAGGTTCTCTGCCGGCCTTCAGAATCGGCGACCCGCCCGTCGGGAAAGGCAACCAGCCATTCATCCCGACGGGCCGTCGAGCAAATAGAGAACCTGTTCTCTATTTGCTCGACGGGTTTCCCGACGGGCAGGGCTCGCCGAGAGTGTACACACGGCCGAGGTTCTCGGCAGAATGCGGCTCCCAGCGAGGTTCTCGCTGGTTTCTGCCGAGAACCTCGGCCGCGTGTACGGGGCTTCAGACAGCACTGTCTGGCCATTGACTACTCTTTGCATTAGGTAAACCATGCAGTTTGGGACCATAGTGGGCTATTTATTAAGCAGTGAATCTGGCATTAACCAAACATTAACTGCAGGTGAATCTTCCAAGTTAATGTGGTTTAAATGACAGTGGTTGAGTTTACCACCAGTGAATGTTTGCGATTGATTCACCAGCGAAGTCACATTCATTACTTTTTAATTCCCCCCCCCCCCCAAATACTTACTTACAAGTCCTCACTTGATCCTCTCCTTACATCACAGGACAGAGAACTATTGGCTTCTGCTGCTGTCAATCAAATCCTCAGAGCGGGGGCGGGGCCGAGCTGCATTGTATACTGTATGTGTCAATGGACACACACAACCCAGCCCAGGAGCAAGAAGAAGAGGAGCCAGGAACGCTGGTGGGGCCCCAGAAATGAAGGTTCAGGGCCACTCTGTACAATACCAAAAGTTTTCAAACCCTTTGAAAATTTCCACATTTTGTCATATTACAACCAAAAACTTAAATGTATTTTATTGGGAATTTATGTAATAGACGAACTCAAAGTGGCACATGATTGTGAAGTGGAAAGAAAATGATAAATGTTTTTCAATTTGTTTTTACAAATAAATGTGTGAAAAGTGTGGCGTGCATTTGTATTCAGCTCCCTTTACTCGGATACTCCCAACTAAAAGTTAGTGGAACCATCTGCCTTCAGAAGTCACATAATTAGTATATAGGGACCTCATGTGTGCATTTTAATTTCAGTATAGATAAAGCTGTTCTGTGAAGCCCTCAGAGTTTTTTTTAGAGAACTTTAGTCAAACAGCATCACGAAAGCCAAGTAACACACCAGACAGGTCAGGGATAAGGTTGTGGAGTATAAGTATAAAGCAGGGTTATGTTATAAAAAAAATATCCAGAGCTTTGAACATCTCACAAAGCACTGTTCAATCCATCATCTGAAAATAGAAAGTATGACACAACTGTAAATCTACCAAGACATGACTGTCCACCTAAACTGACAGACCAGGGCAAGTAGAACGTTAATTAGAGAAGTAGCCAAGAGGCCCATGGGATAATTTGTCCACAGGACAACTATAAGTCATGCATTCCACAAATCTGGCCTGTTTTGGAAGAGTGGCAAGAAGAAAGCCATTGTTAAAAGAAAGCCAAAAGAAGTCATGTTTGCAGTTTGCGAGAAGCCATGTGGGTAACACGTCAAACATGTGTAAGAATGTGCTCTGGTCAGATGAGACCAAAATTGAACTTTTTGGCCTAAAAGCAAAACACTGTGTGTGGCGGAAAACTAACACTGCATCCCCACCGTGAAACATGGTGGTGGCAGCATCATGTTGCTTTTCTTCAGCAGGGACTGGGAGGCTGGTCAGAGTTGATGTGAAGATGGATGGAGTCAAATACAGGGCAATCTTAGAAGAAAACCTGTTATGCTGCGTACACACGACCGTTTTTAATGACGTGAATTTTTTTTTTTAAATGTTATTAAAAACGATCGTGTGTGGGCTCCAGAGCATTGTTCATTACGTGAAAAATGGGTATTAAAAATTTAGAACATGCTTTATTTTTTTGCGTTGTTTTCACGTTTTTTTTTTTGTGAAAAACAGTCGTGTGTAGGTTTTAACGACGTGAAAAAACACACATGCTCAGAAGCAAGTTATGAGATGGGAGCGCTCGTTCTGGTAAAACTAGCATTCGTAATGGAGATAGCACATTCGCCATGCTGTAACAGGCTGAAAAGCACAAAGACTGAAAAGCTTGAATCGTGATTTGATTTGAATTGATTCTAAGCCCTGGTTCACACTGGGCTGCGGGAGTGAAATCGCGCGATTTCAGCTGAACTCGCGCGATTTCACTCCCTCTGGCAGTCCCGATTTCGGCGCGATTTAGGAGACATCTGTGCAGGTTTCTGCACAGATGTCAATGTAAATCGCGTCCTGAAATCGCAAAAAGTATTACAGGAACTACTTTTTGAAATCGGTGCAGCGCCGCAGATGCGGCATCGCACCGATTAGGACGGTGTCATTGCCGGCAATTGCCGCCGATTTGAGATGCGATTTCACATGTGAAATCGCATCTCAAATCGAACTAAGTCGTGCCCAGTGTGAACCAGGGCTAAAGGTTGGAATTTAAAAAAAAAAGATAAAAAACATGTTATACTTGTGAAGAAATTACCACTCACACCAATGCTCCACCTACTGTGCAGCTGCTTTCTTAAATCAATCAAAATAAATTGCAAATAACACCAATCATGTGCTAGATAGAACTTGCATGAAACAAATATATGAATATAATGAATACTACCACAAATTATATAAATTAATATTACCAAAGTGCTCAGTCCATAATGATGTAATATCTGTGTACAATATTCCACACATAAGTGACAGTCCATAAATGAGTGAAGATAACACTTGTGTCTTGACACCAGAAATCACACCTATACAAGGATCTTAACAAACGGATCACTTTTATTTGTGGAAAATTTTACACAGATATTCCATCATTATGGACTGAGCACTTTATTAATATGCATGTATAGAATTTGTGGTAGTAGTATTTATTATATTCACATATTTGTTTTATGATTGAAAGCATTATCTAGCACATAATTGGTGTTATTTGTAATGTAAATAGGTTATAGTTACCTACTCTGTGCAATGGTTTTGCACAGAGCAGCCCCAATCCTCTTTATTTTAGGTCTCCTGCCTATGTTTGTGGCTCCTCCCCCCTGCCGAGGAGTGCCCCCAATAGCAAGTCTCTTGCTATGGGGGCACTTGAGCAGGCTCACTCCAAAGCCACACTCCTGTGAGGGGGCACTGATAAGCTGCATTGATGGGCAAGGATTGGGATGCACTGATCATCAGGGCACTGATGATCAGTGTACAAAATGTACTCACTGTGCCCTATTCGACTTGCCCATTGTTGGCTCTCTTTTCCTTACACAGAGACAGCGTGTGAGGAAAGGATTGCTGATAACCGGCAAGTATGTTTACATGTGACCAGCTGTGATTGGACACAGTTGATCACATTGTAAAGGGCCACTGTGATTGACCCTTTACTGCGATCTGTGATCAGCTGTATCCAAAGGTGCACACGTGGGAGGATGTCCATGGAACTGGAGTGGAGCGCTGTAGCTGTCTTTTGGCTATAACACTGTTGGGAAGAGGTAAGGTACATATATTATTTGTATTTAAAAATAAATCCAACTATTTCCTTATGACTACATACCTGCATTAATGCTGAAATTTTGTGTTGCACTTACCCCCGAAGGAGCTGCTGGTAATTAATTGGGCCTGTACTCTGCTCTCCTACCCCCAAATAATTTGTCTCAACTCGCTTGACACAGCTGTGTAACAGTGTGGATGTGAAACCTTCACTAAACGGAACAATCCCACATAACGATGTGTATATAGTGTACCTTTACCGTTATCTGGGTAAAAGGTACCTGTTAGAATAATGAACAAGCCTTACACCAATTGTGATCAACCAAAATGTAAGTTTACTGAACTGGTATAAAGACAGTAGTTATAATAACTGTATCAACATATAAACTTACTATAATAGTGCAATGAGTGTACACAAATTATTAACACTTAAAGGTCCCTTGAGCCTCTACTGCGGCGCGTCTCCAAGTGGGACTAGTGCTCAGAGTGACAATGTCTTGACACTGGTCACCTTCCCACTTCCAGTACTTCCGCACCAAACACACTAATGCAAGGATATTAACACAGCACAATACAATTTCTCAAGAGCTTCCCCTGAGGTATAAGGCAGCCCTTCTCTTACTGTATCCAAAGCACAAACCCTCCCAGTGAGAAGTGTAGTCTCTGGTCTTCTTTCTTCGGCTAGCTATTATACTGCAGTGTTTGTAATCCAATGGTTTAGCAAGTAATGAAGTAACATAACTGAAGAGTGATAACAATTCCTGCTATACAGCACACTTGTAGATGCCTCCGGTGTAGGTATACCTTAACTGTCAGTCAGCCCTCAATGAAGCATAGGCTTTTAAGCCTGATTGAACTCAGTCTATTTGAATGAGACCTCCCTGTAGGACTACAGGTCCCAGCAACTCTGTGAAATGAGTCTAAGTGTATTAAGGGTGTTAAATAACTTCTAGGCGACAGCCCCCTCACCACACCAGGTCTGGAAAGTTGTGAACCTCCGCTCCGGCTGTCTCAGTCCTGCTGCCAGTCAGCACTGTCACGCTGCTCCGCTCCACAAGCAAACCGGACATCCACTTGGCTCCGTCAAGGGTCCTGGATCCTCAGACCCTATCACACTGCTTCTCCAGCACACTGTGGTAGGGCAGAGTCAATGGTTGTTGTTCTGCTCTGCGCGATATAGGCCCATTGGATTACAAACACTGCAGTATAATAGCTAGCCGAAGAAAGAAGACCAGAGACTTCACTTCTCACTGGGATGGTTTGTGCTTTGGATACAGTAAGAGAAGGGCTGCCTTATACCTCAGGGGAAGCTCTTGAGAAATTGTATTGTGCTGTGTTAATATCCTTGCATTAGTGTGTTTGGTGCGGAAGAACACTCCTTCACAGATCCTTGCAGGCAGACCATGCATCCAGAAGAGACAGAAAATGGCTGCCCTCTGCCTTTTATTACCCACCCAGCATGCAGTTCAGCCACCTAGTGCTCATGGGTAAGTGAGTGGGCATTATGGGTAAGTAGGTCTTTTCACAAAGTAGACAAACACTTCCTACCCTGCATGTGTAAGTTACAATAGGTCTCGTTTACATTGCATACCACTAGAGGGAGCCAAATACAAATCTTTAGCATTACATGGCAAAAATACCAGTGCTACATTAGGTATGGCATTTTTTTATCCAATAAAAAGCTGGCCATACATGGGTCAGTTTTTTTCGTTCAGCCAGCAGGTTATACAGAAAAACTGACCTGATTCTGCCATCCACACAATCGATGTGGATGCAGGAATGCTACCTACTGTGTCATTGTATGCTAACAGCAGGGAGACTCCGAATATACAGATCAGCACTGCAGCCTACTGCCTGTAGCGCTGATTGAGCAGCTTTTATTCAACAAGATGTTTGAACAAAAGTCGACTTATGTTCAACTGCAGTGGCCACACATAGATCAGCATTTGGCTGGTCCCTGCTGAAACAGCCAATGTCCGATCCATGTCTGGCCAGCTTAAGTATGCATGTGCTATACCTGTGGAAGCTGGAAATGATTATAGTAGACACACCGCTAATCCATTTGCTTCCAGGTCTCATGCTGAACCATTGCTCTTTTGCATTCTTAACACAAAAGGTCGATTGCTTTGCATGGACATTGGACACCATTTAAGGAACACTTTGCATTTTCTCAATGAATGCAAAGGTGCAGAGGTGATGTCTCAATCTCCTGTCAATTAGGGTTGCCACCTGTCCAGGATTCATCCGGACAGTTTGGGTTTTGAATCATGTGTCCAGGTTTCAGTCCACCTGAAAGCCAGCCACATTATTCAGACCAGGCTGTGGCTCCCCATGTAACCGAGATAGTCATACACAAATCTGTTGCCGCTTCTGGGGGCTGTTTAGGGGCATGTTTGGCATCACGGAAGGGTCAGGTGATAATATCAGCAAGAGCAATTTGGCCACACCCATTGGCGCGCTCTGTGCACTTCATTACTACTCTCCTTGGGGCACCCAAATGTGTTGCAGGTCTTTTATAATCCTCTAGTGTTTACTGAGAAAAAAAAAAGCCCTGTGCCGCAAAAGTGTTTAGCTTTAAGAAAAGGTGGCAACACTACAGTCAATGCTGACCTCTTTGTAAAATGTATTTTTCCATTTTTAATAGACTGGGAAAAGATTAAACCTTTAGTACATTTTTATTGCTGCCTGACAACCCATTGGAAAGATTCATCATTTATTTGTGATAGTGATCATTGTCATCAAAACAGTGAGGGGAAATACAACATTTTAGAGGTGCCCCCAGAACAAGAGGATGGGAACAATTCTTCCGGGGACAACTGTCAAAAGGGGAATTCCCCTCACTTTGGGAGATTTTCTCAGGGACATGAAGTAAAGGGAAATTTCCCCAATGATACACAGAGCACAACATAACATTTGTGGGGTTTAGGCTTTTCCTACTTTATCCAAAACGAATGTTTGGGCTATACATACACTTTAATGATTAGGTATGCAGATGAGGCTTTTTAACTGCACTCTGAAGCCCCGTACACATGGCCGAGGTTCTTGGCAGAAACCAGCGAGAACCTCGCTGGGAGCCGCATTCTGCCGAGAACCTCGGCCGTGTGTACGCTCTCGGCAAAAGCCCCGCCCGTCGGGAAACCCATCGAGCAAATAGAGAACAGGTTCTCTATTTGCTCGACGGCCCGTCGGGATGAATTGCTGGTTGCCTTTTCCGACGGGCGGGTCGCCGATTCTGACGGCCGGCAGAGAACCTCGACGGGCGGAACGATGTGTTCCGCCCGTCGAGGTTCTCTGCCGTCACTATCTAAACTGAATGCCTGTTACAGATCAGTGAGTCAGGTCAGAAAATATTAAAACCAGAGGCAGCTGGGCAGCTAGTATTTTCAAAGGAGAACAGTAATGACAGCCTCTATAGTTTATCCAGTATGGATTTTACCAAACTCTATTTTTTAGTGCTTTAGTGAAACTTATCCAGCGTACACACAATAATTTTTCGGCATGTAAAAAACTATGTTTTTCAGCATCCAGAAAAAACGTTGTTTTTTCCAACTTCCTCATTAAAACGATGTTGCCCACACACGGTCGTTTTAAAAAAATGCTCTAGCAAAGCGATTTGACGTACAACACGTACGACGGCACTATAAGGGTGAAGTTCCATTCGGATGGCGCCACCCTTGCGGCTGCTGTAGCTGATTTTGTGTTTGTAAAAGACGATTCCCATTTTTCTGTCTGTTACAGCGTGATGAATGTGCTTACTCCATTATGAATGATAGTTTTACCAGAAGCCAGTTGCCCACAGTTGAGACGCTGGGGACAGAAGATGAAAAGAACAGCTTGTGTGAGCACGTTCCTGGATCCTAGACCAGGTGAGTGTCTATTAAACGTTAGTAGCTACAGTTTTTGTAGCTGCTAACTTTTATTAACCACTTCAATACCGGGCACTTTTACCCCCCTCCTGCCCAAGCCAACTTTCACTGACCAAGTTTGACTGACAATAGCGTGGTCATGCAACATGCAAAGATTCTTTTTACAGTTCACATGTTTTGGGAATCCTTCTTCAGGAGACATGTGACCAGGGGCGTATCATAAAATCAGTGGGCCCATGTGCAAAATCAAAAGTGGGCCCTAGGTTCTCAGAAAAATAGCAATGCGGTGCTTTGCTCACTGCGGAAAGGAGTGGGTGTGGTTTAAATGGAGTGTGGTTAAATGGAGTCTGAGGTGGTAATGTTAAGTAGGGAGTGCACAGTGCGGAGTGTACGGCAGTGGATGGTATGTGCAGGAGAGGAGTGCAGAGTGTATGGTGGTGGGTAGTAAATTATTATTATACCGGATTTATATAACTCCAACAGTTTACGCAACGCTTTAAAATAAAAAGGGGGACAGTACAATTATAATACGGTTCAATACAGAAGGAATAGGAGGGCCCTGCTAAAGGAGCTTACAATCTAAAGGGAGGGGGAGGTGGTACAAAAGGTAATGGCTACAAGCAATGATATATTGGAGGGGAATCAATTACAGTTCTTAGGTGGAGGTGGAGTAGGCTTCCCTGAAGAAGTGAGTTTTCAAGGATTGCCTAAAGGCAGACAGGGTAGAAGCTGACCGGACATACTGGGGCAGGGAGTTCCAGAGGATAGAAGAGGCTCTGGAGAAGTCCTGTAGGCAAGCATGGAAAAAGGTAACAAGGAAACTAGAGTCCCTGGGAGGAGTGGAGAGGACAATTTGGGTGATATCTGCAGATTGGTGATGTAGTTAGGGGTGATGTTTTGGATGGCCTTGTATGTTGTGATTAGTATTTAGAATTTTATACGGTGGGGTGGGGGAAGTCAGTGGAGAGATTGGCAGAGAGGGGCAGCAGTCACGGATTGTTTAGTACGGTGTATTAGTCTGGCAGCAGCATTCATGATAGACGGAAGGGAGGAAATCCTGTGTAAAGATAGGCCAGCGAGGAGGGAGTTGCAGTAGTTAAGGCAGAAAATAACGAAGGAGTGAATAAGTTGTTTTGTGGTGTTGTTAGATAGGAAAGGGGTGAATTCTGGAGATTTTTCCGGAGGTTAAGGTGGCAAGATTTAGCCAGTGATTGGATGTGGGGGCTGAAGGAGAGGTCAGAGTCTAGAATTTCACCCAGCACCCCTGCATGTGTGGAGGGACCACTGGTTGTGCCGTTGATCTCAATGGTAAAGTCATGGGGAGGGGATCGGGAGAAAATAATATTACAAGCTCAATTTTAGAAAGATTGAGTTTGAGGAAGTGCTGTGACATCCATACTGATATGTCGCTCAGTAAGTTTGTGATGTGTGAGGAGATTGAGGTGGTGGGTTGAGGAGTCGAGAGACAGATCTGGGTGTCATTAGCAGTGAGGTGGTATTTAAAGCCATGGTAAGTTATCAACTGGCCCAGGAAAGAGGTATATAGAGAGAATAGGAGGGGCCCAAGGACAAAGCCTTTGGGTACCCCAACAGAAAGAGGAAGAGGACTGGGCGAGATGTTGTTGTATGTGATACTGAAAGTGCACAGAGATAAGTAGGAGAATAACCAGGAAAGAGCAGCCACAGAGGCCAAGGGAGTGGAGTTTATTGATGAGGAGTGGGTGGTCAACTATGTCAAAGGCAGCAGAAAGGTCTAACAATATGAGTATGGAGTACTGGCCATTGGTTTTAGCAGTTAGAAGGTCTTTGGTGAGTTTTAGTAGGGCAGTTTCAGTGGAATGTTGTGGATCAAGAAGGTTGTTGTCAATAAGATAGCAATTCATTATGGACAGGGCATTCAAGAAGCTTGGAGGCAACAGGAGCAAGAAAATGGATCTTTAATTATTCAAACAGGTGGGGTCCAGTGAGGGTTTTTTAAGTAAGGGAGCCAAAGGAGTATGCAGGGGAGCCGAAAAGAAGCACAGGGGCCAGAGGAGCAGGCACTGGTAGGGGAGCTGGAGGTGCAGGTACTGGCAGGGGACCCGGAGGAGAAGATACTGTCAGGGGAGCTGGAGGAGGAGGAGCAGGCCCTGGTAGGGGAGCCGGAGAAGCAGCCACTGGCAGAGAACCCAGAGGAGCAGGCACTGACAGGGGAGCCAGAGGAGAAGAAGCAGGCACTTGCAGGGGAGCAGGAGGTGCCTGCACTGGAAGGGGAGTCAAAGGAGGAGGAGCAGGCACTGGTAGGGGAGCCGGAGAAACAGGCACTGTCAGGGAAGCCAGAGGAGCACACGGTGGGAGGCCCAGTGAGGAAGGAAAATCCAGAGGACAGTCGGGGGTGATCAGTGCGGCGGTGGGGGCAGTTATGGGCACCGATCTCCCTGTATGGCTTTCCATGAAGCAACTGACAGCCATGGGAGGGAGAGGGGGAGAAGCAGTTTTCATCTGCTTCCTTGAAAGCCATACAGGGAGATCAGTAACTGCAATCACTGCAGCAGCGATCACCCCCGACTGTCAGATATTACATCCATGTTTCATCATCATGGAATATACATACTGTATATTCCAAAGAGAGGGCTCTGAGTTTGTTTCCTAAGATACTTATCATTAGCCCCCTCTTTGGAATATACTGTACTGTATGTGCCTTGAATTCTTTGACTACCATGATGTCTTTGAATTAGCAGGACAGCCAGGAAACTGGCATTTTCAGAAAGAGAGCTCAGCTTTGGCATTCTCTGTATTTTACCTTGTTCACTTTTCCTGTGAAACAATATCCTATTATTTGTAAATAGCATTAATCACACTGATTTTAGGGAAACCAGTTCACACAGGCCCTTTCGTGTTTTTTTTTTTTACTTTTTAGAACTATGTTGCAATGTACTTTCTCCATGAAAAACATTCTGTTTGCAATGTTTGTGCATTGTATAAACAAGTTATTTCAGCATCTGTATATTTCACAGCTGTGCTGGTTCCTACCAGTTCTCTCTATACTGAAGTAGACCCCACAGAGAAGCATGAGGTTGTGCCTCCCCAAGTATATACAACGTGTCTGTAGAACATGCTGTCAGGACAGTTCAGGGAACAGACTCTGTGGGCCAGATTCACGAACACTTGCGCTGGAGTATTTGGATATGCGCCGCGTAACTGTGCTGATGCGCCGACGTTTCTATGTGCCCGTACCCACCAAACTAGATGCGCCCAATAACGGCTCATTTGCGACCGGCGGAACGTTCCGACGCCAGAGTATCGTCAGCGTTTATTTTCGCTGGGCGCATCAGTCGCGCCCATTGATTTCCCCTGCAAATATGCAAATGAGGGAGATTTCCCAATTCACGAACGGATTAGCACCATACGCTGGCTACATGCGCCGCGCGTATCTGATCCGTCCAGCGCAAAGTTATTTCTACAAAAGGCTGCTTTATCTTTACTCCAGACGGTCACAGGTCAGCAGGAGAGCAGCTACAGCAGCGTTACCGACGATAGGAGCTTGCTGAGCACCCCCACTTGCAAGGACAACACCTCTGTGTGCCAACATGCCAGGGGCACTCGTGGTCCTAGAACTACTGATGGGTCCCCTGGAACCAAGAAGGCGGGCACGTGAGAGGATATACCGCACTCGTATGAACCTCTTTGGCATGGGGGATGAGGAGGTGTATCGCCTCTTCAGATTCAGCCCTGATGCAATACTTGAACTAACCACAACCCTGCAGGATGACATCACCAGCAAGACACACCGATCACAAGCAGTGCAGCCACTGGTGAAGGTCCTGGCAACACTCCATTTCCTTGCAAGTGGATCATTCCAGCGTACAAGTGGAGTGGTGGCTGGGATGTCACAATCCTCCATAAGCAGATGTGTGCACCAGGTTGTCCCTGCAATCCTCAGACGCATGTCCAACCAGTTCATCAGACCCACCACTGAGGAGCTGCGGCAGAAGGCAATGACAGATTTCTACAACATTGCCAGATTCCCACGCACTGTGGGGGCCATTGATTGCACACATGTGGCCCTACAGCCCCCCAGTGCCACAGAGCACATATACCGCAATCGGAAGCATTGGCATTCCATCAACGTACAGGTGATAGCCGATGCCCAACGCCTCATATGGCACGTCCGTGCCAAACACCCCGGGTCCAGCCATGACAGTTTCATATACCGTCAGAGCCCCATCCCAGCAGAATTTAACCAGAACATGTATGGGGACAGCTGGCTGGTTGGTGAGTGACATGGGAGTCAGGCATGACTATCCCCTCCCGTCATGCACAACAGAAATCGCACATGCATGACTAACATTATCCTGTCTTTTACCTTACAGGTGACTCTGCATATGCATTGGGACCCCATCTAATGACTCCTTTCCGGAACCCCCAAACCAGAGGAGAGAGAAAATACAATGAAGCACACATCAAAACCCGTGCAGTGGTTGAGCAAACATTTGGGCTCCTGAAGTCCCGTTTCCGCTGCCTGGATAAGTCTGGGGGGGCCCTATTGTATTCCCCTACCTTTGTGTGTCAGATCATCGGTGCATGTTGCATACTACATAACTTTGCTATGAAAAAAGGCCTGCATATTGACATACGTGATGACCTGACCCCCGACCCACACAGTCCCCCCCTGCCAGAGGACACCCAGTCTGCTGATGGAAGAGCAGTCAGGAGGGTCCTCGCCGTAGGCATCTTTGGACACTAACCCAAAACATTAATTACACAGACAGTGCACGCGTGTACACCACTGATGTCCCTAGATCACACACACCACATGCACATCGCATTGGATTAGCCCAAGTCCAGCATGTAGGACTTGGGAGCAGTAACGCCAGCGTCAAGGCCCCAATGATGTCACTGTCCATTCACACACCTTTCACACGTCATTCATACAGCCGTGGGGTTCACTTCACCACCACGGCCGAGGGTGACACCCCTTACTTTCAGGAGTGCCACCCTCTCACATTCACACACCATTCACACTGTCCCCTGCACTCCTGACCGTGTGCAGTACAAAAATAAATTAGAAAGATCATATCCTGATCAATACAAGAAAAATAATCTCATAACCTGAGAAAAAAAAAAAATAAACTCATGACCTGAGTATGTCAAAAATAATAATATAAAACCAGCAACAAAAAAAAGGCCTCATCGGGGATGCCGGGGGCTTCTTCTGGGGGCCCCTCTCTGGCTCCGCAGCTGCCTGGATGGAGTGGGTGGGGGTGGGGGGGCATCTGGAGGTGGCTGATCCCCAGGTGGGCCACTCCTGGCAGGTGTGGCCTGCGTGCCCTCCAAGGCCCTGGCTATCCGTCCAAGGTATGTGTTCGTCTGGGCCTGCATCCGGAGCTGACGGGTCATCTGGTAATGCTGGGCCCGCCGACTCAGCCTCCCCTGCTCACGGATGGCAGCACTGTTCCCATGGATGGCAGCAGTGTTGGCCTGGACGGCTGCAGTAAGGTGCTGGATATCCCCCTGCACCTCCCCCAAAGTGGTGACCACTGCAGCGCAGTTAGAGCTGACATCCTGCACTGCGTTGCTGAGGTTGGCAACGGAGCCCAGGCTGTCAGACACTTTCTGCAAGTGGTCCGCTATGGCCCCCATTTGTTCTGTCTGTCTGGCGTGATCCCTCGCCAACTGGTCCTGGACACCATCAGACACCCCCCTGGTCTTCTGGGTCGCCTTCCTGGGGCCCGAAGATGGATGTCCTCGGGTGGAAGGTGTCGCCCTTGAGGGGCTTCCAAGGATGGGGGAGGGGACGACAGACGGGCCAGGAGAAGGGGAGGAGACAGACAAGACTAATGAAAAGTCCTGCTCTGCCACAGCAGGATCTTCCACAACCACCTCGGCAGGTGTGGTGTGGCCACTCTCCTCCTCCACAACCTCTTCACCACCCAGTGGCTCGGGCACATGATGGCGTGGGGGGGATGGGGTGGAATGCAGGCTGACAGATGATGGCCCAGCTCCGTCATCTGTGGATGACACAAAGCAGACACATGTTGGTGGTCCCACACACTTGGCACATGTCCCCCCCCCCACCCCCCCAAATGCAAAACATCAAATAGGGGATTATAAAACACTTACCTGTCCTTGTGCCTTCCTCCACGGAGTCATAGCCTGCGACCCCCTCCACCTGCTCCCTCTCCAGGCAGCGAGCAACCACCTCCTCCTCTGCGGTCAGGGTGACAGGACATGGGGGACCACCACCTGTGCCCCTCTCATGCCTCCTGATGGAGGCCACCTTGTCCCTCACCTTGCGCCGCAGGTCATTTATTTTCTTTTGTATGTCCCCAGCAGTCCGGGTGGAGTAGCCCAGGACATTGACCCTGGCAGCAATCGACTCCAGGATGCCCTGCTTCCTCTCCCGGCTGGTCTTGCGGCTTTTTTTGCCATGGAGAAATTCATTCTCCGTCTCCATAGCCGAGATAATGACAGAGACCTCCTGGGTATTAAAATTGAGGTTCCTCCTCTCTCTGGGGGTAGCGGGAGCAGCCATTACAGAGCAAAAGTATCTTCCCTGGGGTGGGGGGAAACGGAACTACTTTTGCGCCGGAATGGCGTTTCCGCCAGCGCTTTTAAGCGCCCAGCGGAACGCATTGCGCTGACGTTTCCCAGGAAGTGGTGCCGACGGAAGTTGTGAGCATGCGCACAAGGGGGCGAGGGGAGCCGCACTCACTGCGCATGCTCCGTGGATGATGCGCTGAACGTAAGCCTCTGCGCCGGCCTCCGCCCATCATTTACATATGATCACACCCACTTCCACTTGCGTCGGGTTACGCCAGCGCATTATCGTTACTCTGGCGCAAGTTTACGCGCAACTGCTATGTGAATTACAGGAATTGCGCTGAAAGGGTCTTCAGAGTAACGTAAATGAGAAGCGTTACTCCAGAGGAAAGATACTCTCATCTACCTGAATCTGGCCCTGTGTTTCATTTGTTACTATTATATGAAGTATGAACCTAGGGTGGAATCACAAGGATGCAACTGCTTTTATACTGTCTATGACTGGCCTGCTTATCTCTACATCGCTCTCTCTGGATTACAAAATATATCTTTGTTTAATACATTTAATGTATAGGAAGTAAAAATCAAAATGTCTAACGGCACTTAGCAAAGTACAAGCAGACGTTAGGGCCTTTCATTGTTCTGGTGAACATCCTGTGTGTATATGTTACTTACTAAATCCTCCAGTGACAAAATAATAAAGCTTGGAGCCATAGTAACCTTCTACTATAGAGAAAACATGGAGGGTACTGTTTGGGGAGATATTATAGTAGTATGGATATGGAGGGTTTGTAAAGTTTTGTTGATGTGATCACAGTTGACTCCAGATTTTATTGATTCAATAGCAAGTGATATACATTACTATGCAAAAGTTTTACTGCAGGTGTGCAAAAATAATGTAAATTAAGCATTTCAGAAATAGAAGTGTAAAAAGTTTATTTTTCTTTTTTTTTTTTAGTGTATTTTTGTGCGTGAACTCGAGAGAGAGGAGCCGGACTGCAGGAGTTGGGAGTAGGCAGACCCTCCCCCCGGAGGCAATCGCCATCCTTCTCCATGCCCCTGGTGGCAATGGCGGGTGTGAAGGGGGGCCTCCCACTTACCCCGCCCTACCTGCTCCTCTTGGGAGCCCAACTGGGGCCCAACGGGACCCCAATGGGGCAGAGGGACTCCCCCTATGAGGGAGTGAGGGGGCCTAGCCCACCCAGCCAGCCCCGTAGGTCCTTCGCCTCTCTTTATTTTAGGAGACCGCATGGCCAAAACCAATTTTGTGTGCGTGCAAGTGTGGTGGTTTTTGTGGGGGGGGGGGGTGGGCGTACTAAGCACAGGCGTACCTTGCATAGCACACCCACCGGGAGCCGGGCTGAGACCACCAAACTCAATTCACATGTAGCCGAGACCGGGATCCAAACCCTTGGCTGCAGAGGTGAATGGCTTGTCAGCGCAGTGCCAATCACGTTGAGCCACCACAGCTCCTAAAAAAAAAAGCATTTCAGAAATAGAAGTGTAAAAAGTTTCTTTTTCATCAATTAACAAAATGGAAAGTAAATGAACAGAAGAGAAATTCATATCAAAGTTTGGTGTGACCACTCTTTGCCTTCAAAACAACATCAATTCTTTAACCACTTGCCGACTGCCTAATGTAGTTATATTTCGACAGAACGGCACAGGCAGGCAAAGCAACAAACAGGTACATTGCTTCGAATCTGCAGCCTAGCGGGCTCCATGACTGTGCCCGCGGGACCCGCGGGCTCGATGTCCCACATTTGTGTCACGGAGCGGCAGAAGGGGGGGATGCCTTTGTAAACAAGGCATCTCCCTGTTCTGCCTAGTGACAGGACACTGATTGTCTGCTCCCTGTCATCGGGAGCAGTGATCACTGTCGGGTCACAGGTAGCCCAGTCCCCACACAGTTAGAATCACTCCCTAGGATGCACCTAACCCCTTCATCCCCCCTAGTGGTTAGCCCCTTTCCTACCAGTGTAATTTACACAGTAATCAGTGGATTTTTATAGCACTGATCGCTGTATAAATGATAATGGTCGCAAAATAGCATCAAAAGTGTCCGATGTGTCCGCTGCAATATCGCAGTCACGATAAAAATCACAGATCGCCATTACTAGTAAAAAAAAACGAATAAAAATGCCATAAAACTATCCCTTTTTTTCTAGACGATATAACTTTTGCGCAAACCAAACAACAAACGCTTATCGCAATGTTTTTTAACAAAAATATGTAGAAGAATACATATAGGCCTAAACTGAGGAAAATGTTTTATTTATTTTTTTATATATTTTCAAGAGATATTTATTATAGCAAAAAGTTTAAAATATTGTTTATTTTTTCAAAATTTACGCTTCTTTTTTGTTTATAGCGCAAAAAAATAAAAACCGCAGAGGTGATCAATTGCCACCAAAACAAAGCTCTATTTGTGGGAAAAAAAGGACGCAAATTTTGTTTGGAAACCATGTTGCATGAACGCTGCCGTGCATGCGTCAAAGTCATTTCGAACATGCGCGGGTTTCCACGGCGACAGGTAAGTATACAGACGCTCGGGTTTCTCGGCAGGAAAGCACTGCCAAGAATCACGATGAGGAAAATAGAGAGCAGGTTCTCTATTTTTCTCGTCAAGATTCTGGGCAGTTTTCTTGCAAGAAACCTGAAAGCCTCGTACACACGCATGGTATACTTGGCAAGAAAGCTCTGCGAGCAGTTTTCTTGCTGGTTCTTGCCGAGAAAACCGTGCGTCTGTACGAGGCTTTAGTGTAACGCAAGCTTCTTCTAATTTTGACTGTCCTATCATCCTGGACCACAAACCTTCCTCACTGTGCTATATGTTTTCTGCTGCACCATTGGCATGGTTATATCTTCTTAGTCCCCTCCATAAAATTATCAGACATTTGTGCAGTAGAACTATAGGCTTTTTACACTTTTTATTTTATTTTTGTAGTGCCCCCTTGCTTTTTGCATGGGCGCTGCGTTAAAGCTAGTTGGACTAGGAGAGTTAAGTTGCTCCTAGTTGTGATTTGTTTAGGTTGTTGACCTATGTCATTCTGGAAAGGTCCACTGTCTCGGACTGCATTCTGGGGATGTAATTTCATCCTTGGCCGGCAGTGGGAGCCAGCGGGATTTCTGGCGGATGGACTCTTCCTCAGCAGCCAATTGTAGAGGGCTTTTCCTCGCTGGGCATGCTGGGGAGGGGTATATCTGGGACCTAGGTCGGGTCTTCGTGGTTCTTCTTCTTCACGTGCGCGGGCCGCCTGGCCAGGTTCCTGGGCCTTCCAGAGTCTCAGTCGGAGGCGAGAATCAAGGGACCTCAGTCACTTACTGGGTTCCCGAAGGTGACCAGGATGCTGGCAGGTACGCTTTACTGTCACCCGGTGACTTATGCTGAGAAATTACTGGGAGGATTCGCTCTGTTCGCACATTTAGTCTATCCAAATTAACTGGCCTGTGGCAGAGGCCTAGAGCCGGGCCTGTGAGAGAGACCTGTTTCTCCCAGCTAAAATTTGAGGTGGCGCCTCGGCTGCCAGGTCTGCATGAGAGACACCTGTCCGGGGGCACCTTACCCACTCAGTCTCATAGGAGTGGCGACGTGTGAAAATTTGTGCTACTAAGGGCTGATCTGCCTTGTGTATATCCAGGCCTGACATCGAAAGTTTCTCTTCCCTCATCAACCTATTCTTCCTTCACCAAAGTTGATGTTGGCCTGGAATTAAAGCATTGAGAAAATCTTTATTGACTGTGTGGACCTCCATTTACTACTTAGTTCTTCTGGTGCATCCCTAGACCAAACAGGGGTAACTTAATTTGCTGATCCCAAAACAATCCAGTGGCTCCTTCGGGGGTAGCGCTACATTTTGGATAGAGTAAGGGAGGCTTATAGCCCCTGTCAATTTATTTTTTACCATCCCTGTCCCATTGCAGAGATTTCCTGCCCCATTGCCAAACAGGAAGTGAGAGGAAATCTTTGCAAATTAAGGGAATTCAATGCCCCCCAGGCCATAAGAACTAGTGTCCCCACTTTAAAATATTTAACAAAAAGGAGTGTGGCCTTGACAGGAAGGGGTGGGTCATATTTAAATTAGGGGGTGTACGAGTTTAGTCAGGCCTAGGGCAGCACAAAACCTAAATACACTACTGTCTTCAATATGTTAAAAACAACCTACCAGCCGAGTTCCTTGATGCTGTTTTGAAGGCAAACACCAAATATTGATTGGATTTGATTTTGATTTCTCCTTTGCTCATTTTTTTTCCCTTATGTTAATTGATAAAAAATAATCTATTAACACTTCTATTTCTAAAAGCATTCTTAATTTACTGAATTTTCACACATCCTTAAATCTTTTGTACAGTACTGTATATATTATATTTACATATTTATTGTCCCAAAAATAAGTATTTAACCACTTTAGCCCCGGACCATATTGCTGTCCAATAACCAGAGCACTTTTTGTGATTCGGCACTGCGTCGCTTTAACTGACAATTGCGCGGTCGTGCGACGTGGCTCCCAAACAAAATTGGCGTCCTATTTTTCCCACAAATAGAGCTTTCTTTTTGTGGTATTTGATCATCTCTGCGGTTTTTATTTTTTGCGCTATAAACAAAAATATAGCGCCAATTTTGAAAAAAATGCAATATTTTTAACTTTTTGCTATAATAAATATCCCCCAAAAATATATAAAAAAACATTTTTTTTCCTCAGTTTAGGCCGATACGTATTCTTCTACATATTTTTCGTTAAAAAAAAATCGCAATAAGCATTTATTGATTGGTTTGCGCAAAAGTTATAGCGTTTAAAAAATAGGGGGTCGTTTTATGGCATTTTTATTAATATTTTTTTTTTACTAGTAATGGCGGCGATCAGAGATTTTTGTCGTGACTGCGAGATTATGGCGGACACAACGGACACTTTTGACACCATTTTGGGACCATTTTTATTTTTACAGTAATCAGTGCTATAAAATTTTTATAGCACTGATTACTGTAAAAATTATACTTGTAGTGAAGGGGCTAACCACTAGGTGGTGCTAAAGGGGTTAAAGGGGTTAAGTGTGACCTAGGGAGTGATTCTTACTGTTAGGGGGCATGGCTACCAGGGACACATCACTGATCGTCGTTCACGATCACGAAAAAGGTGAGATTTGTTTACAAAGGCATCCCCCTGTTCTGCCTTTGCCAACTGCAATCGCGGGCCGCCGGGAACATCAAGTTCCCAAAACCCGTGAGCACACTCGCGAGGCACGCGGCGGGCGTGCCGCTGGGTGGCAAACTTTACACTTACACAAACTTTACGTACAGGTACGCCCATTTGCCTGCCCGTGCCATGTTGTCAACGTACATCTGCAGTCGGCAAGTGGCTAAAGTGTAACTAGAATTAAAAAACTGCGTGCAAGCAGCTCTTTAGTGCAGAAGAGATATGCTATGTCTGTTCTGCAATAACACACATTTACCTGCCTGTTCGCAGTCTTCTATTGATTGTACACTGTGCTGCGCTTGCCCGGTTCAGCTTGGCTTCTCGGCAGTCAGTACACTATGGCTTCTGGCTCCTGTGCGCATTCCCCTACCAGACAATAAAGAGGCCAAAAACCTGGCACCTGGAAGTAGCCGGGGGAGAAGAAAATAACAGAGAGATGAGTATTTTTGGGGGTTTAGTTTTGTTTTAAAAAAGTTCATGGTATGTAGTACAGCCCTGGATGCAGACTGTCTGCATCCAGAAACATGTCCGTACGCATGCACATGTTTGCACAAGTACAGGCATATACCCATGTACAGCCAATCATTTCTAGGGGATGGCTGTACCCAGCACCTGCCCGAATTTTACATTCTACGGCTCCAAGCGCCAATGAGCATGAGGCCTAAATAAAACAAATACAGAAGGCAAAGGTGAATCTAGCTTAACTGTTTAATCTCCTTTTGATCTACCAAACAACTAGGGTTTGCAAGGGTTTGCCTGAATGGATAGACAAATAACTGAATAGTTTTGGATGGTCCTCATGTTACATTTTTGGTATATTTAAAGGAAATTGTACAAAGATTATATGGTTGGATTTAAAGTGGAGTTCCACCCATTTTTTTATGTTTGTCTGTGCTGCATGCCCTAATCTCATAGGGCCATATTCTCTTAGATGCCGGCGTAGCGTAGCGTAAGCTATTTACGCTACGCCGCAGCAACTTACAGGAGCAAGTGCCGTATTCTCGAAGCACTTGCTCCGTAATTTGCGGCGGCGTAGTGTAAATGGCCCGGCGTAAGGCTGCGTAATTCAAAGGGGGCGGCTTGTATTTAAATTAAGCGCGCCCCCGTGCCGAACGAACTGCGCATGCGCAGGCCTTAAACGTAGGCCACTGCGCATGCTCCATAGTACGCCGCAAATACATTGATTACGACGGCAACGTAATTAACGTACAGGCCTATTCGCGAACGAGTTACGTAAATGACGCAAAAACACGACGCTGTCCCGAGTCCATACTTAACATGGCATACGGCGGACTGACGTAAGGTTACCCCTCATATAGCAGGGGTAACCTTACTCTTACGGAAACGACGTAAACTACGGCGAAGCGGCACAAAAACGTTCGGGAATCGGCGTATCAGGCTCATTTGCATATTCGATGCTGAAATCGACGGGAACGCCACCTAGTGGCCAGTGTAGAATTACATCTACGCCGTATCTATGCGTAAATGATTCTAGGAATCAGACACATAGATACCCGGGGACAAAAACAGAGATACGACGGTGTATCTGGAGATACACCGTCGTATCTCAGCTGAGAATCTGGCCCATAGTGTTCAGAATGGACAATTTTTTATTTATTTTGTTGCTTGTAACAAAGTTGTTTGTAACAAGTCCTTCATTACTTCCTCCTCCTTATAAGCCAAGACTATTAAGTCACAAGGCTATTTGCAAGGGTTTCTGGGATAGGCATCATGTTTCCCAGTAGTCCTTGCAAACCTGACTGAAACCTATTACATTGCTTGTGCAGCACTGAGCATGTGCGAGATATGCAAAGCTGAAATCCAGGAAGTCATACAGTCTGGCTTCATGATACCCACACTTAAGATGGCCTTGGTCTATTTCTAGATTATAAACTAAATGCTGTAACAACCTAACAAAACGGACCTTAGTTTACAGACTAACTTTACTAGAATATATTAAGCTTGTGTATTACATGGGTATTTATATTTAACAAGTGAAACTGTGGGTGGAACTCCCCTTTAATGTTTATGGCCAGCTTTACAATAGTGGCTTATGCCGCATACACACGATCGGAATTTCCGAAGGTATAAAATCCGATGGAATTTTACGTCGGAATTCCGATGAAGCTGACTTCCATCAGTCTTGCATACACACTGTCAGACTAAATTCCGACCGTCCAAAACGCGATGACGTAAAACACTACGACGAGCTGAGAAAAATGAAGTACAATGCTTCCGAGCATGCGTCAACTTGATTCTGAGCATGCGTGTGTTTTTTCTCAGTGGGAGTTCCACACACACTATAGGAATTTCATATCTTTTTTTTCCAATGGAAAAGTCCAATGGGGCCCACACACGATCAGAAATTTCCGATGAAAAAAGTCAGATGGAAATTCCGATCGTGTGTACGGGGCAATCAGAATTAGGTTCACATTGGTGTGTGGCGGGAATGCACATGCTTTTGTGCACATTCCTACAACGCTCAAAAAACTGCATGCCTTTTGCTGGTGGACAGTGTTGTCAATAATTCTTAAAGTTGAATTCCTGTCAAATCCCAACTACTCTTAAAAATGCTTCCTCCCCCCTCCTAACACATATTCTAACTTGTGTAAGAAAACATCTTTATACTTACCTGTTTTCATTTCACTCTGGTCTGGTTGTGTGGTCTCCCCCTGGCAGCTGCAGGGGAATAGACTGAGAGTGCTCCACAACAGCTAGTAATCCCTAAGCAGTAGGGTTGCCACCTTTTCTTCCCGCCAAACCCGTACACTTTAGCAGTGCACGGAAAAAAAATTTCTATAGTATAAACTATAAATATATTTTGCTATAAAATAACAATTTTAATCATATGAAGTTAATAACAAGAGTCCCCCTTTACATCAGAGTCCACAGAGTGCACCTTTTACATATGTACTCACAGAATTCCCTTTTGCTGTAAGGGGGGGGGGGGGGACTACGCAGACTCTGATGTAACGGAGAACACCTGGGCCTCTAACATAAGGGAGGCTCTGGGAACTCTAAATTTAGGGGGGAACACAGAACTCTGATATACGAAGAATACTCTGATGTAATGGGGAAACATTTTGGCCTCTGGTGTAAAGGGGAACTGTGATGTAAGGGGTGCTCTGAGAACTCTGATTTACCTTAGTGTACTTACTCAGAGACAGGGGAGAGAAGGTGGAGACCTCAATCACAGACTGGAATGTATGGTGAGCTCACTTACCCCTTGGCAGTCAGCACCTCTCATCCAGATGTATCTGTGGCTGCTGGCCTTCAAATTTCTGGCCCCAACTTTCCTCTTCTGTCAGTGTCGGGGATTGGAGTGTGTGCAGACACAGAGGGGTAGAGGTGTTTGGGGTGGGGGGGTTTGTTAGTGCTGGCTTTGGCCAGTGTGAAAGAGAGAATAACATACACTCTCAGCTTAGACAACTGCAGCCAGCAACTCTGCTGGAAAGCCGGAGTCCAGTCTAAATAATGTGTCTGGGTTTCAGGTAGTCTGAAACCCGAATGCATGATTCCAAACCCGAACTGTCCAGGTGAATCCTGAACAGGTGGCAACACTACTAAGCAGTGATATCACCCATAGGCTTACCATGACCATCCATTGTCGGAGCTCCCTTCCCTGCAGGAGGTGTTGGCTGATACAGGGGAGCCGATCACTTGACCGGACTGGAGGGGCCGGAAAATAGGTAAGGTTAAAGATCTTGGGCCAGATCCACAAAAAACTTACCGTGGCGTATCTATTGATACGGCGCGTAAGTTCTACGATGCGCCGTCGTATCTTTGTTTTGTATTCACAAAACAAGATACGCCAGAATTTTGCTAAGATAAGACCGACGTAAGTCTCTTACGCCGTCTTATGTTAGTTGCATATTTACGCTGGCCGCTAGGTGGCGCTTCCGTAGATTTCCGCGTTGAATATGTAAATGAGCTAGATACGCCGATCCACGAACGTACTTGCGCCCGGCGTATCAATATACGCTTTTTACGTAAGGCATACGACCGGCGTAAAGTTACCCCTGCTATATGAGGAGCAGCCAATGTTAAGTATAGACGTCGGAACAGCCGTCAAATTTTACGTCGTTTGCGTAAGTCGTACGCAAATAGGGATGTGCGTAAGTTACATTCACGCGGAGGCATTTTTCGATGCATCTTAGGAATTTGATCGGACAAGAGTCGGACCATGCTCACTGGGTTACGCCGTTCATACGGACATGCATCTACATGGGGTCAAGCCTCATTATAATACTACACGCTCACGACCTGCCTACTTCGGAATACACGGGCTTACGCCGGCCCATTTACGCCACGCCGCCGTAACTTAGGAGGCAAGCGGTTTGTGAATACGGCACTTGCCTCTCTAAGTTGCAGCAGCGTATCGTAAAGAAGATACACTACGCCCGCACAAAGATCCGCTGATGTCTGTGGATCTGGCCCCTTAGGTTTTGACAGGTAGTTAGGTTTTGAACAGAATTCTACTTAAAGTGCCATGTGTTTTGGTGGAGTGCGAAAGGTCATGTACTATTTTTTTGGTTCAGGACAGTCCCTTAAAATGAATAGGTTGCCCTAAGCACAATGTGCGAAATCATGCAAAAACGCATCCGCACCGTTGTACCTGCATAGGTGTGAACAGAGCTGCAGGGAAGAGTGGGCATATATGCCCGTCATGTTTCAGTTTTGTGATAGAAAATGATTTTCTCGTCCTTAGTTACCAGTACTTGTCGGTAATTTTCTAGTAAATAGAAGAATACACATGAACAGACAATACGAGGGGATAGACTGGAGCAACCACCGGCTCAGTCTGGAATATCTGGGAATATCTGGACCTTGATATTCCACATTTCCTACATCACAGTCACAACTCATAACATTTCTAGACATTGGTTTATATTGTTACCAGAGCTCTCAAGCCGGAACTGAACTGCATGTCAGAGCGGTCACTGACTCTGGTCTGTGCGTTGAATGATCTATGTTGTGTTAATGAGCACAGAAGAGTGCTGGAATAGACACTAATCATCCACTCAACTGCTAGACACTGCTGTGCTTATGGATTTCCTTTCCACTCCATAAATGCTTAAAGTGTAAAGGACATGAGGATGTGTAGTAGTAAGAATCCATACCTGGATGTTGTTAGTGTCTCATTCAGTACGGTGAATGGTTACCATGGAGGCTCCAAACCATGTGCCGAACTACATACACAGTCACTGGGTCCTAGAGCCTTCCTTCACCTATATCTCTTTATTATTGTTTACTTGTATCATACCTTCAAGATAGGAATTTGCTAAGTCTATAAGCTTTTTTTCCTAATATGCATTTTTTGTATGAGCTGTTGTGGTAGATTTACAAAAGGCAAATAGGCTGTGCACTAAGCAAGTTGTGCTGATTTTTCCCAGAGCTAAGTCAATGTACTTTGCAAAGAATACCCAATCAGGTCAGCTGTGGGGGAGGGGGGGTTATATAAAAAAAAATCATATTAATTTTAATAACTACATTGTTTCTAAAAATTCATATAGTACACTATAAAGAGGTTATAACGTGCTGGTGACAGAGGAGTTGCAGTAGTATTGATCACCATTGCTGTTTTTTTTGTTTTAACAATGCTACTGTTTTACTAATTTTGTGGGTTACTAGGCTTACCTTAATCTACTGGTACAGAGCGCTACCCTAAGCGACTATAACATAGTGATCACATTGTCTAATGACCTGTAATTAATTGTATTCTCTATTTGCTAATCTATGCATATATTGTCATTTGCTTTAACCCCTGACAATATATTGAGTGAGTAAATAACTTGTATAGCGCTACACATGCGAACTAAATAGCCTCAAGGAGCTTTTTCCATCCGGCGTCGTCCTAATCCTTCAGAAAAGGTGGGTCTTAAGTTTTTTCCTGAAGGCCCGATGGTTTTCTTCCATGCAGATGTCCGTTGGTAGAGCGTTCCATAGCCGTGGTCCTTGGACTGCAAATCTTCGTTCTCCCTTTCATTTGTAGTTGTATTTGGGGTGTAGAGGAGGTTTTGGTTAGATGATCGGAGAGTGCAATGGGTGGTGTAGTGTTTTATTTTCTCCCATAAGTATTGAGGAGCCTTTCCTTGTATGCATTTGTGGGTGGGGCAGAGGGTCTTGAATGTGATCCGATCCTTTACTGTTAGCCAATAAAGGGCCTCCAAGGATGGGGTGATGGATTGCCAGGATTTCTTTCCTGTTACCAACCTAGCTGCTGTGTTCTGAACGACTTGTAGGCATGAGATTTGGTATTTTTGTAGTCCTAAGTAGAGGGAGTTTGCGTAGTCAAGTCGAGAATTAATGATTGTTCCGACTACTACCGCTGTGTCCTCTTCCGGGATGAAGGGGATGAGTCTGTGCAGTAGGCGGAGAAGGTAGTGGGATCCGCTGACTACTGATCCTATTTGCGCATCCATTAACATATCTGCATCAAAGGTTACCCCAAGGCTTTTGACCTTGGCACTTGGGGTGATGATCTGCCCAAGGATGGTGGGTGGTGTCCATGATGTCCTAGCTTTAGTCTTTCGGTTTGCGTGGAGGAGAAGTAGTTCTGTTTTTGATCCGTTGAGTTTGAGGGAGCTCTCAGTCATCCATTCGTCGATCAATGCCAGGCATTTTTCTAATCCGTGATATCGGTAGTTTTTTTCGGTGATTCAAAAGTAAAGTTGAGTGTCATCCACATAGGAGTTGTAGCACAAATATTGCTCACTGATGATTTTGAGGAGTGGGCGGAGGTAGATGTTGAAGAGCACGGGGGACAGGGGTGATCCTTGAGGGGCTCCGCATAAAAACGGTGCACGTTTCCGAGGTGAAAACTCCTAGTTTCATGGTTTCAGACCGATTTCCTAGGAAGGAAGCAAGCCAGGGTAGATCTGTGTCTGTAACTCCAGCTACTTATTTGAGATGAATGAGTAGAGTTTTGTGATCTACTGTGTCGAATGCTGTCCAGTAGCACCAGTAGGCATGATTCTCCGTCATCTTCTGCTTCGAGGGCATCATCCCATATTTTGAGCAGTGCCGTTTCTGTGCCATGGCCTGGGTGGAAGCCTGATTGTAGTGGGTCCAGGAGTTTGTGGGTGTCCAAATGGAGTTGTAGCTGCTGTACTACTGCTTTCTCCATAATTTTGGAGAAGGTGTTCAGGCTTGTTATTGGTCTACGGTGGTTTGGGTCTTTGGGGTCAAGGTTGTTTTTTTTTAGGAGGGGTTTGATTATCCCTTGTTTAAGGGAGATCGGGACAATACCTTCTTTAACCACTTGCCTACTGTGCACCTACACCCCCTTCCTGCCCAGACGAAATTTAAGCTTCCGGCACTGCGCTGCTTTAACTGACAATTGCGCGGTCGTGCGATGTGGCTCCCAAACAAAATTGGCGTCTTTTTTCCCCCACAAATAGAGCTTTCTTTTGGTAGTATTTGATCACCTCTGCGGTTTTTATTTATTGCGCTATAAACAAAAATAGACCGTCAATTTTGAAAAAAAATGCAATATTTTTTACTTTTTACTGTAATAAATATCCCCAAAAATATATAAAAAAATATTTTTTTCCTCAGTTTAGGCCGATACGTATTCGTCTACCTATTATTGGGGAAAAAAATTGCAATAAGCGTTTATCGATTGGTTTGCGCAAAATTTATATTGTTTACAAAATAGGGGATAGTTTATGGCATTTTTATTTTTTTACTATTAATGGCGGCGATCTGTGATTTTTTTTTATTGGGACTGCGACGTTATGGCGGACACTTCGGACACTTTTTGGGACCATTTACATTTATACAGTGAACAATGCTATAAATATGCATTGATTACTGTATAAATGTGACTGGCAGTGAAGGGGTTAACCACTAGGGGGCGGGGAAGTAGTTAAATGTGTGTCCTATGAGTGTTCTAACTGTAGGGGGAGGGGGGGTGACCGATTGTGTCCCTTATGTACAAGGGACACAGCATCGGTCTCCTCTCTCCCTGACAGGACGTGGAGCTCTGTGTTTACACACAGAGCTCCACGTCCCCGCTCAGTTACTGGGCAATCGCGTGTGCCCGGCGGCGATCGTTGCCGCCGGGCACTCGCACCGGGATCCCAGCAGAGCGGCGCGTGCGCCCGCCCGCGGCTTTAAAGAGGCAGCACGTCATATGACGTGCTGTCAGCACAATGGAGTCCTCCGCCCGCCGTCATTTGACGGTGGGCGGTGGACAAGTGGTTAAAAGATTGATTTACAAAATGTTTTATGGTGGGTGCCAAAATATCGGTACATTCTTCCAGTAGTTTTGTGGAAATTATATTACCTGGTGATGAGCTGTCTCGGAGGCTTCTAATGGTGTTTTTGGTGATGTCGACAGTGATTGGCATCAGCGAGAAATTTGCCGATTGTGGAATATTTGTATTGTTTTCCTCTTCTTGCTTTAACTGACTTGAGCTTGTTGTTTTTTTCTGTTGAATTATTTCCTGAATGTTTTTAATTTTGTTGATAAAGAAATCCGATAATTCATTACAGAATTCTTGAGTGTCGTTTGCTGGCGGCTCTAGGCAGGTAGGGTTCATATTGAGTTTCTTTACCCCTAAACAGTCTGGTGTTTGCTTTCTGATACTAAAAACATGGTTGTGTGCAGGATATTTATATTTGTGCTCCGAATAGTATTGCGGTATTCATTTGCTTACCCTGGTGTGACAGAGGGACCGAGGTTGTTCGCAGAGTCAAGGCAAATGCCCTGTACACACGAGCGTAATTTCCGTCGGAAAAAAGTTGGATGTTTTTTCTGACCGAATTCCGTGCAAGCTTAGCTTGCATACACACAGTCACACAACAGTTCCCTGAACTTTTGAGCATTAAGAATGTGGTGACATACAACATTATGACAAGGCGAGAAAAAGAGGTTCAATGCTTCTGAATATGCGTTGAATTGTTTCCGAGCATGCCTGTTTTTTTCCCCGCCGCAATTGCATACAGATGAATGGATTTTCTGGAAAAAAAAAAAATATCCGTCGGAAAAATAGAGAACTTGCTCTCTATGTAAGTCCGTCGGAAATTCAGACAGAAAAAGTCAGATGGGGCATACACACGGTCAGAAAGTTTGACAAAAAGCTCCCATCTGACTTTTTCCATCGGAAATTCCGACCTTGTGTACGCGGCAAAAAGAACAGAGAACCCAATCTGCCAACAGCTCCTGGGGTAGAGCTACAAAAACATTTGTCTGAACATATATATTAAAAAAAAAAACCCTATCTCCATATAAAATACTTAATACATTTTAGAAATAAATAGAAACAGAGGGTACATTCTTCTGCTGACAATGTTTTGCCAATGTGATCTGCGTTGAATCTATACTTTTTTCAGTAATGGCATGATTATTCTAGAAATGTGTTCCCTATATACAATTATGTGGATAATTCATTTCTGCATAGCACAGATTAAATGGAAGCTTATGTTGGACAGGCTGCTAAAGTTTATTTTGGTTAGATACAACATAACAGGGCTTATAAAAATAAAAGCACACTGGCTTTATATGCTATGAAAGCATGATAATAATAACCGAGGTGAACTGTGCATAACTGTATTATGCCTCATTATTAGATGCAAGGTTACATAGCTTAAAAAAAGGTCAGTCTAGGGGCACAAACTGAATTTATTAGAGGTAATGGTTCACTAAATATTAAGCTATGCAGAGGAAAAGTTATTGAAACCATTCAAGTGGTTGATATGCTTGAGTTGAGCCAGATAGTTACTTTAGTCAGTATAGTCAATACATTTCCCAAGGTTGTTCATAGCCAAAAATGAGTTTTTGGATGGGAGCTTTACAAACCTGTAACATGTTCCCCGGACTTTTTACCACCAGGAAACCCGAGGGGAAAACCGAAAACTTGCTCGGTAACTTTCTCCCCCTACACACAACGCGGTTTCAAGACAGGAATATCCATAGGGTGTACAACATGGGCCCAGAATAATTTAGGTGTCATGACTACTGTTTGATCACAGGTAGGAAACACTATAGCAAGCTTAGAGTAGTGTACCAGAGCATAATGGAACCCAGAGGCTACTTTTAAAAAGTCCACTAAACCACTAAAGTGGTGATTGTTAATACAGAGTGGGGAAAAGGTAACAAACCCTGGGGACTTTTAAAACAGTGTCAAATACAATAACACAAATAATATAAAAAAAGTAGAAAATGTATTTATTGGAAAGCATTCAATATAAAAAAAACATCCGATGGACATAAGTTATGACTGAAACAATGAGCTAAAGGAACCTGTTGCAGGAGTTGCTCTACATGTTTCTCTCAAATTGAGCTTCTTCAGAAGCTTTAACAGGTAATGCTACAGGTCACAAAAGACCTATCTGATTTGTACTTTGCCAGGTTGCTTTCCCTCATTCAAGATGGTGTGTAGTGCTTCGGCGCCACGGCAGTTCGTCCCGCTGGCATATCTGCACATGCGCGGGACTTCCCTGCCTCCACTGGCTGACGCGCAACCTACAGGGGGGGGGATTTATGCCGCTGTCATGTGTCCGCATCCCGGCGGTGATGTCAGACGCCATCGGGATGGTATTTAGGAGCGTGGCATTGGCCGTGACTCCTGGCTTAACATTTGGGAAACTGAGCTATTGGATGGTTTTGTTCCTCCAACTCTGGAGACCTGGTATTGGCTTAGGGACTCTCCACTACAGGTAATTCCTTTTATCTTTGAGTCGTCCCAATTAGTATGCAGTATTTTGTAGTTTGCCATTGAATTGGGCCATTATCTTTTTAGATGTCTGACCCTCTCTTGGCGCTATTCATTCATTTCTGAATACTCTCTATACTTTTTCACTATGGTTTTCTTTACAGTTATCTGCACTGTATGTGCATATTTGGCACCCAGTCAATTCTGGATCTATTTTATCTTTCCAAACTTGTGGTGCACGCCAATTAAAAGTCACAGCTAGAGAGTTGTGCATTTGGATAATCTATTGATTCTTACTATTTAAACAAGGTATGCTCCTTTAATATAAAGTGAATATACTCTGTGTGTACAATTGCCTGACATCACAGTGGATTTACTCTATTGAGTTTAAAAACATATACTTTTTTGTTTACATTAGGCTTTTTCTTACTATGGCTCTTGATTGATTGTCAGTATTTTCTGATTCGTGGTCCCAATTTAGTGAAAGCGACGTGTGCCGTTTGGCTTTTTTACCCAATTATGCATTTATCTTTTTCGATTTGGACCGGTCTAACTTGGTAAGTTTCTGCCAGGGTTATACACTTTAATGTATGTGAGCATATACCGCATTATATATTCAAATTATTATATGTATTTATTCTTCTGTCACCACCACCCCAACCTGATCTTCTGTTTGGTTGAAAACGTAAATAAATGTAGCGAGGTTATCCGGTCAGAGTCCAGTGACAGGACCCCTCCCTTTTCTCCTGGAACTTTACTTAAGCCTGTAAATATGTTAGATACTGTAATACAAGTTATACATTGCGGGACAACAAATAGAAGGAGATATGAACACCATTGACTCGTAGGAGAAATGGACTACAATTCCCGCAATTCTTTGCTCTCCAGGAGGATGTGACGTTCCGCTAGTTCGGGGGAGGAGGTTACTTAAGGAGGAGGAGGCGGTCGGTTTGCTCTCTCTCTTGGACTCGCCATCTCTCCTGGGCGGAGCCACTGACGGAGATCGCCGTGGCCTAGGCTGGAAGCAGTCCAGACGAAAGCAAGACCCCAACTCCAGCCAGTGTTCCCAGAGCTTGAAGAGGTTGCCCAGCTGATGACTGTAGCAGTGGAACATCCTTGTCTACTAGATCCCAAACAAATAAACCAGCAGGTCGTTCGGGGATGAGCGCTACATAGACAATACAGGTGATTCCCTCCTCCAGGATAGTTAGGTTGTTAGAAGCTTTCAGAGTCAGCCAGGAGGGTCCCAGAGAGAATGCATAGTTCATGGTAGCCATCTCAAATTTGGTGTCTACCAAATCCTGGCCTGGTGCCCATTCAGCAATGTGGAGACCACAGGGCTGAACAATATCATTTTTGTGTCATCCTATGGCGTATTAAGGTAGTTCTCGCAGGTCATCCACCTGCCCCGGGAACTTCTAGTTTAATAGCTTACTCCCACATGGAGTAAGTCTAGGATCAAAAATCCTGGTTAAGTAACAATGATGTCATCCTATAAGCGGGGCAGGCAGCAGGATGAGGTGCAAATCTGGACAGATATTGTATGCATGTTCTTTTTATGTCTTTCAGGTCTTCAAGACATCAAAGCAAAGTACACCGTTTGTTATTTTCAGTTGCATCATTACCATTCTGATGTATATAGTGACATTTACAATGCCAGATGGGGAGTGTTCCACCCCAATGGGGCATAGAATTTATATACTATATATTGTTTCTCTGAACTATTTTCTATGGACGTTATGTTTAGTTCACATCCTGCCATCTAGTGACCTTTTGTGCTAATGCACCTATTTTTCCATGTTTCTTTTGTCTGATCTACGACACTTTTCCTTTGTGTGTAATGCTCCACCCTTTTTCCTGAGTTTTGTATTTCCTATGTCATGGCTGAAGCCAACAGGCCACATGTAGCCAGGCACATGTATTCTGCATAAGTAAGCTACAGACAGTATAATCTTTTGACCACATAATACCACAATCTATTCATCTGTTGTATCCTGTCTTCTGCTGGAACAATGTTTCGGATTAAACACCTCTGTGGATGGAAATTGTATTGGTGAGTTCAAGCTATCTGATGAGGATTGTCCTCAGTGATTATATCTGCTTATACAGGCCAGGCACAAGGGATAAATCGCTTCACAACAATCGGAGTCAGAATAGGTTTGCTGATGTTTTGGGGATGTGTGAGCTACAAAGGCACAGGAAATTTGGTCAAAATTGTTGGCAAGATAAATACAGCAAGTTATCAAAAAATACCAGAGGAACATTTGCATTCATCAGCCAGGAAGCTGCACATGGGACGTACTTGGACATTCCAACAAGACAATGATCCAAAACACAAGGCCAAGCCGACCTGTCATTGGCTACAGCAGAATAAAGAGAAGGTTCTGGAGTACTCATCTCAGTCTCCTGACCTCAATATCATTGAGCCACGCTGGGGAGATCTCAAACGTGCAGTTCATGGAAGACAGCCCAAGAATTTACAGGAACTGGAGGCTTTTTTCTAAGAGGAATGGGTAACTTTACCATCTGAGAAGATAAAGAGCCTCATCCACAAATACCACAAAATACTTCAAACTGTCATTGATGTTAAAGGAGACAATACACGGTATTAAAGGGGTTGTAAAGACAAAAATATTTTCCTCTTAAATAAAAGTCTGACAGTAGCTGATAAAGTAAAAAGTTATGTTTTGCATTATAACTAGTTTGATACCTGTTGAAATCAAGCTGTTTTATTCACCTCTGTCACTCCTGAATCGTTGTTCTCACTGACTTCCTGGTTTGCAGTGCGCGTTCATTCTTGCCACATCACGGCCTAATGGGAACTACAGTTCCCATTAGGCTTAGCCTGCATGCCTGTGAGGGATAAGAGAGCATCTTCACGCAGGGCTGTAGTCATAAGGAGGGGGTGAGCACATTCTGTTTCCACCATGCCAAACAGCTCAGGTGCTGGTGGAAAGCAAGAAGAGGAGAGACAGGAAATGGCATTTTCAACCCTGCATTACTGTATTTCGGAGGTCAAAAGGAAAAAAAAAGATAATTAAATGCTCTAGCTTACAGCAATCAATTGATCTAATAAAAACGAATCTTTAGTGTTCCCTTAAGAACTGGGGTATGTAAACTTTTGATCAGGGTCATTTAGGTAGTTTCTTTTGGCAGCTGATTGATAATACATTTCTTCAGCCAAACACCATAACCATGAGTGAAAGAAAAGTTTTTGTGTTTTTCTCTCTCTTAAAAACAGGCCAAGAAATCTTAAATTCTGCCAGGATATGTAAACTTATGAGCACAACTGTATATATGGACCTAACTGTATGTTTAGGGGTATTAAAGCGAGTTCCACCCAAAAATGGAACTTACGCTTTTCGCAAGGGGGAGCGGGGAGCAGATACCTGTCTAATACATGTATTTTGCTCCCACTTCTGGGCATAGATAGCAGAGCCACCCGCGGGTATCTACACCACTTCCGACGCCTTCTCCCCCCCCCGTCCCCCCCCCGCTGTCTTCTAGGAGACACCCAGGTCCCAGAATACAGCAGGGACCAGTGGGATCACGCAGTATGAGTCGCAAATGCGCAGTTATAAACCAGGTAGTGAAGCCGCAAGAAGATGGTGGGCGGCAGCACCCGAGAGCCGAGAGACAGATCGCCTTCGTGTGCCGACATCACGGGCGCGCTGGACAGGTGAGGTTAAGTCAGCAGCTGCAGTATTTGTAGCTGCTGACTTTTAAAAAAACAAATATTTGGTGGAACTCGGCTTTAACCAATCTTGCAGGCCAATTTTTTTTTTAAATGTGTGCCACAAAAAAAATCTCTGGCAGCAAACAGGTTAAAGGGCCGAAGGTGGATTGCTTTTCAGTACAAGCGCTTAATGCGTATTTTCTCGCTAGGCTCACACCAGGGCAGCTGCAACATGCTGCGTTTTTTGAGTGCAGCATAGTGCATTGTTGGTGTTTGTCTGTTGGAGGAGGCTGGATTTTATACACAAAAATTCTGCTGAAAAGGCAGAATGTATGTATGTGCGATTTACCGTATTTATCAGGGTATAGCGCGCTCCCGAGTATAGCTCGCACCCCTAAAGTGGCCCCCATTCCTGTGTAAAAAAAGATTTTTATACTTACAGTTTTGGTGTCTTGCGCGGCATCCATCTGCGGTTTCGGGTGTCGTCTTCGTCGGGTCCGGCGTCCTTCTGCCGAGTCCTCCCTGCTCGATCCTCGCTTTCCCGCGCCGAGTTTGAATACTGCACCTGCATATACCGAGCGCAGTACATTCGTGTATAGTCGGGCAGGCTCGGCTACTCTCGCACTCACGTACTGTACGTCCAGGATGTGAGCGCGAGAGGAGCCGAGTCTGCATGACTATACATGAGTGTACTGCGCTCGGTATATACAGGCGCAGTACACTCGTGAATAGTCGGGCAGGCTCGGCTACTCTCGTGCTCACGTCCTGTACGTCCAGGACATGAGCGCGAGAGTAGCCGAGCCTGCCCGACTATACACGAGTGTACTGCGCTCGGTATATGCCGGCGCAGTATTCAAAATCGGCGCGGGAAAGCGGGTATCGGCTTATATCGTGCACCCACGATTTTGCCCTGATTTTCAGGGCAAAAAAGTGTGTGGTATACGCCGATAAATACGCATGTGCTCCCACCATAGGCGTGCGCACAGGGTGTGCCAGATGTGCCTGGGCACATTCTAATCACATTGTATGCTGCAGATGCCCCCTGTTTAGACCAATGATATTTCACCAAAAAAAATTAAAACAATTCAATTATAAATAATAATAATAATATTAATAATAATAATAATAATAAAATTGTAAAAAATAATAATACACAAAATGTAATTGTAAAAAATAATAAATAAAATTGTAAAAATAAAAACTATTGACACCACCCTCTGCCCCATGGACACCAAACTCTGCTCTACTGACATAATGGGACTCCTAAAAAAAAATGAAAAAAAAAATGAAAAAAATAAAACTGAATAATAAATTAAAAAAAAAATTAAAAATAAATACAATTCATTGTAAAAAAATAATAAAAAATAAAATAGTAAAAAATAAAAATAAAAAATACTGACACCAAACTCTGCCCTAATGACATTATCCACTGCTCTACTGACACCGGCAGTATATACTGTATACACATGCACAGGCATATGTGTTTGAGCTTTGGGGTGCACACTAGGGTTGCCACCTGTCCGGTTTTGACCCGGACAGTCCGGGTTTGGACACATGTGCCCGGTTTTGAAGCCTCCTGAAACCCGGGCACATTAAAAAAAAAAATATATATATATATTTTTTTTTTAGCTGTCCATCCTGGCTCGGCCGCAACAGAGCTGCACATCCCCGGCTCCACCAGCTTGCCTGAGTGTTAGTAGAAGGTGTGCCGCCCGCAGCAGTGCTCTCTGTTAGCCCCCCGACCGGGCTGTAAACATGTGTGCAACTTCTCACTGTGCTAGCCCCTCCCCCTCCCTCCGGCGCGCCTCCGTCTGCATTGTGTGCTGCAGAGTGGAAGAGGACACATGGGACACAGAGTGCTCAGCTCTTCTCTGACTGGCTACAGAATACACATGGAGGTGGGTGGATGGGCAGACCATACACTACCCCCACCATACACTAAACATACAGTTCTGCCCCCCCTGCATATACCATTACCATCCACAGCCGTATATACAGTTCTGCCCCCCCTCCATACCATCCACAGCCATACATACAGTCCTGCCCCCCCCTGCATATACCATCCACAGCCATACATACAGTCCTGCCCCCCTCCATACAGGGCCGGATTAACAGAGGGGCTGATGGAGCGGGGGTTGTAGCTCGATGACCAGAGGTCACAGAAACCCCACATTTGGGGGGTAGTCAGTTGAAGACCTACCCCACAACTGGTCAAAATATGGGATGGCTATCATTTATGGTTCTGGAGATACGGGCCTGCTTGCACAGCCTGTCAGAAGCTACATACAGAGCGGCCATTATAAATACAAGCTGACACACTGCAGCAGACTGAGAAAAAAAAATCATCATTAATTTTTTGCTAGAAAATTACTCTATGGTGGTCTTTGCAACTTTTTATGTTGCACGGCATAGAGCTGCACGATTCTGGCTAAAACGACAACTGCAATTTTTTTGCTTAGAAGATAGATGACAATTCTCTCATGATTCGTGCGGCATAACATCATCTTTCACATTAAAATGAAAAAAATAAAAATGGACTAACTTACTGTTTTGTTTTTATGTTTTTTATTATTCAATGAAGTGGGCAAATGCAGCGTGACATAAAATATTGCAGCAATTCCCATTTTTGTCTCTGCTAATATATATATAATGTTTGGTGGTTCCAAGTAATTTTCTAGCAAAAAATATTGCTTTTTAACAAGTGTTGGACTTTAAGTGGTTACATTTCTTGCATTTACACACAAAAGTTTGATCTAAGAAGGAAGTTGGTTACAATGTTTCATGTTGTTTACAAACTTGGCAGACTGCCCGTATATTTTCTTTAAACACAGAAGTTTATCCCTTTGATCTATGAAGAAAGTGTTAGTTACAATGTTTCCTGCTAACTTAGCAGACTGTCCAGATATTTTCTTTTGACAGCTGAAAGTCTCTCCGCTTGTTATATGAAAGAATCAGCAAACTCTGCATTGGAGATGTCAGGGGGGCTGAATCGACATCACAATTTTTTAACGATTAATTGTGCAGCTCTAGCACGGTACTGTATTTGCGCAGCAATTTTTCAAACGTGTTTTTTTTTTTGGAAATAAACTGTTTCATTCATTAAAAAAAAACACGATTTATTTTTGGTATCCTAAGCGATGCTTTAAATTTTTTTAGGTTACATGTTTAGAGCTACAGAGGAGATCTAGTGCTAGAATTATTGCTCTCGCTCTAACGATCGTGACGTATGTAACCTGTGTGTATCTGGCTCTGATACTAGCCAGTGCCTACCCAGCCACTGACTGGTATCTCTCCCCAGCCTGTCCCCACACACCCTCTCACCTGCTGACCTGTGGATGGGGGAATCACTCCTGTAGTGTTGTTGTGTTCTGCCAGTGAGTACAATGATCAGTGTTGTTATCTATAGCTGGCAGCACTGATTGTTTTTGGAAAAACAGGCTGGTTGTACTCAAGTCAATTAATAGATTGACTTGTGTAAAACCAGCTAGCCCATACATAGATCGACTATGGCTGGTCTCTGCATAATTGGTGTAATTTCAATTCATGTATGACCCGCTTAACCACTACGCAGTCCCTAAACATCCTTCCACTCCTATACATTGTGCCCACTGTCATACCCTCCACACTCCTCTCCTGTACATAGTGCCCACTGTCATACACGCCACACTCCTCTCCTGTACATACTGCCCACTGTCATACCCTCCACACTCCTCTCCTGTACATACTGCCCACTGTCATACCCTCCACACTCCTCTCCTGTACATACTGCCCACTGTCATACCCTCCACACTCCTCTCCTGTACATACTGCCCACTGTCATACCCTCCACACTCCTCTCCTGTACATACTGCCCACTGTCATACCCTCCACACTCCTCTCCTGTACATACTGCCCACTGTCATACCCTCCACACTCCTCTCCTGTACATACTGCCCACTATCATACCCTCCACACTCCTCTCCTGTACATACTGCCCACTGTCATACCCTCCACACTCCTCTCCTGTACATACTGCCCACTATCATACCCTCCACACTCCTCTCCTGTACATACTGCCCACTATCATACCCTCCACACTCCTCTCCTGTACATACTGCCCACTATCATACCCTCCACACTCCTCTCCTGTACATAGTGCTCCCATCATACCCTCCACACTCCTCTACTGCATATACTGGTCACTGTTACACCCTCTTCACTCCTTTTCTGCAAGTAATACCTACCCTCTGCACTCATTTCCTGTACATAATGTCTTACACTTTGCACTCCTTTCCTACACATACCAACATACGCGCCACACTCTTGTATATACTGTTGTAAATTCTGCACTCCCTCGCTGCACATACTGTAATACCCTCTGTACTTAATGAAAATTAAAAGGTGAACTAATGCCCCTGATCTCCACTGCACTTACCTCTGTAGTAATGGAAGAGTTTTATTTTTTTTAAATGATTGTGCTGAGGTTTATTCATGTCAGTGAGACTCTTAGGCCTCGTACACACGATCGGACATATCCGATGAAAACGGTCCGCGGACCATTTCCATCGGATATGTCCGATCGGGAGTTTGATCCGATGGCGTGTACACACCATCGGATCAAATTCCCCGCCGCCGGACAGCGCGGTGACGCGGTGGTGACGTTGACACCGCCACGTCACCGCACCAGGAAGTTAAACACTTCCGCGCATTCGCCGAATCCATTCGGCGGCGGCGCGGCGGCGGTGGGGGACGACATGTCTGCTGGTAAGTGTACTAACCAGCAGACATGTCGGGCGGACAGATTCCACCGGATGGATTTCAAAGCATGCTTTGAAATCTGTCGGGTGGAGAAATCTGTCCGCTAGCCCATACACACGAGCGGAGATGTCTGCTGAAACGGTCCATCGGACCGTTTTCAGCGGACATATCCCCTCGTGTGTACGAGGCCTAACTTGTGGCACAGCAAAGTAAGCATATTTTATAGGTAAAATAATTATTTTGTTTAATTTAATCATGCCTCGTGAGGCTCCTCCCTCAATATGGCCACACCCACCATATGTAGTGGCGTGTTCGGGTTTGGCTTGAGGAAAAGGTGGCAACCTTAGTGCACACCCTAATGCAATAGGCTGCACACACCTATGGCTCCCACTAAAGGCTATGGGCGATGTGCGCCAAAAATGTTTCAAAAATGTACTGCATTGATGTGAATGGGCACCACAGACACTATGTTGATCTCCACACTCCACTGACTATCATGCAGGGCAGCTAATGCAGGAGATAATGTACTGAGGCACAAAGAAAAGCCTAGTATTTGGCTCACGGTTGCAGTGTGTCTCCATTTACCTAAATGGGGTTGTGCTACAAAATGGGACACAATACGATTTGAATGACAATACACACACATTGGGGACAACACTGCTAGTGAACACTGGGCAACACAACCCAATCCTGACATAGCATGCTGAGAAGAGACACCAACCAGCCAATCACTGTACTTCTTCCACAGCACAGCACATTGACCTCGTATCACGCGTAGACTCTCGCGATACTTAGTTTCCTTTATCAGACTGTGGGCGGAAATCATCTTTCTTTTCCTTACTGAGCGCGAGGTGAGTCGGTGTGCGGGCTGTGGTGGCGCGGTCTAGGGCTGTTATCATAGAGTATAGATGTTGTGCAGGAGAGGCTCCTTGCAGGTCATGCACCCCCGAGTCTTCCTCTGTAGCTAAAACTAGAAGTGCTGGGAGCGAGTAGAGGTACAGTGGACGCGGGTCACACTCTGAGCTGCATGGCTGGCCATTTACATCGGAGGGTCTGGCTCTATAAAAATAAAACGGTTGTGCCCTGTTCATACAGATGTAATATTTTCATGCATGTAATACTCAAGATTATATCTTCCCCTGTCTGATGCCATAGCAAATAAAATAGTGGGTGTTACATATTTATTCAGGGTTTTTTTTTTTTTTTCTCCTGCAAACTTTTGGAGAATACATGCTGAATTTTAGTGCAGATCAGCATAATTATAATATTTTGGGTAAAATATAAAATGGTAGGAGTAAATGGATTATGTGTCATCCTTTAACATTGTGGAATGGTGGCAAATTGCATACATTTAATTATCCATCCACTCTTCGTGTTCACACCAAATGCAATTCCATTTTATTTATATATATTTATTTTTTTGCAGAAAATGCATGCAGTGTTTTCAATGTATTCCAATGGCTCTAGTTCACACCATGCAGTTTCTGATCAGTTTCTGCACTGCAAACTGACTGCATGGTTTGAACTAAAGCCATTATAATACTGTGAAAACACTATGCATTTTTAGTGCAGAAAAGCGCATGGACCTGCATCTGGTGTGAACTGGCCCTGAAAGCCTTTACAGGTTACCAGTTTAGACCCCTTTCACACGAAGGTGCTCAAACTGCCTTAAAATGTTGGTATTTTGCACCACTTTAGTGCCCTGTTTGTGGGGTCTGGGTTTCTTTGGTCATGTGACCAAAAAAACAAAGCTATTTTATGGTGCTTTGGAAGTGCTTCCCATTCATTTCAATAGATTGCAATTTTTGAGGCGCTTTTTAAAGTGCTCCAAAGATGGGCTTTTTGCACTGTCCCAGTGTGACGGCATCCTTTCAAATGATTGGGATGCAGTTATCAGGTGCTAATTTTAGTGCAAAAGTCCCTGTGTGATAGGGGGCCTTGGTTACACAAGTTTGGTGATGTGACTTCTGTTTATGTGCGAAGATGAGAACTAAAGCATGTGATGGCATGAGCTGTGACTGGTACTCTTTACTGAAATGGAGCCCACCTGACCGACAGTATGCCGGTGTTTTTTTTTTTTCGTTCTATACATACCTTTTTTATGGGCTCTCGTCCCCTCCGGCGATCCCCCGGGACTTGGCGTTTACAATCACAGGCTGTGATTGACGTCCCTCAGCCCGGCGCATACAGAGCGTCACGAGATGCTTAAGGAACCCGAATGTCGGTGCGCAGGCGCCGTATAGGACCACATCGACGTTCCGGTTCCTTCGGCATGTTGTGACGTGCTGTATGCGCCAAGCTGAGGGACGTCAATCACAGCCTATGATTGGGAACGCCCAGTCGCGTGGGATCGCAGGAGGGGACGAGAGCCCGTAAAAAGGTATGTATAGAGAGAAAAAACGGGTGGGTTCCATGGCATGCCTGAAATTTGTTTGGAGGGTGAACCTCCCCTTTAAGAGCATTGAATCAAACCAAGATCGTTTGATTTGTTGCTTTCCCAAGCCAGTAATGTGCTGTTTACATCAGGTGAAACTAGAAGTGATAAAAATACACATCACTTAGGTTTCTTAGATCTTGGTGATCAGGGATGTTCTGCTCATCGATCCTCCCTACCAATGGTCAGCCGGCTGCACCTGGGCTCACTGTTGGGGTGAGAGCACACCCTTCTGCTATCGGCAAAAGCGAGGCAGTGGTATAACCGCAAATCGCACCAGTGTGAACCAGGGCTAAAATCCTTTTTGCTGTTGGCCAAGTGCATCCTAAATGTCCATCTTTCGCACCACAATTTCCATTTGGTGCACTTCAGGTTCATATAGATTTTATTGGCACCTCCTGAGGGTAGTGACAAAGTCCTTAAAGCAAGGGTCTCAAACTATGGCCCTCCAGTTCAGGAACTACAATTCCCATCATGCCTAGCTATGTCTGTGAATGTAAGTTTCACAATGCCTAATGGGATGTGTAGTTCCACAACAGCTGGAGGGCTGTAGTTTGGAGATCCCTGCCTTAAAGTCTCCATTGCAAACAGGAAAGGGGCATGGGAAGGCCACTTCAGTTAAACTTCTTGTGCACACTACTTGGGGAATGCCCAGCTCTTCTGAATAACTTTCTCCTAAGAAAAAGCAGCGTTAAAAATGCACATAAAGCCATTTTTCAGGCACATCAATCATTTGGGTGTTCATTTCTTAGGTCACAATATACATTTACTATGGCTGTTGAAATGAATACTCAAGCTCTAAACTTGCTTTAGGCACCTTGGGGTTTTCTCTCCCCAGGTGCTCCACTCCTGCCTTTAACCGCCTAATGTATGCATGAACACCAAGGCTAACAGAGGCAGTAAGGCTGTAAAATGGCATTTTTAGCTGCAGTGTGCATGAGGTGTTTACGGTAAAGGTCTGCTTTAATTAATGGGGGCACTTCCATGGCATGTCTCCTGTTCCACATTGTATGGATGTTAATGGAGCCTTGGGCTGGACATGCAAGGTTTGAGATTCAAACCATTAATGGGCAGGCTGAATGGACCAAGTAGATCGATCAACTTGGGTACAACCAGCCTGCCTGATTCACTTTGATTGTAAACGGCTGCTAGCGATCCCTGTCCCAGAGATCGCTACCCCCCTTCCAGGAGAAGGCTGTCTTGGAAGTAGGGATTCCCCTGTCAGCGGTGTCTGTGCTGATGGAGGAATCGTGCATTTCTTTCTTGCAACCCGTGGCTGCAGGAAAGAAATTGAGTCTTGGGGTCACAAAATATTTCTAAAAGTAGAAATGTTGGCACTACTTTCAAGGATGGTAGTTGGTCAGAAGAAAATGCATAGAATGCGTTAGTGATTTTTTAGGGTTCTCTGTGTTCCAGAACCATCACTTGGGTTCAATCCAGCGAATAAAGCTGTGTGACCATGTGGGTTGATCTACATTCAGGACTTGTGGTATATCTAGTGCAATGCATGTTACTGCAATGTTGTGGAATGAACGGTTTCATTGAAACCAGGCCAAAGGTGTAACGTGCTGGATTGTTAATGCACCAAACTAAAATGTAGGAGTGGGAAAGTATTGTGCACAAATTGTAAATGAAATCTCCAGCTTGGTTGTCGCCCCTTCAATGACCATTTAAAGCCACCCATGCTTTGTAATGGCTAACACAGGGGGGCAGAGCATTTTCCTCTCTCAAACGCAGTTTGGCGGCTCAAACCCTCCTCTCTGTATCCTGTCGTGAGGTACATCTCTGCTGAGTCAAACTGGGCAAACTGTTGGTGCTATATAAAACCTGTATAATATGACTTTATTTATTTCTTATCCTTTGGAAAAGTGACCCTTCAAACAATGTCGGTCTACCTGGTCTCCACATCTCAGTAGTTCCTCCTGCTGGTCTTATTAAGCCTATGGTTTCTTGTAATGGCGTGGAGGTCAGAAGAAGGGCTGGGTAGATGGACACTTAAAGGTGTTTGGTTTTCCAGTGGAATTTGAACGGGCCAGTGTTGACGGTTAGGCCTCATGCTCACAGTATGTTATAAAAGCCAGTAATGTTATCTGTAGTGAGGTTTTTCTGTAGTTTTGAGGGTTTTTTCTGTAGGGTTTTTAGCCTTTTTTTTTTTTTAAACTACTCAAGCTTTCATGACTCAAACTGATAAATTCAGAATAGCTGCATTTTTTAAGCTGTTATCTGAATTGGAGTATTTTTTCCAGCTGCAATTCCTCTCAAAACTTGCTAGTTCTGGGGGGTGTTTTCCAGACAGAAAACATAACAGCCTATGTGTGTATGGACACATAGATAACATGCTGTGGAGTTTATTGACTGCAAAATCATCTGAAGCCAAAAAACAGCTGCTGTACACGTTGTGTGCATGGGGCCTAAAGTACAATACAGCATTTGTCTTGTAGTGCATGAGCTGCTGCTTTTATTAAGCCCAAGTCTGTGGCCTATGTCTGTTTGGAACGGCTTGTAGACGGGAACAAATCTCCAACGGGGTAATCTTCAATGTATTCGAGTACTAGTTGTGACAATGTCTTTTTTTTTTTTTTAATTGCTTGCATAAGCCATACTATGCTACTTTGTAAATGCATTTTGCCAAATTCAAAAGTTTGAAACATTTACATGAAATTCTCTGTATAAAGGACTGTTTCTGTGTGTTAAATGCATTTCTTTTTCTTGAAGGATTAGTGCCAAACATGGTTGGTGTTTCATCAGAGGTTAATCACTTGGGGGTCCATGTACATCTGACTGGACTATCAAAAATGGTACGTAAGCTTGCTCCTTATTGATCCCATTTGTAAAGTTTCGTTGGTGGGTGATCATGAACTTATTCTAGCATTTTGTTACTTTTTTTCCCTCTGTAGGTACAAGAGAGTAGGCCGCCTACTGAAAAAGCTAAATACAGAAATTGCTCGGCTACTTGAAAATAACATACATGGAAAAACTTCAGAAAAATGTATAACCAGCCCTCCGGTCAGCTGAAGAAATAAACCTGATTCCAAATTCTGGTTTCTTCCATTTGGACTATTGATGGAAGATGGATCCGCTGAATTAACTGCCTGCTGATCACGCACTGGCTTTCAGTTGGGGATAGACGGCACTGATGTCCCGTTGGTATGTATTGGTGAAGCTTCATATGCTGATTGGATATGGTGGATGCAGCAGTTTGGCTGATTCTTGGCTAGATACAGTTGAGGTCGAATTAAGTGACTTCTACCCGAGTTAAAGGCAGTGTGGGGGTTTGGGTACTAAGTGCAGCTTTCCAAATCAGAAGAAACTTGCAGTCTACAAGCGGTATGCAAGGCCTTGCCTCTTTTTGTGTAAATACTTATTTTTAGTATTGATTACGTAAAATGTAGTATCCGCATGGCACCCCCCAGTCAGATTTGACCATTTATTTCAGAGTAAGACCCCTTTCACACTGGAGTTTTTTAGGTTGTACTGTGCTAAAAATAGTGCTGCTATACTACCACCTGAAAAAAGCCTTCACTGCATACTCAATATGAAGGCCCGATGGCTTTCACACTGAGACGATATGCTGGCGGCAGCATCTTTGGAGTAGTGAGAGGAGCAGCGTGTATACTGCTCCTTCCCATGGGAAACCGTGGCAATGCCCCTCTATAGAGGCGCATTGTGGCTGATATTAAACCTTTATCGGCCGCTAGTGGGGGGTTAATACTGCTAGCGGCCGAATCCAGCGGTAAATCCGACTGTATAGTACCTCTATTTTTAGCGCCGCTATACCACCGCAGCTCCCGCCCCAATGTGAAAGGGGCCTTGGTCTAATATTTGGTCTCCTAACTACATGATAAAACAGGTCTGTGTTGCACTACACCATGGGTCTTCAAACTACGGCCCTCCAGTTGTTCAGGAACTACAATTCCCATCATGCCAAGTTATGTCGGTGAATGTCAGCGTGTTACAATGCCTCATGGGATGTGTAGTTCTGCAAAAGCTGGAGGGCCATAGTTTGAGGATCCCTGCACTACACCAATCGGCCATAACATTTTGACCACCCACCTAACAGATGGGTGCCCCTTTTTGCTCCAGAGCAGCTGACCCAGGTTTGGACTACTGCAGACTGGGAACATCCCACAGGGGCTGCAGCTTTGGAATTGCTGTGACCCAGTTCCTTATGCTTGACCATGTTATGCTTTCACCCCCAACTTCAGGGACAACCTGTTCACTTGATCACCAGTATATTATACAGGATTTATATAGGACCAATAGTTTGTGCAGCACTTAACAAAATGAAGGCAGACAGTTGCAATACAATTTGATACAAAAGGAATTGGTGAGCACTGTTCGTTTTGGTCTTTCAGGTGCCGGTCTTGTCAGCGGTCAAAATGTTATGATCGGTGTAGGTCCACTATAAATGCATTTTAAGCCGATCTTGGATCACTTTGCAGTGGTTCTCTAGCCAAACTGGGTAGAGTGAAGAATGGTAGCAACCTTTCCATGGTGGGGAGGATGTTCTCCCTTCCGCCCCAGTCATGGTTTCCTAGACAAAGTCTCCCAAAAATATGACCAAGTGCTTTTAATCTACCTTACAGAAACAAGTTTCAATGGATACTGTACTTTTTATATACATGTAATATCTGTTATGAACATCCCCTTTTCAGCTTTGCCCACTTTAAGATGTCATGTTCTTTAAGTGGCCAACATAGGGGGGTATAATAAAGCTCTCTAAAACTCAAAGTAAAAAACTAAGTGTTTGCTTTGAATCCTGTCTGGAGCAACACAGATTTAAAGTAAATTCCTACTGGTTCATGATGTTTTGAAAAAACTAACTTTGATTGGATATTTTGTTGCAGGGACTTCAAAAACGGCTGCAGACCTTCATGATTTAATTTTTTTTTTCTTTTGCAAGAACGGATGAAGAATCTATTGGAAGGAATTTTTTTTTTCTCCTAGGGACCTTCATTGGCTAAATTCCTGGGTCACAAGAATGCTCATATGTGAAGCTTAAAATAAAGATCAAGCACTCAAATGAACACCACTTGTGTGATTTGTAGATGATTCTGTTTGAACAAAATGTAACTTCTACACATGTAATTTTGTGATTTTTAAGACCAATACTGTTTACTTTCCCATCTTTCAGGCTTTTGTGGATTCCTTGTAAATTTGACGAATCAAGGTTACAGTGAGGACACAAAGCAAATATTAAGTGGCTTGTATTTTAGTACACTAAATCTGGTGCTTTCATGCCACCCTGCTTCAGTTTTGTCACTGATATTGAATGAGGCATTTCTGTTTTTCAGAAAATGCACCAAAGGTCCTGCATTCTGTATCTTTGGTCCACTTCTAGAAAATACACCACAAATGCAATTTTTTTAACTACTATGGGAAAGCAAACGGCGGGTATGCTGCACTGTGGCAACCACATCAGTGCAGTGTGAAATTGCCCTTATTTTGCTGTATTTGCCTACAGTACTATGCAACTAAAGGGAAGCTGGATATGTTTTGTAAGGTGATAAATTTCACTCATTTTGAGGTAGGGGATTAACCACTTTAGCCCCGGACCATATTGCTGTCCAAAGACCAGAGCACTTTTTGTGATTCGGCACTGCGTCGTTTTAACTGACAATTGTGCGGTCGTGCGACGTGGCTCCCAAACAAAATTGGCGTCCTTTTTTTTCCCACAAATAGAGCTTTCTTTTGGTGGTATTTGATCATCTCTGCGGTTTTTATTTTTTGCGCTATAAACAAAAATAGAGCGACTATTTTGAAAAAAATGCAATATTTACATTTTGCTATAACAAAAATCCCAAAAGATATAAACATTTTTTTCCTCAGTTTAGGCCGATATGTATTCTTCATATTTTTCGTAAAAAAAAAAATCGCAATTAGTGTTTGTTACTTGGTTCGCGCAAAATTTATAGCGTTTACAAAAAAAGGGGGTCGTTTTATGGCTTTTTTTTTTACTAGTAATGGCGGCGATCAGCGGTTTTTTTTTCGGTACTGCGATATTATGGCGGACACATCGCACATTTTTGGGACCATTGGCCTTTTTATAGCGATCAATGCTATAAAAAAGCATTGTATTACTATAAAAATGCCATTGGCAGTGAAGGGTTAACACTAGGGGGCAGGGAAGGGGTTAAGTGTGGTCCTGGTGTGTTCTAACTGTATGGGGGGGTGGCCTCACTAGGGGAAATACTGATCTTCTGTCCATACATTGTATGGACAGAAGATCAGAGTTTCCCCCGCTGACAGGAACAAGAGGTATGCGTTTACACACATACCTCCCGTTCCCCGCTCTGTAACGAGCAATCGCGGGTGCCCGGCGGCGATTGTACCCACCGGGCGCACGACAAGCTGCTCAAGGGAGGACGTAGAGCTACGTGCTCCCGCGTAGCAGTGCCACCGTCCCGCAGTAATATGACGGCGGGTGGTCGGCGATCAGTTAAACAATCTCGCTATAATGGTCTCTGCATGAATGGAAGCAAAGGATCTGCAGTAGCTACTAAATCTGCAACGTAAACAAATCTGACATTTCACTTAACAAATGTACACTATCTCTGTGGCTGAAGTCCTGGCAAACGTGTTGACCAGTGGACTGAATTTGAGACCCTGCTTTGAACCAAACATCTTAAATATTAACTTTACTACACAACGGACGATACAATGAAAGCCTAAAGTAGTGTGGATGAATCCGTGCAATGGAGACAAATATTGCCAGTGAGTGATTATATATTTGGGGTTTTGACACCCTTAGGTTTAATAGCAGCTGCCGCTACATTTATTTTATAAATAAAGATAAAAAATTGAGTGAAGGTAGAATATTTTCTACTTTTTGTTATAAGAAAAATCGAATAAACTAAATTTTAGTCAGTGTATTCAGCCGCATGTCTTCAGTAAAAAAATCGCAATATAAAAAAACTAGCTACCTAGCGGCAACAGTGACACCAATTGCTTAGTGACATTGGCAATAGGGGTGAAAAGGTTAACTAGGGAGGTGATCAAAGGGTTAAACCTTAGGGGGCTACCCTGGACACTAACTGTCACACTGACACTAAATGCAGCGATCAGTAAATATATGATCACTGCTATTAGGGGGGGTGATCTGAAGGGGTTAATGTGCTTATGTGTATGGTGTCAGTGTGCTGTTGTGAGACTTGCTGTGTGATGTCTTCTTTCCTCTTGCCGGCTTGAAAATACCGCCAAGAGGAGAGGTGACATCGCTTCCTCTGCCAGTGTTTACATTACACAGGCAGAGGAAGTGCAGAGCGGGGAGGAAGCCGATTTGCTGGGAGCGATTGCAAGGGGGTGGACAAAAATGAACATCCCAGACACTTACTCGACTGCCACATGTAGCCGAGGGGGTCGCGATCGGACCCCTGACCCGCCAAAAGGCAGGGACGTACTAGTACACCCATCTGCCTGTACGTGCCATTTTGTGGATGTACATATACATGCATGCGGTGGGTGTTAAGTGGTTAATACATGATTATAAAGTGGAAAACTGATAATGTGGATAATTAATTTACCCTATTGGTATAAAGTGCACCTGTGCTTAAAAATAAGTGCAATAGACCGATCAAATGCAGATACAATAGTGCACATTATTAATTGTAAACATCCATGTGCTGTGTATGGATTAGCAATATCAAATCCAAACATAAGTTTGAACATCTATTTCAGTGACCCCCCCCTCAAACTGCTATGTGGCCCGCACTCAACAGATATTCACTTCACCCCCTCTTGGGGTCTTCAGTGTATGCCACTGTGTAGTACTCTGGCAAGAATACGTCCTGATGGTGCTCCCAGTAGTTATCCCATATAGAGGAGAAAAATGGTCCCCAATAGTGTAGTATCTTTTTGAAATGGTAAGCTTTCATTAGACAAATGGGTACTCACAATTGTGTAGATTCAACAGAGCATATCATGCTAAAACATCCAGAAAACAGAAGTGTTGTGGCGTTCTATCAAATCACTCGACGGGTTTCGTCGACCTGACATCTGGAGCACACCCTACACTTGCCTGAACACTATTCTTATTATTCGATCAATTACTGTGCCCATCTCTCCCCTCACTTCTTCTGGACTTGTAGGCTTGGCTTCTGCTGTCAAAGGCAGTGATGGGGGAACAGGGGTGAGCCTGTTATCTGTCTCTATAGATGCAGACAGCGAGGCTTGGGAGCCAGCCCTCAATAGTGCCCCCATCAGAAACTGGCTCCTCTGGCGAGTGCCCCATAGGAAGCAGAAGTGCCAGTGGGAGGTTGGGGGACCCAAAAAGAGGGTTTGGGCTGCTCTGTGCATGGTTATTGCATTTACTATCACTTTATGATCATGTGTGAGGGGAGTAATTGTTCAATGCTGAGTATAAAATTTATATTTTGGACAGCCTGTAGTGTAACATGAAACCTGCTTGAACACTGATTTTGATTTAACCACTTGCCCACCGGGCTTGTTTTTCAGATTCGTTGTTTACGAGACTAAAACAGTTTTTTTTTGCTAGAAAATTACTTAAACCCCCCAAACATTATATATATTTTTTTTTATAACACCCTAGAGAATAAAATGGCAGTCATTGCAATACTTTTTGTCACACCGTATTTGCGCAGCGGTCTTACAAGCGCACTTTTTTTGAAAAAAAAATAAGACAACAATAAATTTGGCCCAATTTTTTTATATATTGTGATAGATAATGTTACACCGAGTAAAATGATACCCAACATGTCACACTTGAAAATTGCGCCCGCTCGTGGCATGGCGTCAAACTTTTATCCTTAAAAATCTCGATAGGCAACGTTTAAAAAAATTCTACAGGTTGCATTTTTTGAGATACAGAGGAGGTCTAGGGCTAGAATTATTGCTCTCGCTCTAACGATCGCGGCGATACCTCACTTGTGTGGTTTGAACACCGTTTTCATATGCGGGCGCTACTCGCGTATGCATTCGCTTCTGTGCGCGAGCTCGTCGGGACGGGGCGTTTTACATTTTTTTTTTTTTTGTTTTCTTATTTATTTTTAATTAGTTTATAATTTTATACATTGAAATAAATTAAAAAAAAAAAAAATCACTTTTATTCCTATTACAAGGAATGTAAACATCCCTTGTAATAGAAAAAAGCATGACAGGTCCTCTTAAATGAGATCTGGGGTCAAAAAGACCTCAGATCTCATATTTAGGCTTAAATGCAAAAAAAAAAAAAAAATGTCATTTTTCAAATTTCAGAAAAAAAAAATGTTTCTTTAAGACGCTGGGCGGGACTGACGTTTTGACGTCACTTCCGCCCAGCAGAGCTGTGGGGGACGGGTGGGGGCGATTTTTCCCTCACTCGTATCCCAACACAGCCAGCAAGAGGACCCGATCGCCTCCGCCGTTACCGACGGCTCCGGTAAGCGGCGGAGAGCGGCGGGAGGGGGGGCCCTCTCCCGCCACCGATAACGGCGATCTTGCGGCGAATCCGCCGCTGGGACCGCCATTATCGTGTACAGCACTGCCCACGGAAAAGATGGATATCTCGGTTGTGGCAGCAGCTGCTGCCGTTACCGAGATATCCATCTTTAAAATCATGACGTATTTTTACTATAACACCGTGGGCAAGTGGTTAAGGAAACCGTTTTTTACAACGGAAGATATTGGTGTCTAAACTGTAAATTGCAGTATTGCTGTAAATTGCAGTATTTACTCAGAGGGGTAAAACTAGAGTAGCTAGACTCTAGTAAGTCACATACTTTTAAGCTAGCAATGCATTGCTTTTAAACTAGGTGATGGAGCTTTTTGAGGTTTGGAAACTAATCAGTGTTGCTTTTTCTCCTTTGTTGCAGAAGCTATTTCTGTTTGTTGCCTGTTCATCTTCCATTCGCTCATTTAGTATTAAATATTTGGACATGGTTAGCACTTCTACCTGGAAGTGTAAGGGTCATTATTTTGAGTCCCATCCACGACACTCCCTCAAGAAGTTTGCATGTTCTCCATGTTTGTGAACTCAAAGTACTCCACTTTCCTTTCACACTCAAGGCATGCTGGTAGGTTGATTGGCTCCTGTCTAAATTAACCCTAGTATGTGTACAGTATATGCATGTCGGGCAGAAATCTAGTACTAGGGAGAGGAAGACAGTTGTTGGGCATGAAATTGCGTGAAAAATACACAATACACAAGCTTTCCAGCTTATCCCATTTAAGTCTACTGGAGCCAAAAACAATCATGCCCTTGTACTTTCCTGTGGCTGCTCCTGGCATTAGATAACCCCCTCTGGGAAGCGCTCTCCCGAGAGCGGGATACCTTGCGGGGGCGCTTGTGTCATACACTCAGCGTCCATAGCTGCCAAGTGTATCACAGCCCAGTGGCCGCTTCATTGGATTTGATTGGCGGAGCGTGAGCCAATGGCTGTGCTGCTATCAATCTAGCCAAAGAAGTAGAGAGAGCGACGCAGGATCGTGCCCACGGAAATTCTGGGCTTGGCTAAGTAAAACATAGGGGGCCGGACAATGCAAGATTTTTGTTTTTCTCACCTTGATGCACTTGGTGTTGAGAGATTCACTTTATGGTCAACACTGAGGACAAGGGGTCACTCTTTACATCTCACGGTAAAGAGATTTCATCTCTAAATACGGAATGGTTTCTTCACAGTAAGAGCTGTGAAACAGACTTCCTCCAGAGGTGGTTCTGGCCAGCTCAGTAGATTGCTTTAGGAAAGGCCTGGATACTTTGCTAACGTGCATAATATAACTGGGTACTAAGATTTGTAGGTAAAGTTGATACAGGGTAAATCCAATTGCCTCTCGGGGGGATCAGGAAGGAATTTTTTCCCCTGCTGTAGCAAATTGGGTCATGCTCTGTTTTTGCTGTCCTCTGGATCAACTGTGGGTTTGGAGTTGGGTGTAATGGGATTGTTTTATGTATGTATTTTGTGGTTGAACTGGATGGGCTTTTTTTTCTCACCTCGTCTTTCAGGACAGCACTTGGAGAGAGCGCAGCTCCACCCACTTTCCCAGGAAACACTGCAGTCACTTTAAATTCCGCCCACTTCCACCATGACCTCAGTTGTTGTGTTTCCTCCGGCCATGGTGGAAGCGCTGCAGGGAACCAGGGGTGTGCTGTACTCTTTCCAGGTGGAGGTGGCTGGGGCATACCGGCGGCGGTTATTGGTACTCACAGGCAGACCCAGCACCCCCCCTGACGGGTGGGGGGTGCTTCGGTGCTTTCCCCTCCTCGAGTCCGGCGAGGGCAGAGGCCGCTGGAGGTTTTCTTCTCCCATAGGCGGACAGCGTGGGCTGATGGAAGAGGTCAGGTGCCTCTTCCGGGTTCACGAAGTTCCGTTCCGGGTGGCGGGCGACGTCATTTCCGGGGGGGAAGAGCTTTCGGCGGCGCGCGGCAGCTTCCGGTTCCAGCTGCTTGGAGCGCAGGAGGGGAGGCGGCCTTGGCGGTGCATTTCCGGGTCTCGTGACGACGAGTTTGCCGGGAATTTTAAAAGGATCGGACGGCTGCTGCACTCTGAAGGAGAATGGAGCCAGAAGAGGAATCGGCAGTGGTGGCGGGAGCAGGAGCCACAAGCACCAGCCCGGCCCAGGTAGGAGACGGCGGTTTCCATGTTGCCTGGGATCTGTATGTGTCCCTCCTGTTGCCCCTCTAGGGGGAGGGGAGCCTGCAGCATTTCTTTCCCTAGTTATGTCTTTGGGAGTAATGCTTTTATGTTTTACACAGCGGTGATGGGATTTTGTCTGTTTTGTTCACTGCTGTTGGTGTCAATGGGGTTGTTGTCTGATACACAAAGTTAAGCATTGGGTTGTTTGTTTTTTGTGTTTTTCAGAAGTGCAAAGAAAAACTTAATGTTGCATTGCCCCCACCTAAGAAGAAGTGTGCTATTTGCAAAACGTCCCTCAGGGGTTCATGGGTTAAACCCTTATGCAAAGCCTGCATTGCTGCAGTAATTGCAGAGGAAGCCTCTGCTAGTACACCCTCTGAGCAGCCCAAGGAGATAATTTCCTCCTTCAGGAAGGAACTACAGGAAACGTTTCAATCTTTCCGTTCCTACCTAGACAAACGTCCGATCTTTCAATCAGCCCCTAGAGCTTCCACTAGTACCCAAGGGGGGGTAGTTAGTGAGTCTGAGGACGAGGAGCCTAGGAGTGTGGTTTCAGGGTCTGAGGCAGAGGAGGATGAGGAGAAAGATGCATCCTCATCTCGCTACAAACTGTCATTAGAGGAGGTAGATGATCTCCTGAAACAGATACATGCTACCCTTAATATTAAAGAGGATAAGACCCAGTTGTCGTTACACGACAAGATGTACCAGGGCTTAGATGAGATTAAGCACAGAACCTTTCCAGTACACAAAGTGTTGTCTGATGCTATCAAAAGGGAATGGAGGGACCCTGAGAGGGCCCCCTTCTTTTCTAAATCTTTAAAAAGGAGATTTCCTTTTGAGGAAGACGAAGCACAAGTCTGGAATAAAAAACCCAAGCTTGATGCAGCCTTTTCTAAAGTCTCACGGAACACAGACTTGGCCTTTGAGGACATGGGTACCTTGAAGGATACCATGGACAAAAGGGCTGAGACGCTTTTGAAAAAAGCTTGGGATTCAACACTAGCCAACCTCAAACCTGCTATGGCGTCTACGGTAGTAGCCAGGAACCTGGAGCATTGGCTGGACAAGCTAAAAGCCCATATTGAGGCAGGGACTTCTCGCAGAGAACTACTTGACTCTCTTCCGGTTCTGGGGAATGCTGTGAGTTACATTGCAGATGCATCAGCAGAGTCGGTAAGGATGTCGGCTCGTTCCTCGGCCTTAATTAATTCGGCCAGGAGAGCCTTATGGGTTAAAACTTGGTCAGGGGATGCAGCTTCAAAGATTAAGCTGTGTGGCCTGCCTTTTGAGGGTGACCTGGTTTTTGGTTCTGGTCTAGAGGCAGTTCTAGAGAGGACAGCGGACAGGAAAAAAGCTTTGCCAGTGAAGAAAGTAGTTCCACAAAACAAAAATAATTTTCGTTCTTTTGGACAGCCCCAAAGTTCGAAACAGACGCAAAGAGGGGGAAAGTCCTGGCAGCCCCAAAGGGGACGAGGGAAGCCTGGGGTACTATTTCGTTCCCCCAGCCAACCCGCAAAATCACAATGACATCCTCCCGGCGGTGGGAGGACGTCTTCAGTTGTTTCTTCCTCAGTGGAAAGAGGCAACTTCCAGTGCGTTTGTTCTGAAAGTTATCTCGGAGGGATACGCACTGGAATTTTCGGAGAATCCACCGTCTCGTTTCTACATAACCGAGTTGTCCCGGGACAGGGAAAAAGCTCTGGCAATGATGTCCTTGATAGAGGAGTTCCTTCAACAAAAGGTGATCACTCCCGTACCACAGCAAGAGGAAGGTCTAGGGTGTTACTCCCACGTGTGTTTAGTGAGGAAGTCGTCAGGAAGGTTCAGATTAATCCTGAACTTAAAAATTCTAAACAAGTCCATTCGGTACAAAAAATTCCGGATGGACTCCATCTATTCGGTAAGAAAGCTGCTTCCAGCAGGATGCTTTCTGGCCTCAATAGATCTGAGGGATGCATATCTGCATATCCCAATAAGAGCCTCATCACAACGCTATCTACGACTAGCTTTAAGAACAGAGAAGGGGGTGAAGCACTTCCAGTTCAGAGCCCTCCCCTTCGGCCTCTCCTCCTCCCCCAGGGTTTTCACGAAGGTCGTGGCGGAGGCAATAGCACCTCTCAGACTGGAGGGGGTGTCTCTTGTCCCATATCTGGACGATCTCCTTCTGTTTGCCAAATCAGAGGATCGGTTGTTCAGAGACCTGAGGAGGACTCAGACCCATCTGGAGGATCTGGGCTGGGTCCTAAACCTGAAAAAATCAAACTTGGTTCCATCTCAGGTGATAGTTTTTTTGGGTTATTCCATAGACTCGGTCCAGGGAAAGATTTTCCTGCCAGAGGAAAAGATGATCAAGATACAAGGGGCGGTAAAGGCAGTACAGACAAACCTGCCAGTGACCGTCAGGACAGCAATGTCCACCCTAGGTCTGCTCACCGCTTCTATACCAGCAGTCCAGTGGGCCCGCCTCCACGCAAGAGATCTTCAGCAGGCAATCCTACGAAACTGGACTTTCGGGGAGTCGCTGGAAAAGCAGTTCAGGATTCCATCTCAGGTAAAAAGGAGGTTGTGGTGGTGGAGGACTCGAACAAACCTGAGTCTGGGTCTGTTGTGGTCCTTCCCCACAACAAGGATCCTTACGACGGACGCAAGTTCGTGGGGGTGGGGCGCCCATCTCGAGGGTCAGATGACCCAGGGATCATGGTCCAGGGAGGATTCCCAGAGGTCCTCCAACTGGAGGGAGCTAAGAGCCATTTTTCTGGGGCTAGGGGCCTTCAGCCAGTTTGTCCGAGGACAACACGTCCAAATCCTATCGGACAATGCCACAGCAGTGGCATATATTTCAAAGCAGGGGGGCACGAGAAGCAAGTGTCTTTTAGGCCTGGCTTTACAAATCCTGTACTGGGCAGAGGAAAATGTGGCGTCCCTGACTGCGGTGCACCTGAAGGGCAACCTGAACCATCTTGCGGACTTTTTAAGCAGGAAGAGGGTTCTGGAGTCCGAATGGAGTTTAAACCAAGAAGTCTTTCAGGAGATGGTAGACAGGTGGGGAACTCCCCAGATAGACTTATTTGCGTCTCAAGCCAATGCAAAGGTCCCGCGGTTTTTCTCCCTCAACAGGTTGGACCAAGCGGAAGGACTAGATGCGCTAGCTCAGCGTTGGTCCTTCCGTTTGTGTTACGCCTTTCCCCCGGTTCAGATGATACCATTGGTTCTCAAGAAACTGCGGGAGGAAAGAACAACGCTAATCTTAGTAGCCCCATTTTGGCCCAAGAGGCCCTGGTTTTCGGGCCTGTTGGACCTAGCGACAGAGGCTCACTGGCTACTACCAGTCAGGAGGGACTTACTGTTCCAGGGTCCCCTTATTCATCCAGACGCACATCACCTGAAGCTTGCGGGTTGGCTACTGAGGAACAAATCCTAAGAGGTAAAGGGTTATCCAAGCGTTTAGTTAACACTTTACTTAGTAGTAGAAAACAAGTTACCAGGGCCATTTACTTTAAAACTTGGAAAGTTTTTAATTCTTGGTGTGAGTCCAAGGGTAGTCTTCCTTTAAATAATTTTTCAGTCCTGGAATTTTTGCAGGATGGGATGGACAAGGGTCTGGCAGCCAGCACCCTAAAATCTCAGGTTGCTGCACTTTCTGTTTTTCTAGAGAAGAGGTTATCTCTGGATCCTTATATAATTAGGTTTTTTAGGGCTTTAGCCAGGGCTAGGCCGGTACCTTTTAAGTTTTTTCCCAAATGGGATTTATCGGTTGTTCTGAGAGGTCTGACAAAAAGACCCTTCGAACCTCCAGTAGAAGCCTCACTTAAGTTTTGGACGTTGAAGCTGGTGTTGCTAGTAGCAATCACTTCTGCTAGGAGAGTCAGTGAACTCCAAGCACTATCTATTACTGAACCTTTTTTGAGCATCTTTCCAGATAGGGTTGTATTAAGGACAGATCCGGGCTTTTTACCAAAAGTAGCATCAGCATTTCATAGAACACAGGAGATAGTTCTACCTACATTCTGTCCAGTTCCATCGGGTCCGAAAGAAAAGGATTTTCATACCCTAGATGTTAGAAGATGTTTAGTACATTATCTGGAGATCTCTAGCGAATTTAGAAAGGACAATTCTCTTTTTGTGCTGTTCTCGGGGTCTCGGAAGGGCTATAGAGCCTCTAAGAGCACCTTGGCCAGGTGGCTTCGTATAGCTATTCATGAAGCTTACAAGGCTATGGATATGGAACCTCCCACTGGAGTGGTGGCTCATTCAACAAGGGCAGTGGCAACATCCTGGGCGGAACGAGCTGGGGCTTCACCAGAACATATCTGCAAGGCAGCCACGTGGACGAGTTTTTCCACATTCACTCGCCACTACAGAATGGATTTGCTCTCAGCAGCGGAGCAATCGTTTGGCAGGAAGGTCCTGCAAGCGGTGGTCCCACCCTAGAGTAAGTACTCGGTTATCATCTCCAAGTGCTGTCCTGAAAGACGAGGTGAGAAAACCTTAGTTAGACTTACCGGTAACGGTATTTCTACGAGTCTTTCAGGACAGCACCGATAACCCTCCCTTTGTTTTTTAAAGGACGATGTTTAAATACTAACGTGTATAGTTGCTATGTTTTGCTTATCTAATTCCAGCATGTCCGGAGGTACTCGTTAACAACTGAGGTCATGGTGGAAGTGGGCGGAATTTAAAGTGACTGCAGTGTTTCCTGGGAAAGTGGGTGGAGCTGCGCTCTCTCCAAGTGCTGTCCTGAAAGACTCGTAGAAATACCGTTACCGGTAAGTCTAACTAAGGTTTTTTTTTTTACCTGACTGATGCGTTTAGAATTTTCTTTTTATTGAGAATTTTTAACCATATTATACATAAACCATTGCACACCTGTATACTTACAATATAACATCATTAGGTTTTGATCAAAACTAAGTAGTGCATGAATAGACGATGCATATCCTGGGAAAAAGGATTTATTTTGACCCTTAAGGCGCCAACAGATACAAGAATGCAAGAAAAATCATATAAAGTGATGAGTAGATGGTATAGGTGTCCTTCTACTATGCACCAAATCAACCATGAAATATCTGATATCTGCTGGCGCTGTAATAAATCAAAAGGGAATATGATACACATTTGGTGGGAGTGTCCCCAGATAAGAATGTTTTGGAAACAAATTTTTGATCTTTATGGAAAATTAGGAGAAACACCAATCCATGCCTCTCCAAAAATAGCTCTCTTAAATATGATCCCGGGACCTTTTAAGAAAGTAAAAGAAGATGTGTTCAGGTACTTCATTGCAGCAGCTAGAGTAGTTATCCCTCGATATTGGAAAACAGAGACAATACCTTCCCTGGGGGAATGGGCAAAGGAACTAGAACGTATTAAAGAATTGGAAGGCCTAATGGCACGGGAAATGGGAAAGGAGGAGCAGTTTCGCGACACATGGTCTATATGGTCTGAATTTCGAAAATCGGATGAATTCCCTACTTGGGCTACAGGTAACCCTAATGTTGAGTAGCCATGAATATTTAATATTCAATATTAAATATTTATTTTCTCTGTATTATTTACATAATATACTATGGTTAGCGTGTCCCCTCCCCCTCTTTTTTTTCCTCTTATGAAAGAGATAAAATTAAAATATTTATCTCTAAATGTAAATAGCGTCCGTACTTAAAGTAAAGGGACGCTACATATATAGCAGGAGATATATCGATATATCTGATGTATAAATCTTGATTGGAACAGGATCACAGAGGGGAGTGCCCTCGATTGTATTGAACCTATACTGAGGAGGGTTTTTCTTTTTCCCTTTTTTTTTTGTTTGTTGTTTGAACAGACGAGACAAAAGACGAATGGTTTATACTTTGGTAACTGTATTTATATGTTTATTGAAAGGGAGTAATAGATGTTTGACAGGATATGCATCGTCTATTCCTGACTGATGCGTTAAGGTGAAAAACAAAGGTTTAAAACCCCCTTTAATTCTACTGCCCAGTCAGTCCTGTTTATACTGAACTGTACGGAAACCGTTGCCCAAAGCAGATCACCATATTTTTGCTTTCTTTTGCACCTTAGAAATGGAAGCAAACATTGGGTTGCTGTAAAAGCATTTATAACCTTTTACTAGCTTTTCTTGGTCTTTTAACCACTTAAGACCCGGACCAATACGCTGGCAAATGACCCAAGGGGTTTTTGCGATTCGGCACTGCGTCGCTTTAACAGACAATTGCGCGGTCGTGCGACGTGGCTCCCAAACAAAATTTGCGTCCTTTTTTTCCCACAAATAGAGCTTTCTTTTGGTGGTATTTGATCACCTCTGCGGTTTTTATTTTTTGCGCTATAAACAAAAATAGAGCGACAATTTAAAAAAAAATGCAATATTTTTTACTTTTTGCTATAATAAATATCCCCCAAAAATATATAAAAAAACATTTTTTTTCCTCAGTTTAGGCCGATATGTATTCTTCTACATATTTTTGGTAAAAAAAATCGCAATAAGCGTTTATCGGTTGGTTTTCGCAAAATTTATAGCGTTTACAAAATAAGGGATAGTTTTATTGCATTTTTATTAATTTTTTTTTTTTTACTACTAATAGCGGCGATCAGCGATTTTTTTCGTGACTGCGACAATATGGCGGACACTTCGGACAATGTTGACACATTTTTGGGACAATTGTCATTTTCACAGCAAAAAATGCATTTAAATTGCATTGTTTACTGTGGAAATGACAGTTGCAGTTTGGGAGTTAACCACAGGTGGCGCTGTAGGGAATGTGTGCCCTAATGTGTGTGTTTACAACTGAAGGGGGGTGTGGCTGTAGGTGTGACGTCATCGATCGCGTCCCCCTATTACAGGGATGACGCGATCGATGCTCCGGCCACAGAGAAGGACGGGGAAGCCGTGTGTACACATGGCTCTCCCCGTTCTTCCGCTCCAGGGACGGATCGCCGCACTGCAGCGGCGATCGGGTCCGCGAATCCCGCGGTCCCGGTCCTGGAGCTTCGGACCGGGTCGCGGGCGAAATGTTGATGTGCCCAGCCGTGCCATTCTGCCGACGTAAATGTGCAGTAGGCGGTCCTTAAGTGGTTAAACAAGCCCAGGAATGTTTTGTGTGTTAAAAGATTTGCAAACTTTAGCTATTAGCAGGGAAAAGCAGATTCCTTGGCATTCAGGTCACATGCCACCCCAGAGCTCTGCATTATGTATTCCAACGTTAGCAGGTCTATATAATTTGACTGATATTAGCACCCAATAGGGTATATTTGCAGTGATAATAAACCCTCATTTTTATTTGCGCAAGTCCAGACTTGCATCATATCAAAGTCTGCTTGCTTCAGTATTTTATGATCTGGACCATCTTCAAACATAGCCTCCCCTCTCCTGTTTGTGGGAGATGTCTGATAAGGAGACACCAGTGTGAGTGCTCCAAACCAGGGTTGTGTGCATCCATTCAAACAGCCCTCCCCCAAACGGCTCCCACAAACTCTCCCCTGCCCTTGCTGTCTCATCCACCAATCAGGATGGTAGGGGAGCAGTGAAGACTGGAAGACCTGGTAGTGGTGATGAGGACAGCAGGCATTTGAGAACAGAAAGAAGGAAGAGTTGTGTAACTACAGGTACATTTTTTACCTAGTTAATTCGTTAAAGGAACACTAAAGGTTTTTTTTTTTTATTAGATCAATTTATTGCTGTAAGCTTGATCACTTACCTTGTTTTTCCTTTTGACCTCCAAAATACAGTAATCCAGGTTTGAAAATGCCATTTCCTGTCTCTCCTCTTGCTTTCCACCAGCACCTGAGCTGTTTTGCATGGTGGAAAGCAGAATGTGCTCACCCCCCTCCCTAAGACTAAAGTCCTGCATGAAGGATGCTCTCTTATCCCTCACAGGCATGGAGGCTAAGCCTAATGGGAACTGTAGTTCCCATTAGCCTGTGATGTAGCGAGAATGCATGCGCACCGCAAACCAGGAAGTCGGTGAGAACAATTCAGGAGTGACATAGGTGAATACAACAGCTCAATTTCAACAGGTATCAAACTAATTATAATACAAAATATTACTTTTTACTTTATCAGCTACTGTCAGATTTTAAGAGGAAAATATTTTTGTCTTTACAACCCCTTTAAGGTTAATGTTGGGGTGGGTCAGCTGGGGGGGATTTAATTTAACCTCCTACTCCAGAGACGCAACAAAGTAAAATATCTCCAAGACACTTGTCACCATAACAGATGTCCCCATTGAATTACTGCCCCCTACCGCTTTTTTTGGTGAAAACCCAAAAATGTTGAATTAGGTTTTAGTACTGATTTCAGTGGGGACACAAACCCAATGTCAAAGTGTGTAAAACAAAAAAAAAAATGTGCAACCAATTTTTAAATGCAAATGAAGTGCAAATGTGTAGACTATTGTTTGGCCTGAATTGGTTCATTAGGCTGAACCCAAAAACATGACAATGTCCAATTGTATAATAATGTCCGATTGAAGACTGTGAAGCAGCTGGTTATAATCAGAAGTACATGGAAGCAAATCTTTATCTACTATTTCAGCCAGGCGAAAAATGACAATACCGAGGGGCCGCTTACCGGATTTGTAGGATCTCTATCGCGGAGATCATGCAAGCTCAGCAAACAAGGGGTCACTCACGAGACTCCACGGCAGCCGATCGTTTCTCCAGTCGGATCCTCTCCTCCACCAAACGTCTACAAACAAATCTTGCCACAACCAAGATTCACTCCAAGCAAAAGATGTAATAGACGAGGGTATTCTGAAAAGTAAAAATAAAGTTTCATGGTGCAGTATTACGAAAAAGTCCCTTTATTACAAAATACAGGGTTAATGACATCAATACAAAATTTTTCGGCCGAACAGTTTAAAAACGAAACTATGTTCCAGCCGTGGCCCGGGCCAGTCAGCTGGGGCATGGTGATGTCCGGTTCTATTGCTCCGCCCAATGCTGCGTTTCTCCATACAAGGCATCAACAGGTATAGGAGACAATACCCGCACGTCGCACACTACGCTACTTGTAGGCTTTTGCAGGAGAATGACACTGGATCCACAGGCTGCATTCCCGTGTCTCCAGGTCACCAATATACAGGACTCACGGATATAGCAGCATACATATACATCCAATCAAGCTGCCAAATCCTGTCCTTACGTGTAGTTATTATAGTAGCACAGCCTTCATCTCCAAACGAAAAAACGGGATCAACACACCAAATAATTAAAACTTTTATGTTTTAGACACTTACTAAAAACTCATACAAAAGTACATACATATATCGTTAATATCAGCATTATAACAAAACTATTTAAAAAAGGCCACAATGGGGTTTATTTACTAAACTTGGAGAGTGCAAAATCAGGGTCATGTCTGCAGAGAAACCAATCAGCTTCCAGGCTTTATTGTCAACGCTTAATTGTCAAAGCAGAGGTTAGAAGCTGATTGGCTACCATGCACAGATGCACCAGATTTTGAGTGCACCTGTTTTAGTAAATCTACCCCATTGTGTTAACCACGATCGCCCCGCCGGGCATGCGCGCTCATTCGTTACAGAGCAGGGACCGGGAGGTATGTGTGTAAACACAAAGCTCTCTGGTCCTGTCAGCGGGGGAAACGCTGATTTTCTGTTCATACAATGTATGAACAGAAGATCAGTGATTTCCCCTAGTGAGTCCACCCTCCATACAGTTAGATCACACCCAGAAACCGCCCCCTAGTGTTAACCTCTTCACTGCCAATGGCATTTTTATAGTAATCCAATGCATTTTTAATAGCATTGATCGCTATAAAAATGCCAATGGTCCCAAAAATTTGTCAAAATTGTCCGATGTGTCCGCCATAATATCACAGTACTGAAAAAAAAAACCGCTGATCGCCGCCATTACTAGTAAAAAAAAAATATTGATAAAAATGCCATAAAACTACCCCCTTTTTTTGTAAACGCTATAAATTTAGCGCAAACCAATGAAACGCTAATTGCGATTTTTTTTTTAATGAAAAATATGTAGAAGAATACGTATCGGCCTAAACTGAGGAAAAAAAACGTTTTTTTATATATTTTTTGGGGATATTTATTATAGCAAAATGTAAAAAATATTGCATTTTTTTCAAAATAGTCGCTCTATTTTTGTTTATAGCGCAAAAAATAAAAACCGCAGAGATGATCAAATACCACCAAAAGAAAGCTCTATTTGTGGGAAAAAAAGGATGCTAATTTTGTTTGGGAGCCACATTGCACGACTGCGCAATTGTCAGTTAAAGCGACGCAGTGCCGAATCACAAAAAGTGTTCTGGTCATTGGGCAGCAATATGGTCCGAGGGTTAAGTGGTTAAGAAAGGAAGATATTAGAAAAATAAGAATGATAAAATAATAAGAAAGGAACAATTCCTATAAACAGAACATTCCCCCTACATCCCAGACAGGATGTCCATGACAGACCCCTGAAAAAAGGGGGGAAAATGTATATGTGGTGGGAATACTAAGTATAAATAATGTATGCAAATATGCTTATTAAGAAAAAAATTATTAGTTAAATAGATATTACCCCCCTAAAAAATGTAGATTCCTGCAAACTATATAAGAACTACCTAACAAAGGGGGGAGCTGAAAGAATTCCACCCAAGTGACAACTGTTATATAAATAACAGTTGATGTCCCATTCTATGTTAAAGCCCAGCAGACTATAGCAAGCCATATCAAATATCCACCTGGTTTCTCTGCGTGGTATGTGGCGTTGCATATTATTTTCTCTCCAATGCGGAGTGTATCTCTCAATTCCTATCACCTCCAATGCTAATGGATCTCGGTTATGATGCTGGCGAAAGTGTAATGAAACACTGTGACCAATGAACCCCATGCGGATATTTGAAAGATGTTCACCTATCCTATCCTAACCTTCAATGCACGGGTGGTCCTTCCAATGTATTGGAGGCCACAGGGGCAACGTAACAAATAGATTACTCCTATGGTGCCACATGTGATGAGTTCAGATATGGAATACTCTCTGGAGGTAGTATGTGAAGTAAAAGTGGAGGTCCTAAGTGTTCTGGATGATGCACACACTTTACATCTCCTGCACGGGCAAAAAAAAACTTCTAGGTGTCCATACAGGTGAGGTGAGGTTTTTTTATTATTTTTTTTTGGGGGGGGGGGGGGTCCTTCAGATTATGGTTTCTTCTAAACAGAGCTTTTGGATGCTCCGGAAGCTGCAGTTCCAGGACTTTATCACATCTAAGTATCTGCCAGTGTTTTTGTATGATTTTGTTGACCCACCAGAAGTGGGATGAAAATGTGGTCAAAAAGGACCGTTGTAAGTCCATACCCATCTCCTTCTTACCTCTAGTTTTAGGGACCAGGAGGCTTTGCCTATCCATAGATGCAACTTCTCGTATGTCCTTGTCCAGATTAATCGGTTTGTACCCCTTCTCCAAAAGCCTATTTTTCAATATCGTCACCTGGGATTTAAAATCTTCTGGTCGCGAACAATTACGGCTGACTCATTGGAACTGGCCCTTTAGAATGGCCTTGAGCCAGTTGGGATGATGTCCACTATCCATTGGGATATACCCATTCCTGTCTGTGCCTTTAAAATTGGTTTTAGTCAGGAGCGCACCTTTGTTTTTAAAGATCACTAGGTCTAAAAAGTTGACAGATGAAGCACTGTGTTCATATGTAAATTTTATACCCCAGTCGTTGGTGTTGAGTGTAGTCATAAACTCACAAAGAGATCCCGCGTCCCCCTTCCACAAAAAGAAGGCGTCATCAATGTATCGACGCCATAGGAGGAGGCGGCGCTCTTCAAGGGAAAAAAGTTTATCATTCTCCCATAAGGCCATAAATAGGCCTGCAAGGCTTGGGGCAAATTTAGCCCCCATTGCCACACCCATGCTTTGTAGGTAAAACTGGCCGCCATAATAAAAATAATTGTGCTCCATGGCAAAACAAAGCAGTTTCATGACAAACGCCAACGTTGAATATCCAACACTGGTTGGAGAAAAACATCCACAAATGTACCCACCCTAGATGCAAGGGAATCTTAACAAACCCAATACCACACAACCCTTTTAAAATTGAATCTTGTCAAATATCAAAATTCTGTTCTCAATAAGTTAGAACATTTCTTGGTTTTGGATATAGTAAGTAATGGTTAAAACCCAGTCAGTTTTTTTTCTGTGTGTCATTTTCACTTCCTGTCCCAGAGACACAGCAGGAAGTGAGAGGAACTCTCTCCAAAATGAAAGTCCAGTCCCTGTTGGGCTAACTGTTAATGTAACTGTTGTCCCTGTTGGAAGATTTATTTTTTATTCCTGCTGTAGCAACAACTGTAAAAAAAATAAAAAATGATTTCCTAGGGCATTCTATCCCAAGGACAATGGTCTCTAGGGCAAACAGAGTGAGAATTTCACCAACAATAAAAATATGAGAGGTTCTTGCCCTTCCCTGCACCATTGAAAATAAACAATACAGTACAATAAGGTTTTTGTTTAAAAATAGCTAAGGTTGAAAACTTTTTTTTTTTTTTAAAGTAGATTGGTGTCAGAGTACCCGTCAGGTTTTTATTACTATCAATGTCCCTGTAGGTAGATTCACCCTCTCTATTTGTCATGTTTACCATTATAAGTAAAAGTAAAAGCAAATCCCAAATTTCAGGTTGCCCTTAGAGGGGAAATAGTTTATGGGGACACTAGTTCTGGTGACTTTAGTAAATGCTGTGCTGGGATTTCCTCCCACTTCCTGTTGTATCTATGGGACAGGAAGTGATGGCAAATCTCCCCAAAGGTAGACAAAACTACAGAGGTTGTAACCCACCCTATCCAAAATGGGGGGGAAAACATTTGACCCTAGCTCTTCTTTCAGATACAGTATTTTGTTTTTGTTTTGTTTATAATCATTAATTTATCCTGTTAGGTTACCAGGATATATTCTAGATTCCAGCAAATGATTTGAAAGAAAGCTGTATTTTAATTTATTGTTTAGCCTCATTCAGTCCTTCAGTATAGTAAAACATGTTAGATTAATCTTCTGAAATGACACTATGCAGGCTTTTCTCTGTATGAAAGCAAAGTGCAAGCATTTGCTGACTACATTATTGTTCTGTGCAAGTTGTACTTGAATGTGAAATGCGTCATGAATGTAAGCCTTGTAAAACACCAGTGACAAAACAAGGGAAGGAACTGAGATCTGTTTTCTTTCCAAAAGTGCCTGGTCACTATTGAAACTCATATCCTAGTTATACATTCTTCAGTAGCAAGAATAAAATAACTTTTTTTTTTTTTTTTTTTTTTTTTTTTAAGAACCGAGGGCTCCTAACACATGACTGTATCTTTATCTTGGCTAGGCCAAAATAATAAAGACAAGTTAACTTGCAAAACTTTTTGCTAAGCCATGTTATTAATGGAACAAAGGATGAATTAATAAAGTCACATTCACATATTTGCTGTGTAAAGGGGCAGATACACGGGCCAAATATTGGGCGATTTCTATTGTCATTTGGCCCATGTGTACAGCAGCTGGTCCAACAGAAGCCAGCTTCCGTGGAATGGCTTGACTGAAAAAGGTCTGCCGATTGGCATCAAATCGTCGCTCTCAGCCAATGGCTAAGAGTGCTGACCGGTGTGTTCTGGCAGGGGGCTGTCCCCCTGTCAGAATGCAATACCTTAGCGGGGGAGATCGCTGTCTTACCATTGGATTGTAGTACAGGATCTCCTCCAAATGTCTTGAGCTTCAGCCCACTGGGTTTAATAAAAAAAAAAAAACATAGGGCCAGATTCAGTAAGAAGTTACGCGGCTTATTTCTAGATAAGCCGCATAACTTCTTAGATGCGCTGGCGTATCTTTTTTCTGTATTCAGAAAACAAGATACGCCGGGATTGAGTTAAAGCGGAGTTCCACCCAAAAATGGAACTTCCGCTTATGCCACTCTTTACCCCCTTACATGCGCAGAAGCGTCCTGCTCGCCCGGCACCATTTTGGAAGAGGGCAGAGGAGACAGGTGGTGTCATCACTGAGCTGCGCGCATGCGCAGGGCGCCGAGGGGTACGCGACGGTGACCCCGAGAGTATGGGGTGTCAGAGGAACCACAGGGCTCAGCAGAGCTGAGAAAAAAACAACAGGCAGACAAAGGTACAAATCGGACTAACCTTAGGTGGTAAATGTAATGATACAAATACCTTTGTGGAAGCACATACTGCACTGGAAGGAAAGACAGAGCGAAAGTGGGGGCCACTGCGAGATTTGAAGCTTCTTTAAAGCTTGCTACAGATGCCAGTATAATTCCAGAGCCCCTGAGACCACCAGAACGGGGTTCCCACCATAAAGCTCATTTAGAGACTGTACAGGAGGGACTTCCAAACAGGAGAGGCTGAACCTGCAGGGGCGATCTGCGGTTAGAGGCATGCTTCTTGCTTGTTCGTCCAATCTGTCAGGTGAGGATAAAAAAAGAGAATGGTGCGGGGCGTCTCCCCTTCAAATTTATAGCTAACCAATCCTGTCAGGTTGTGGGGGTGGAGTCACAGCCCAGTGTGTGCTGCCATGAATGCGTCAGGAAATAGGATTTTTGACTAACCGTAAAATACATTTCTCAGAGTTCATTGACAGACACAGCACCCACCCCACTTCTGATCCTGCTTGTTACATAACAGAAGGCCTATAGTAGAGAGGAGGGTGTATATCACCTAGAACTGCCCATGGGCGTAGCCAAGTCTTTTTTTCTGCCTAGTGTGCTACTCCTGTAGGGGGTGATATAGCCTAGCCCTATGGTTTTGAATGAACTCAAAGAAACATATTTTACGGAAAGTAAAAAATCCTATACCTTTTCTTGTGAGTTGGGAATTTGCATCAGGGTGCAATTTAAAAAAAATGACACTGCACTGTTTTTGCTCAGAAGTTGCTCTATTTCTTCTCTGTTATGTTTACTTCCTGCTTGTCTGATTGTTACTCACCGCCAGCAGGACGCTCTCTACATGTTAGAGCAGGGATCCTCAAACTACGGCCCTCCAGCTGTTGCAGAACTACACATCCCATGAGGCATTGTAAAACACTGACATTCACAGACATGACTAGGCATGATGGGAATTGTAGTTCCTGAACAACTGGAGGGCCGTAGTTTGAAGACCCCTGTGTTAGAGACTTCAATGAGGTGTGAGTTACTGGGCGTGCCGCAATGCATACTGGGAAATGTAGTTCTTACATCAACGAGCACCGCAAACCAGGAAGTGAATGAGAGAACAGAAACTAGAACGCCAGAGGTGATATAGATGAAGGAATTTAATAGGTATTTACTCTTTTTTTAACAGAATCATTACACTATTCTGTCTGTCTACCTTGCAGACATTAATTTTAGGCAAAACATTTTTTTTCCTTTAATCTGCAAAGAACCCTTTTTGGTTTTACAAAGGGAGGTGTTAAGGCCCAGGACTTTTTTTACCTAAGGTAATTTCTGTCTCTAACCTGAACAAGGGCATCCTTCCATCCCTCTGTCCAGCTCCAGTTCACCAAAATAATATTTCCTTCCATTGACTGTATGTTAGGGTTGTGCAAATCTATTATTCTGTGTAATTTTTTGGGTGGAACCTAAAAGGGTGCACTATCTTCTCGTTTCGCTAGACGGATGATCTTACAAGCAATATGGTCTCAAGGATTGAATTCCACCCTTCCCTGTCAAGACACTTTACTTTCAGTTCTGCCAGTTCTTCTTTCAGTGTTCAACATCAAGTAACTGTTTTCCAGATTTACAAGGCTGTCATCTGGTCTTCTGTTCCCACAATCGCTAAGGAGTTCTACCAGGTGGATGTTTAGGCCCCATCTGATGTCAGATACGTGCATATGGTCTTTCAGGTGGATCTTTCAGCTACAGGCATACTCCAGTTCTGTTGCTTTTCGTGAGTCTGTTAGCAGTTTGCTGTGTTGTTCAACCTTCAGTTGGACTCATTTTGGATGTCCAAAAGACTTTTTGTGTCACACAAAAAAACAAGATGAAAACACCTTTTTTGTAGTGTGGGGAACACTATTCTGTGTTGATGATTACAATCTTGGTTGATTTGCTACAAAATTGTGGCATGCTGGTACAGGCTGTCACCTAGTTACAAACATCCGACTAACAAACGACTCCTACCATATAACAAACGCCACATAGGTACTATTATATTGATGTTATTTTCTTCATATGGACTTATAAGAAAATCTAAAAAAAATTTACTCATTAGTCAGCACATTTCATCCATCAATTGAACTAAAATGGACTGTTCTCGCACACATTAATTTCATAGACATCACAGTACCCACCAGGGATGACGAGCTGCACACCTCAATATACAGAAAACCCACTGATCGATGCATCTTCACAGTTTCAGCTTCTACCCCCAGTACAGCAAAAGGGCCATCATATATAACCAGGCCATGCAATACCACTGAATATGCTCAGACCCAGAAGACAAAAATATATATATATTTTTATAATACTAGGAGATTCCTTGCATAAAAAAAGGATAAAACCATCAATACAAGCTTAAACACAGCCATGAAAACTTGAGAAGAAAATCTACTCCAATGCAAAGAGAAAAACAAAACAATCGTGGACCTCTAGTACTTGTTTTAACCTTTTGGCATCCGCGCTATAGCCGATTGATGGGTACAGCGCGGACCTGAATTGCCAGGAGGCCGTCAATAGACGGCCTGCGCGCCCCCTGCAGGGTGCATGGGGTTCGCTCTGTGATCAGCGAGTCTATGAGTCCCAACCCCTTAACACGTGATCAGCTGTCAGCCAATGACAGCTGATCATGTGATGTAAACAGAGCCGGTAATCGCCAATTTTTTCTCCTCAGCGCGAGGAGAAAAAAAAGCCTTTCTCCGGCGGAAGACAGAGAGACATTGGTCCCGATCAGGGAGAGCTGCCGACAGCTCACGTGTGCCACCTATCAGTGCCACCTACCAGTGCCCAAAGTGCCACCTATCAGTGCCCACAGTGCCACCTATCAATGTCACAAATCAGTGCCACATAAACAATGCTGCCCATCAATGTCACCTACCAGCACCCATCAGTAACACCTATCAGTGCCACCCATCAGTGCCATCTTACCTGTGCCCACCAGTGCCACCTTACCTGTGCCTATCAGTACCACCTTATCTGCCCCCATCAGTGCTGCCTTATCAGTGCCCACCAGTGCAGCCTATCAGTGCTGCCTCATCAGCACATATTAATGAAGGAGAAAAATTACCTGTTAGCAAAATTTTATTGTGATACAAAAGTTGCTGGCGCAAGTAAAATAATTCTATATTAGTGGGTGTGCTTCAATCTAAAAAAAAAAAGGGGGGGGTAGGCACCCAATGGTGTCTAATCCCTATAGATAAATGTGATAAGTAAGGATTGCGCTCCCCTAGTGGTTCATCCACCATCGACTATTTAGGGGTAATATCTTTGTAGGTTAACCCCAGTGTTTATCACCTCCAACAAATAAATTCAATATAAATATAATGTGAACAAAAGTGCTATATGCAAATGTTCTTCACAGAAACAATGCAAATAAGTACACAATTTATGCTTAAATCTACTATGTGCTAATAAATGCTACTTTGTGAAACAACATCAATTCAGAGGACCACTACCTCAAAAACAAACAAGTATTATAGTGACCCCCAATCAAAAATGATATAAAACATTTATATATATATATGGGTGACAATTGGGTAGAGGTTTGCTAAATAGTTCCTCTTCTCACAATAGTCCCAGTGTGATAATCAAATGCTTGCTTCTCCTGTGAAATAATAATACGCCACACCGATATTTCACCACTCATGTGATATTCCCGTCACCGCTAGAAATAGCCACTCACCAGATGTCATTCAGTAAATGCCTTTGGTTCATTTCCAGGATAACCACTCCTTTACTACGTATTCTCACCAGTAGTCAAATACCTTGTATGTACTAATAGGGTCTCCTACCCTCCTGCAAACAACTCATAGAGAAAAGAGGAGGACCCCTCATGGTGTAGTATGTAAAAAATGTATTAAATATTAAAAACAGGTAGTATTGCACTCACATTTGGTTGTGCCCGTGTGCCGGAACCAAGCTTCTCCAGCCGTGTATGCAAAACAAGTGAAGGAAGAAAGACCGTTCCTCTCGTATTCCCCTTGCGCCTATCTCACGATCTACGCATGGTTCAGTGGTAGTCAGCAGCCTCTACGCGTTTCGCAAAGTATATTGCGTCCTCAGAGCTTCCTGAGGACGCAATATACATTGCGAAACGCAACAAAATTTTATTACAACGTATTTAAAAAAAAAAAAAATTCCATATTTTTTGTTTGTTTAGCAAAGCTCTATTTGTGAGAAAAATTATAAAGATTTAATTTGGGTACAGTGTTGTATGACCGCACAATTGTCATTCAAAGTGCATCAGCGTTGAAAGCTGAAAATTGGTCTGGGCAGGCGGGGGGTTTATGTGGACAGTAAGCAAGTGGTTAAACTTCTTTTTTTTTTTTTTTACATTTTTTTTGTTGCTTCCTAGTCTCTGCCCTATTACATTACATGACATCTTATATCCAAAGATTCTTCATGGACATTTTTTTTTTTCATCAAGAAGAGGAGAGGAGGGGCTGATGTCACTGTATTAATCATTGCTGTTCAAAGGTCACATGATGGTTCCCAGGTCTTTCCTGTCCTCAGGGAAAGTTCTGAGGGAGGAGTTTCTAGTACTCTGCTGATGTATGAATCTGTGTCTGCACAGTGTTGATTGGTGCTGTGCCATTTACATGACATACTGTAGAAAAAAAAAAAGGATTTCAGAGAAGATAATTAAAATAAGCAACAAAGTGTTTTAAAGTTTATTAAATCTATATTTCAACTGAAATATTTATTATTATTTTTTTGCAATAACATTGTGTAGCCAAATTGAGTTGATTTACAATAGCTTTCACTTTGTTTAAACTGTAAATATATCCGTAAGGCCCTGTACACGCGATCGGACATGTCCGATGAAACTGGTCTGCAGACTGGTTTCATCGGACCAGTTCGATGGTGTGTACGGCCTATCGGACCGGTTTCCATCGGACCAAAGTAAAACATGCTTTAAAACCTGTCTGATGGACACCTGTCCGTCGGACAGGTTCGATGGTTAGTACACAAAAGCATCGGACCAAAAACCTGTGCATGCTCAGAATCAAGTCGACGCATGCTTGGAAGCATTGAACTTCGTTTTTTCATCACGTTGTTGTGTTCTACGTCACCGCGTTCTGGTCTGATCGGATTTTGGTCCGATGGTGTGTACGCACATCAGACAAGTTCAGAGTTGTCTGATGAAAACGGTCCGTCAGACAAGCCTCATCAGACATGTCTGATCGTGTGTACAGGGCCTAAGAGGTTCTACCAATCACAGGCAGTGTCACACACCTCCAACCTATATCTATGGTGTATATGTGCTGGGACTAGCAGGGAGGTGAAGGCTTCATTAATCAACATCTTATATACCACCCCATAGTGTTTAGCAATACAAGGATATGAAGGAGGTGGGAGGGAGTGGGCTGTCATTTAACCAAAGTGTATAGGCCCACATGTATGACTCCATAGCAGTGATGGCGTACCTTGGCACTCCAGATGTTTTGGAACTACATTTCCCATGATGATCAACTACACTGCAGAGTACATGAGCATCATGGGAAATGTATTTCCAAAACCTCTGGGGTGCCAAGGTTCGCCATCACTGCAATAGAGTCATGTGGGCCACACAGATAGGAACAGCTTAGAAGGGAACTGAAACTGGATCATGCTCAGTAGATGTCAACAGCTGGTCTACACAATCTCAGACAGCAAGATCAACAAGGCTTTTTTGTAAAATACACATAACAAATCCTATCATGACAGAGTGAGTATAAACCATGTGTAATACAGCATGTACTGACAGTTTTTGATAAAGTGTAAGTTCACCATGAGGCCTTGTACACACGGCTGAATATATCCGCTGTGAACAGTCCCCGGACCGTTTACAGCGTAAATTTACGCCGGGGTGTTTTGATCCGATGGCTGTACACACCATCGGATCAAATTCCCCGCCGGCGGACAGCGCGGTGACGCGGCGGTGACGTTGACGCCGCCACGTCACCGCACCAGGAAGTAAACACTTCCGCGCGCATGCGTCGGATCCATTCACAGGATACGACGCATGTGCGGCAAGATATGTCCGCTGGTTTGCCGTACTAACCAGCGGACATATCTGACGGCCAGCTATCCGGCGGAATTATTTCAAAGCATGCTTTGAAATTTTTCCGCCGGATGAATCCGGCAAAAAGCGTCCGTTTGCCCCTACAGACGAGGGGATTTTTCGGCTGAAATGGTCCGTCGGACCATGTTCAGCGGAAATATCCCCTCGTGTGTACAAGGCCTGACAGAACATTCTGTATGGTGAACTTACACAGAACCCCCTCCTCAGCCCCACCCCAGTCCCGCTGACCTGGATGGCGGCGATCTGCCGTTATGAGCCCCTGTATAGCCACCTCACGGCTCCAGTGCTTAGAAATCGCCTCAGCTTTCTCTCTCCTTCTTCTCCGCTGAGAGGACAGCTGCGTGGGTTCTGATTGATCGATGGCGCCGACCAATTAGAATGCTCCTAAACGTTCCTTCTGACTGGGTACATTTAGGAGATTAAGCTCTGGGGACTTCTAAGCCCTGGAGCTGTGAGGTGGCTATACCGAGCCTCAGAACAGCAGATCGCTGCCATGCAGGTCAGAGGATGGGGTCCTGTGTAAATTCACCTTACAGATTTTTCTGTAAAGGTGAACTTACACTTTAAGTATTAGCATATTTCTTGAAACTAGCCCCTCCTGTAATCTGCATAGCAGGATTTAGGAGGAGGAACAAGGAATTGAGAAAATAATGATGAAAGCTCTGTTTTCTGCCACCTCCAACCATTCTGGGTAGGGGGAACATGGTGCTAGTACAACAACAGATGATAATCTTGAGCTGCCTGCTGTATGATAAATGTAGTGCTGCTGACAACTGGGGTGGTGTAGCCCTTTTGAGAATTATTTCAGAAAAGTGGGGGACAGACCTGTCTAAAAACTGTTAAGTTTGTCTAAGACTTATGCAGCCTAAACTTGATTGGAAATTCCGACAAGAAAACCGTGGACTTTTTCTGATGGAATGTTGGCTCAAACTTGTGTTGCATACACACGGTCACACAAATCTTGTCAGAAATTTTGACCGTCATAAATGCGGTGATGTACAAGACGTACGGCAAGCCGAGATCAATAACGTTCAATAGGCAGTTCGGCTCTTCTGCTTAATTCTGAGTCGGAATTACATACAGAAGAGCAGATTTTCCGATAGGAACTTTTTCTGTTGGAAAAATAGAGAACCTTCTCTCAATCTTTTGTTGGCGGAAATTCTGACAGAAAAAGTCTGATGGAGCATACACACGGTCAGAATTTCCGACCAAAAGCTCACATCGGACTTTTCGTGTCGGAATTTCCAATTGTGTGTACGCGGCATAAGTTCACACAAATGACTAAAAAAAACAGGTGGTTAATCCATGGTCCCCCCCCCCTCCCGACTGGCCACCCACCTTCAATGTGACAATAATATAACTTGGCTCTGTTTATATTGTCGCAGCCACAATGCTGCGTTTAGCAGTGAGGCAATTTTAATTTGGCATGTGGAACACGCCCATTAAAGTCAGTGGGGTAGATTCACATAGAGATACAACGGTGTATCTACTGATACACCGTCGTATCTCTGAGATCCGACGCTCAGGTCTATGCGGCTGATTCATCGAATCAGGTTCCGCATAGATCTCCCTTAGAGCCGACAGGTGTAAGTGACTTACACTGCCGGATCTTAGGCTGCAATCTCCCGCCGGCCGCAAGGTGAAGCTTCCGTTTTTCTACGCGACAACTATGCAAATGAGGAGAACCGCCGATTCAGAAACGAGCGCCCGGCCGTCGTTTTTTTTTTACGTTGTTTGCGTTCGTCTTTTCCCGGCGGATAGTTATCCCTGCTATATGAGGGGTAAGTGCGGCGTATCCTATGTTAAGTATGGCCGTCTTTCCTGCGTCGAGTTTTGAATTATTTACGTCGTTTACGTAAGTCGTTCGCGAATACGGCCATACGTAAATTGCGTTAACGTCGAAACCAATGACGTCCTTGCGACGTCATTTGGAGCAATGCACGCTGGGAAAATTAGCCGGCGGCGCATGCGCAGTAAGATCGGCGCGGGGACGCGCCTGATTTAAATAGTAAACTCCCCCTATTCTCGGAATTTGCATTATGCCGGGGGATTTACGATCCCCCAGGGCAACTTACGAGGCAAGTGCTTTCTGAATACAGCACTTACCTCAAAAACTGGCGCTGGCGGATCGTAAATAAGATAGATCACGCGGATCTAAAGATCCGCTGATCTACTGTATGTGAATCTACCCCAGTAAGTCTGCAACTGCAGGCCAAATGCATATATAGCAGTTGCAGCATGGTGGTTCAATGCAAAATGCCCATTGGGAAAGAAAAAAAATTATTCTTTGCTGCACTTAGCACTTAGCTGTTATGGGCTTTGACTTGTGATTTTCCTCCATTGGTTTGTTAACCACTTAAGGACCGCAAAGGATTTAAACCCTTTATGACCACGCCATTTTTTTTTGCAATTCGGCACGGACACTTGCGCGGTCGTGCGACTTTATACCTAAACAAAATTGACGTCTTTTTTTTCCTTTTGGTGATATATGATTATCCCTGTGTTTTTTTTTTTTTTTTTTGCATTATAAATAAAATACTTTGTGCTATAATAAATATCTCCCCAACAAAATTTTAAAAAACTAATTTCATTATCAGTTTAGGCCAAAATGTATTCTTCTAAATATTTTTGGTAGCGTATATTCATTGGTTTGCGTCTACAAAATAGGGGTTAGATTTATAGCATTTTTATTATCCGATAAGATAATTCGATTTATAGCATTTTTTATCTAAATGTCACTGGGACCAGTGACATTTATACAGCGATCAGTGCTATAAGTATGCACTGTTACTGTATAAATTACACTGACAGGGAAGGGGTTAACACTAGGGGTAATCAAGGGGTTAAATGTGTTCCCTGGGATGTGTTTTTTTTAACTGTGGGGGGAGGGCAGACTGGGAGTACAGAGAGATCGCTAGGAACAAACAATCACTCTGCACTTCCCTGTCAAAATGGGGATCTGTTGGTTTACATTGAGAGATCCCCATTCTGGCTCTCTGTGGAGCAAACGTAGGTGGCCGGCGGACATCGTGGCCACTGGCCACATGCATCAGTCCCCCCCCCCCCAGGGCCACCATCAGGGGGGTACAGGTTATTTTTTTAATAAAGCAACCCCCCCCTTTTTTCATAAAAAAATACATTTTTGTATTTTTTTATTTTTATTTATTTTATTATATTTATATATATATATATATATATATATATATATATATATATATATATATATAATTTTTATTAAAGGGCCCAGAGGTCCCCAGGGCCCCACGTGGCAACCCCCCCTTTTTTTTCTTTTTTAATAAATGTTTATTATTTTTTTTTATATATATATATATATATATATATATATATATATTTTTTTTTTTTTTCATTAAAGGGCCAAGTGATCCCCAGGGGCCCGGAGGTCCCCAGGGCCCTGGAAGGCAACCCCACCTTTTTTTTATAAAAAGATAATATTTTTTTCTTTCTTTTTCTTTTCTTTTTAACCCCCATTTTTTATTTATTTTTTTATAAATATTTTTTTGTATATATTTTTTAATACATTTTTTATTAAAGGGCCCAGAGGTTTCTTTTTTTTTCTTTTTATTAAAGGGCCCAGAGGTCCCCAGGACCCCGGACGGCAACACCCCCTTTTTTTATAAAAAATTTAAATAAATTAAAAAATGTTTCTTTCTTTTTATTAAAGGGTCTAGAGGTCCCCAGGGCCCCGGATGGCTACCCCCCTTTTATATTTTTCTTTAATTTTTTTCGTAAAGGGCCCCTCTTCTCAATTTTCTCAATTAGCGGCGGGACCCCCCCCCCCCCCTGCTTCTCAATTTGCGGCAGCCCCCCGCTTCTCAATTTCAGGCGGCAGCACCTCCCCCGGTTCTCTGCTCCAGGGGGCCCATGCCTGAAGCTGTGTAAGTGACCCCCTAATTCCTGACGGCGGCCCTGCCCCCACCGTGCAGCTATAGATGTTAAAGGGACCAATGTACAGCCACAGCGATTCACAGAAACAGTATAATGACGGCGGCCGGTCGGCAACTGGTTAAAGAGTTTTTTTTGTTTGTTTTTTGATGCGTGGGGAAATTTCTAGGAGATTAGTAAAAAAATAAAAAAATCTAGCTTCCAAATGCATATTCCCATTGTCCTGGTCCATTTGAGACTGACACTCGTCTGTATTACATGAAGTACGGTATGCTGCGTACGGTTCCTACAAACTGGTGCCATTATGTGTATATGGTTCACGTGGTTCACAACGATACAGATGAATGCATGTTATTGTTTTTAATGATGCCATTGAGATGTAAATGTGCCTATGCTGTGAAAGTTTACTCTTCTGAGGTATTATTGAGGGTATAATTATCGAAGCGTCTTCCTTCTCCCACACATGTAATGTTTTCAAGTGGCAATTTAGTGATGACACTCGTACTCCGACGGCTGCTGAGAAAAGTGATTAAGCCTTTACTTAGGTTTAATATAAAATGGGAATCAATGGATGTGCTATTTGCAATGTATTTACACTTGGAATACTAGGTTCACTGTGTATTATCTAGAAGGTGCTGGCTGTCATTTATTTTCTGTTCCTATTTAGAAGCCACAGTGCACTCTCTGCCTTGAGATAAACACTGAAGAGAATGGGAGAGTTTACTTTTAAACTTCAGGATCATTTTGAACTCTTTCACAAACCTCAGTGATGTTAAACACACCATACTGATTACATTGGGATCATCTTCTCTTAGCCATGGAATAGGTGATCATAATTAGTAAGTGGAACTAAACATAATTAGTAAAAAAAACTGCAGGCAAGCAGCTCTTTATTGCAGAAGAGACATAGCAATAACACTTAAAGGGGTTGTAAAGGTCAGTTTTTTTATTTTCGAAATAGGTTCCTTTAAGCTAGTGCATTGTTAGTTCACTTACCTTTTCCTTCAATTTCCCTTCTAAATGTTTTTTTTCTTTGTCTGAATCTCTCACTTCTTGTTTCTCCTCAGTAAGCTTGCCACCATCATCCGAGTGGTGGTTAGTCAGCCAGAACAGCTTACTGAACAGCTTACTGAGGAGGAACAGGAAGTGAGAAATTCAGACAAAGAAAACAAAAATTTAGAAGGGAAATGGAAGGAAAAGGTAAGTGAACCAACAATGCACTGGCTTAAAGGAACCTATTTAGAAAATAAAAAACAAACCTTTACAACCCCTTTAACTGCCTGCTTGCCGTTTTCTATTGAACTGCACATGCGCAACTCAGCATGTATTCCCAGAACACTCCAGCTGTGCTAGAATGACTGACTCTTGTGCACATGTGCAGGATGACATCATTGCCCTACTGGCCAATCAAGAAGCCAAAAATCCAGAACCCAGAAGTAGCAGGGGAGTACAGTAAAACCTTGGATTTCGAGCATAATTAGTTTCAGAAAACATGCTTGTAATCCAAAGCACTTGTATATCAAAGCGAATTTCCTCATAAGAAATAATGGTAACTCAGATGATTCATTCCACAACCATTTGTTCATAGGTCCTTCAGTTTATAGTCCATATAAAAATATTATAGCAACGTGACCAGGTTGTGTAACCATAAAATGTCCATCTGCAAGGTGATTAGAAGCAAAATCCAGCAGGAGCAACAGAGTATAAAAGAGAAGAGAGGCACCTCTAATGCTGCGTACACACGATCGGTTAAACCGATGAGAACGGTCTGATGGACCAAACCGATCGTGTGTGGGCACCATTGGTTAAAAAAAAAGCCAACTTGTTTTAAATTTAACCGATGGATTCCTAACCGATAGGTCAAAACCAATCGTTAGTAGGCACGACCATCAGTTAAAAATCCACGCATGCTCAGAATCAAGTCGACGCATGCTTGGAAGCATTAACCACTTAACTACTGTGCACCTACACCCCCTTCCTGCCCAGACAAAATATAAGCTTCTGGCACTGCGTCGCTTTAACTGACAATTGCGCGGTCGTGCGACGTGGCTCCCAAACAAAATTGGCGTCCTTCTTTTTTTCCCACAAATAGAGCTTTCTTTTGGTGGTATTTGATCACCTCTGCGGTTTTTATTTTTTGCGCTATAAACAAAAATAGGAGCGTCAATTTTAAAAAAAATGCAATATTGTTTCCTTTTTGCTATAATAAATAACCCAAAAAATATATAAAAAAAATATTTTTCCCTCAGTTTAGGCCGATACGTATTCTTCTACATATTTTTGGTAAAAAAAATGCAATAAGCGTTTATCGATTGGTTTGCGCAAAATTTATAGCGTTTACAAAATAGGGGATAGTTTATGGCATTTTTTTTTTTTTTTTTTTACTATTAATGGCGGCGATCTGCGATTTTTTTTTATTGGGACTGCGACGTTATGGCGGACATTTCGGACACTTTTCTGACATTTTTGGGACCATTTACATTTATACAGTGAACAATGCTATAAATATGCATTGATTACTGTATAAATGTGACTGGCAGTGAAGGGGTTAACCACTAGGGGGCGGGGAAGGGGTTAAATGTGTGTCCTATGAGTGTTCTAACTTATTGCGATTTTCAGGCTACTATACATCCCCGATATTAAGCCCTTAGCTGCTGTTGCCCCAGTTACAGCAAGCAAAGCAGGAATCTTAGCCCACTCGACCGTCTGGGGGCCAAATTGTGTCTGTATAGCGTGGCGAATCTGTAGGAATTTGAAAAAAGTTTTATTGGAGATTCTGAATTCTTTTACTAGATCTTGAAATAATTTCATAGTATTCCCTTTGAACAGATGTTTAAGGCGACTTATGCCTTTACTCGTCCATTCGGGCGATACCTCAATGCTTAGTGTCTCTTGTAAGTTATTGTTGTTCCAAAGAGGGGAGAATTCTGTCGGACCAGCGTATCCCAGTACTTTTTTTGCTGTGTGCCATGTTTTAATGACTAGTTTTGTAATCGAGTGGTTATGGCAAAAGAAGTTTGCCTCTAAGGCTTCCACTAGTTGTTTATGGGGGTTGTCTGTCAACAAAAGTCGGGTGTTAGAGCCGTCTCCTTCGACGGTTCCACATCCTGCCAGATGTTGTAGTTGTGCTGCTAAAAAATATAGCCTTGGATGTGGAACCGCCATTCCCCCCTCTTTTACAGGGAGTTGTAAGGTTTGTAGGCTTATTCTGGCTTGGCCACCCCTCCATATGAGTCCTCTAAATAGAGAGTCTATCTTTTTATACCACTTGTATCCTATCCATACCGGGGAATTATGTAGTATGTATAGTAGCTGCGGCTGCCAGATCATTTTAATTAAATTGCAACGGCCTGCAACTGACAAAGGCAGTCTTTTCCAAATTTCACTTTTGTATTTCCACTTCGCTAATAATGGAGCCAGGTTTAAATTAATGTATTGGGTAGGATCCTAAATACTTAAGTTCAGTACTTACAATTATTTGCGAAGCACCTGCTGACCGTTGTAGGTCTACCTGGTCTAGCAGCAACAAAGCTGACTTTGTCCAGTTGATGGTAAGGCCTGAAAACCGGCCAAAATCCTCCACCAGTTGGATCGCTTTGTCGAGTGTGCTTTCAACGTCCCCCAGGAAGAACAGAACATCATCTGCGAAGAGGGCTATCTTGTCTTCTCCATGGTGTCTTCTAAACCCTGTTATGTCTGACCTCGCCCTGGCCATAATTGCGAGGGCGAACAGAAGGGGGGATAGAGGACACCCCTGTCTCGTGCCTCTCTCCAGCTGAAAAATCTCAGAGGTCTCATTGTTAATTCTGACCTTGGCTCTTGGTTCTTCATATAACAGTTTGATCCAATTGACATAGAGAGGGCCAAAACCAAAACCATCAAGTGCCCTCCACAGGTATGCCCACTCGAGGCTATCAAAAGCCTTGGCGGCATCAAGCGACAACACTGCTCTGGAACCTACACATCTGTTGGTGTACATATGTTTAAGAAGGCTCTTCTAATGTTGTCGCTTGTTGCTCTGCCTGGAATAAAGCCGGACTGATCTGGGTGAATAAGGTAACTAATAAATGTATTTAAACGTGTCGCAAGAATTTTGGCGAAGATCTTTACATCAGAGGTTAAGAGGGAGATTGGACGATAAGATGAAGGTTCCAACTGGTCCTTCCCCTCCTTGAGTATTACTATAATCGTTGCTTCAGTCATTGAGCAGGGTAGTGTCCCCGCACCTGCAGCCCACTCCAATGACTTCAACAACTCTGGAAGCAAAATCTCGCCAAACTTCTTGTACACCTCGATGGGCAGCCCGTCCGGACCCGGGGATTTCTGATTTGGCATGTCTGAAACCGCTTGCTGAATTTCTTTTAAAGTGATTGGTGCGTCTAACTCCTGTCTGTCTTTGTCTAACAGCTTGGGGACTACTATCCTCTGAAAAAAAATTTTCCATAGCTCCTATCTCCAACCTCCCTTTAGTTTTGTAAAGTTCTTTATAGTATGTATAGAATGTTTTTAGTATGGTCTGGCCGTCTGTCGAAGTTTCACCAGTATTTGTCCGTATTGCAGGGACATTTGACGAGGGGGAGTTAGTTCGAGTCAGGAGGGCTAGCATACGCCCTACCTTCTCGCCCACGCCAAACTGGAGCTGCTTCTGTAGAATTCTCTTGTTCTCTGCTAATTTTAATATAAACCTTCTGTACTCTTCTTGTTTAGCCAGCCATGCGGACCGCAAGGGTGGAGTGGGGTTATCAATATATCTAATTTCCACCTGGGTAGACTCGCCACCCAACTTACTCTCTTCCACTCTGCCTGCTTTTTTAATCCTAGCGGCCTGCTGAATCAGGAGGCCTCTCACAAAGGCTTTGAGGGAATCCCAGACCACTCCCGGCAGTGCCGTTCCTTCGTTGATGAACACAAACTCAGTTATCTGTGTCACCACCATTAGAGGTTGCTCGATCAGCTCCAGCCAACCGGGGTTTAACTGCCATTCTTTGCGCGAGATCCTACTGCCTATCCTAATTGTCAGAGTCAGTGGAGAGTGGTCTGAGACCCCCCTTGGGCCATAGTGCATCTTTTTCACCAGAGGCATTACGCCATCGCTGCACAGGGCCATATCTATCCTAGATAGAGTGTGGTAGGAGGTGGAATAACACGAATATTGACGGGTCTGTGGGTAGGCAGTTCTCCAGATGTCCCTCATCCCAGAAAGCGAGCCAACCGCCCCCCCTTGGGACCGGTCCCCGGGGGGAATCTGTCAATAGTTCTATCCAGCACCTCGTTGTAATCACCAATGGCTATGACAGGTATATTTGGTTTATCCAGAGTAAACTCAACAAGGTTGTATAGGACATCAAGCTTAAAAGGTGGAGGGATATATAAGTTGGCCAAAACATAAGGTCTATTTTCAATAAGGCAAAACAAAAATATAAACCGACCTTGTTCATCTACCCAAGATTTGGAGCAAGAAAAAGTCATTCCTCTTCCAATCATTGTACTCACACCTCTTGAGTAAGAGGAGTGTACCGAGTGGAATTGGGCTTGAAATTTACGGCTATTCAGAAGCGGAACTGACTCTTTGGTCAGATGTGTCTCTTGAAGGCATATTATTCCCGGTGTTCCGTCTTCCAGGAATGTCATAACTGCCGTTCTTTTAGCTGGGTCACCCATGCCTCGTACATTCCAGGAAGTAATAGCCATTAATTTATCCTGCATCTACCAAAGTTGATATAGTAGTCAGATATTCGGCATTGGTCATGCAGCTAAAATCTGGGACAGTTGCTAGTGACCCTCGTAGGATTTGACCGATGGGTAGCCAGCTTACTTTCATAGCGCCGCTTGCACCTGCTAGTGGCGATATGATTTGTAATGACCGAGGTGCATGCTCTCGAACCCCTTCCCTATGAACCACCCTTTCCCCCCCATGCAGCTCCCTGCTTGCTATCCCTCCCCCTCCACCCCTCCCTCCCTATCCTTTACCCACTCCCACCACTGCCCTGCAGGGCTCCCGATAACCCACTCACCCTCCTGGGGCTAGTCTAGTGACCGCTCTACTCATACTAACACTCATCCCCCAATACATCCCGATACGTATCCCTCTTGCTCTTGCCCACCCCCCCTGGGTAACCCAATTGGAGCCAAAAAAAAGGGGGTTTTCCTCAAGTAGGGGTGCCATATAATTTGATAATTGAGCAAAGAAGAGGGGGACAATGAGACAGAAAGGCATAGCTTTACTCTCTCGTGCAGCTAGCTATGTATTTGTGGGTTCTAAAGACAGATAATGCCCTCGTGATTGAAGATTAGTAAGTATACATAGTATGGCAAGACCCTAGATTCAAGAGGTAAGTGATGAAATGCTTAAGCAGAATGATTAGCAATGCGCTTGTAGTAGTATAAATGGTATAAAAGAAGTGTCAAAGAGACCTTGTGAGTGTGTGAAGAAAAAAAAAAAAAAGAAAAAAAAAAGAAAAGAAGTGGAGGTTAGTAAATGTACTCAGTATGGCAAGACCCTAAATAGGGTGATTAAGTGATCAAGTGCTAAAGCAAAGTGATTATCGGTGCCCTAGTAAAAGTGTAAAAAATGTCTCAAAAGAAACGTTGTGAGTGTGTGGATGTTTTGTCAAAAAAGGAATTGTGCATCACTGCATTCTTTACATACACAAATGCTTAACCATATAAGTACTATCATAAAAAAAATTACAATTATATCCAGAAGGACCTATAGAGTATGCTTAATTGCCTGAGAAGAAAAGGAAAAAAAAAAAAAAAAAAAGAAATATACAAGCAAGAATTGTAAATTGTCATCAATACACTTCTTGCTTGCCAATGTGCAGAATCATATAAATGCAACCATAAGCAAAAAGGACAGTTATGCTCGCAGGGACCCCGAGAATATACCTAATTACCAGAATCTCTGGGAGCACAGGCCCCCCCCCCCTTAAAAAAAATAAAAAAACAAAAAAATAAAAAGGTTATCAGTTTATAGAAAAAAATAAATAAATAAATATATATATATATATATATATATATATATATATATATATATATATATATATATATATATAGAAAAAAGTTTTGTTTGGCCTAATAAAGAGGCCTTATCAAAAAAAAAATATATATTTTTGTGTGGTCCCTCCAGTCTCGTTTGTTAGTTGGCGTTTGTTTTCGTCGTCCGTGCTGCGGTCTACCCCCCCCCCCCTTGTTTTTTGGGGGGCTATAGAGCTGTTTTATTTTCTTCCAGCCAGTTGGCTACTTCGCCCGGGTCAGTGAAGAAAAAAGTCCTACCCAGAGCAACCACTCTGAGACGGGCTGGGTACAAAAGCGCATAGGTAATTTTGTATTTCTGTAGAGATTTTTTAGCAGGTGTAAACTCAGCTCTCCGTTTCTGCAAGTCAGGTGAGAAATCAGGGTAGATAGAGACCCTTGCTCCCTTGTATATAATGTCTCCAAGCTCTCTAGCCTTTTGAAGCAAGGTCACCTTATCAGTGTAGTTAAGGAGTTTAATTAAGAACGGTCTGGGGTACTTCCCCTGCTGGAGGATTTTAAAGGGGACCCGGTGAGCCCTCTCAATGGAAAAGAATGGTGAGAGAGCCTCAGGGCCAAAGATATCCCTGCACCAACTTTCCATGAAGGCGACAGGGTTTGGGCCCTCACTTCCCTCGGGTAGACATACCACTCTCACGTTATTTCTGCGTAACCTGTTTTCCAGCGCATCTAGTTTCACCGTTTGTAGATCTGTTAACTCCTGAAGCCCCCTTAGTTCCCTCTGTAATGGAAATAATGTGTCCTCCACTGCGCTTAGTCTCTCCTCAAGTGCGTTTGTTCTTATTACAGTCCCATGTAGTTCCTGCCTCATAGATGATAATTCGTCTTTTAAACCTACTAGCTGCCTGTCAAAGTTGGCCATAAAGTCCTTACATGCGTTCACAGCACATAACACATCTCTGAGAGTTGGTTCCCCTTCTAGTGTCGAACCGTTTGTTAAAGGGTCAACTTCACCAGACAGCCCCGGAGTTGCATACATATTTACCATTCCAGGAGCCTCTGTCCCCAGCCCTTTAGTACTCGCGGTTTTAGCGTTGTTTAGGCTGGGCATACTAGAAGATTTTGAGGCTGCTTGGCCGAGGCTTCTTCTTTCCTGGGATGAGGTTGACTGCAATTTGATCTGCGGTGTTGCTGCAGCTGGTTGACCTTTGGCCGGCGAAATAGCAGGAGTGTGTGTAAAACGCTCTAATTTGGCTGCGGCGGCTTGGTTACCCTTGGTAGATCTAGTAGTAGACATTCTTTGTGGAGTTAATCCAAAGGAAGGGGGAACGAATTAAGACAAATTGAGGTGCCAGAAGCAGATCTTTAAAAAAATTGTCAAAGTTCTGGGTGCAAATTTGATATTTAATATAACTGGTTAATTAAACACCATTCAGAAAGGCCAGTCAACCTCCAGTTGACAGCCCCCAAAAATGGGGCACTTTATAGCTAGCAGTATCCAAGAAAACTCAAGGCAAAGGGAGGTACTATATCGGCTCTATATTGGCTGGAGAAGTTCCTCAGTTCCTCAGCCCTCTCGCTCAAAAAGCAGCTATGTTGTGTTAGAGCCAAATAATGTAGCTGCTGCTGCTGCGCGCTGCTGAGTTTGCAGATAGGTCGGGGAGATAGGTCCTGGAGCCCGGAGCCTCCAAGAGATAGTCCCGCAGTCCCGCTGTTCTCGTGGCACCTGCAGGGGGTAGCGCCGCCAGGGGGTGGAAACCAGAATTTTCGCCAGAGCCCTCGGGTCTGCCCGCTCCCACCGACAGGTCCTTAGAGGGGTATCGCACACTCCCGCACCCCAAGGAGATCCGAGCGGGCAAGCGAAGTGCAGGGAAGTGCAGAGAAAGACAGGGGGGTAATGTCAGCCGACGCTGACAGCGGTGCTCCGGTACTTCGGTACAACGATGCTTCCGGTACTTCTGCTTTAGTTTGCGGAGCTGTTGTATAGCGAGCGGGCGGGCGGTGACTTGTAGGAGTCCGTCAGGTTAATGAAAGAAGGCACCGAGGGGGTATCCTTAGAGCCTGCCAGCCATATCTAGCCGATAGTCAGCGCTTGGGTTCCAGGGAGAGCAGAGCAGAGCAGAGCAGAGGGATACGCACGTTGCTCACTCACTCACGGCAGACACTCCTACATCCGGCCATCCCCCTCGTGATTTTTTTTTTTAAATCAAGAGAGAAACTTTATTAACAGATTTTATATATTTCTTGCCAAGACACACTCTAGTTTCTTGAAAAGATAACCAACACAACACTTCAGCAATCAACACATAAGGTACACTAGGGCCCCCGCTGTGCGCCGTCATTCTGCCCTCCGACCACCTACATCACTATGTCCTGTAGTGATGTAAGGGCTGGCATATTAAACAAAGGAAGGGGGCAGGCAATCTATGAGCCAAAAAATGGGGGAAAGAAGCCCACCAAAGTAGTTCTAATATGAGGGGAAATAGCAGTCTCTTCTTTAAAATGTTATTGAATACAAAAGAAATTAACTACACATACCAAAAAGTGGCCTCCACAATCCATTTAAAACAAATGACAACGTTGTCTAAAATATGCCCAGGGTCACATACATGCCATAACTTACATGCTATGACAGCTGGTATATAGAAGGTTAAATAAATTGCATAGTGGCTCACGGCTCCTATTGAGACATAGGGAAGGGCTGTAATGGTGGATACACCAACAGCTGACATCTAGGTTCAATAATGTGACCCAATGCATATGGCTATTAACAACTGTGATTCCATGGGAGGGACTTCAGCGTCTTCAAATATAAACAGCCCACAGTCCATCCAGAAGTAAAGGGAAATCTTAGGTAGAGAGTTCTAAATGTACCTGGATATCAAAGGGACAAATTCTAAAACGAAAACCCTGGTTTGAATGTGAACTGTTAGAGGCTGCGATTTTTCTTTGTTGTTTTCTTACATGTGTGCCCTTCCACGTGCCCCTTGCTGCAAAGACCAGTTATAGGCTGGGGTGGTTGCCATTTGTTTGATTTGGGTTAGAATGCACTTTATGAGTATGGCACAGCATTCCCAAGAATTTCCTCTTAAATTAGGCAAGGTTCCAAAGGTCTCTGTGTAGCAACAGTAAAAGGGCAATCTCTGGTCTTGATGCTTCAGCCAGTTAACATTGGGGCCCAATGGTACTGATGGTGCACACGCAGACAGTCAAAAAGGTCTGCAGGTAGTAATAAGGCTATAAACAGCTGTGAAGTCAGTTCTTAAGACTTCAATCTCTAGTGGTAGCAATAAGTCATGCCCGCAAGGCCTTTTCACCAGATCCAGTAAAACAGCAGTACTGGTTTCTCTGGTTAGGTTTCTATTCACTCTAGACTGCCTGGGGTGACTCCAATCTTCAGCACAGCATGACCCCTGTTGAGGGTTCAATCTCGCAGTGCACAGGTCACAGCTCTGCATTCTACGGTCCTCAACATGCCAAAGGGTTATCCAGTGGCTCAATCTCTCTCCCCCTTTTCTTCAGGATGGTCCCACAGCACAGAGCCGACTATCCTCTCCCTCTCTCCCCACACTGCACTGCTCCCTTCCCCAGAACTTTGCCCAGAAAAAACGTCTGTCTCCTCTTCTGTATCCAGGAATAGGGGGTAGTGAAGTCCACAGCTTCTTTAGCCTCCTTTGACTTGTAATGTATAGTGTCCCATTTAGGACTACATTTCACAGAATCCTTAGACTGCATGAAGGTTTATTTTACCTTAATGCAGTCCTTGAATAAAGGTAAAAAACCTTCAGTATCTTGCGCTCCCCACAGCCCCCCTAATACTCACCTGAGCCCCCTCTCTATTCAGCGATGTGCACGAGAGCCTCAGCTGAGACAACAGCACGAGCCATTGAAGAAAGTAAAAACATATTAAATTCTTATAGTGATCAATGAATACAACATTGTCTTATCACCTGTTAAAACTCATTTAGAATATACGTGGGATACACCCAATTATTAATTCATTGGACTGTACTGAATGGTGTCAACGTGTTTCTCTGAAAACTTTGATCTGCTTCCTCAGGAGTGCATGCATCAATAGTACAATAACAAATAATGTAGGATAATGGCATTCATTGACGTATAGCTACAACAATCATTGTATAAAGATATGTACAGTGCCTTGCGAAAGTATTCGGCCCCCTTGAACTTTGCAACCTTTTGCCACATTTCAGGCTTCAAACATAAAGATATAAAACTGTATTTTTTTGAGAAGAATCAACAACAAGTGGGACACAATCATGAAGTGGAACGAAATTTATTGGATATTTTGTTCCATTGGATATTTCGATATTTAACAAATAAAAAACTGAAAAATTGTTCAGCCCCTTTACTTTCAGTGCAGCAAACTCTCTCCAGAAGTTCAGTGAGGATCTCTGAATGATCCAATGTTGACCTAAATGACTAATGATGATAAATAGAATCCACCTGTGTGTAATCAAGTCTCAGAGGTCCGTTTAAAGCGCAGAGAGCATAATGAAGAACAAGGAACACACCAGGCAGGTCCGAGATACTGTTGTGGAGAAGTTTAAAGCCGGATTTGGAAACAAAAAGATTTCCCAAGCTTTAAAGGGGTTGTAAAGGTAAAAGTTTTTTTACCTTAATGCATCCTATGGCGGGCCGGGGGACGGAGCCGAGTGATACAGTCAGCGACTATGGCCGCGGCTGTATCACGGGAGCGCGCTCGCAAAAGCTTTCCACCGTGCAAGCGCCCTCGCATGAAGATGGAAAGCTTTTGCGAGGAGGAGCCCAGACAGCCGCCGAGGGACCCCAGAAGACAGCTTTCCGGGCCAATCTGTGCAAAACGAACTGCACAGTGGAGGTAAGTATAACATGTTTGTTATTTAAAAAAAAAAAAAAAGTCCTGACTTTAGTGTCCCTTTAAACATCCCAAGGAGCACTGTGCAATCAATAATATTAAAAATCGAAGGAGTATCAGACCACTGCAAATCTACGAAGACCTGTCCGTCCCTCTAAACTTTCAGCTCATACAAGGAGAAGACTGATCAGAAATGCAGCCAAGAGGCCCATGATCACTCTGGATGAACTGCAGAGATCTACAGCTGAGGTGGGAGACTCTGTCCATAGGACAACAATCAGTCGTATACTGCTCAAATCTGGCCTTTATGGAAGAGTGGCAAGAAGAAAGCCATTTCTTAAAGATATCCATAAAAAGTGTTGTTTAAAGTTTGCCACGAGCCACCTGGGAGACACACCAAACATGTGGAAGAAGGTGCTCTGCTCAGATGAAACCAAAATCAAACTTTTTGGCAACAATGTAAAACGTTATGTTTGGTGTAAAAGCAACACAATCTTTTTCTGAACACACCATCCCCACTGTGAAACATGGTGGTGGCAGCATCATGGTTTGGGCCTGCTTTTCTTCAGCAGGGACAGGGAAGATGGTTAAAATTGATGGGAAGATGGATGGAGCCAAATACAGGACCATTCTGGAAGAAAACCTGATGGAGTCTTCAAAAGACCTGAGACTGGGACAGAGATTTGTCTTCCAACAAGACAATGATCCAAAACATAAAGCAAAATCTACAATGGAATGGTTCACAAATAAACATATCCAGGTGTTAGAATGGCCAAGTCAAAGTCCAGACCTGAATCCAATCGAGAATCTGTGGAAAGAACTGAAAATTGCTGTACACAAACGCTCTCCATCCAACCTCACTGAGCTCGAGCTGTTTTGCAAGGAGGAATGGACAAAAATTTCAGTCTCTCGATGTGCAAAACTGATAGAGACATACCCCAAGCGACTTACAGCTGTAATCGCAGAAAAAGGTGGCGCTACATAGTATTAACTTAAGGGGGCTGAATAATTTTGCACGCCCAATTTTTCAGTTTTTTATTTGTAAACAAAGTTTGAAATATCCAATAAATTTCGTTCCACATGATTGTGTCCCACTTGTTGTTGATTCTTCACAAAAAATTACAGTTTTATATCTTTATGTTTGAAGCCTGAAATGTGACAAAAGGTCGCAAAGTTCAAGGGGGCCGAATACTTTCGCAAGGCACTGTATGTGATACATGATCTGATTACTAATAGATTAGCATCATTATTCAGGGATCCAGCCCTATATCCCAATTATTTGTTTCTTATACCTCAATATGCCTGGAAGCTTTTGGTTAAGAACATGTATTATAGAAGATGATTGCAGGAAAAGTCATAGAAGTCTGTGTTCATTGATTTGAACTGCTTAACCTTGGCACATTTCTCACCCACACAATTTAATGGTTTTCTAACAAAACAAAATGATCAGTCGAGTGCTCCATTATCTCTGACAGATTAATGTACTTATTACTTTTGGCAGTTATCTTCAGTATTGCCGCGTTTTGCGAGACAATTTATGAACCTATACTGAACTTCATTTTATAATAGAGGTTTCAGGAGCTGTGCTATTATTGTATAGATATCTTACATAAAAATCAAGCAATTGTCACGTGTTACTATGTTGGGTCCTTTGAATGATTTAAAGGATAATCTTATAGAATATAATGTTTAGGCTCGGTTAAATTTTTTTTTCATATTATGCTTGCAAACTTTTGACTGTGCTACACTGTGCTTTTTATGACAGCTGTATTTTTCTGAAGGTTTTAGAGAATTAACCACTTGCTGACTGCCGTGCGACTATGTACGACCGCAGCGCGGCTCTACTTCTCTGAGGCGCCGTGTTTTTACGGCCGCCCCTTTCCTCGTTCCCCACGCGTGCTCCCGAGCGCGCATCGGGGAACTCCTGTGCTGGCCGTGTCCCTTGGACACAGCCAAACACAGATCGCGGTAAATAGCCAATCACAGAGCCATGGCCCAGCCCGCCCTCTTTCTTTCCTGATTGGCTGACTGACTGATTGACAGCAGCGGGAGTCAATAGCGCTAGGGCTGTCTTAATTCATGGGCACCTCTGGGCACTGCCCAGGGGCCCCAAGTGTATGGGGGCCCCATGATAATCTTGCATTACATCATAGTTGCCAACTGTCCTGGAATTGCTGGGACAGTCAAACTTTTTACTAAGCTGTCCTGGGATGGCTATGTCTCAGACTAGTCCCAGAGCCTGTACTGTGCCCTCCTGCCTCCCCCATACTGTGTTATTTGCATTGTCTTGTCTTTGATTCATGGCATTTTTTTTTGTTTAAAATTGATTTTATTGAAAGTACTAAGGTTTATATATGCTTAAGTCTATTAACTATTTATACTTTGGTGTGTAAATTGAGGCAAGCTTGTAGGGGGCCCCAGAGCATTACTGGGCAGCCGAGACAAGCCTGCAACATTGCTGGATATAGATGGGCTCAGGTAAGTATTGGGGGGGGGGGGGGCTGCTGCACACAGAAGGCTCTTTATTTTAATGCAAAGAATGCATTACTATAACAAACTTTCTGACTTTACAACCACGTTAAGTTGATTTAAAGTGTCTCCTCCATGGGAACAATGGACAGCAAAGCTCCTGCTAGTGAAGACTTAGGTTTCACAGTTTTAATGTTCCCTCTAATGTCTAGTAGCTGTTCTGACTGTTTAACTGTAGCTGCCCATAACTTCTTGAACTGAATCCTGGTGACAGACAAGTCTCTGTATTATTGGTGTTATCTCACATGCACAGTGCCAGACAGCTAGGTCTGTACCACTGTATGTATGTAGTGGTCACTTTCTAGTATATTAGTAGATTAATCTGTTTATTGCAATAGAGTTTATATGCAGCTCCTGTTATTCGAGTTACCCCTGTCATCTTCTGGCCTGTGATTCTATAGCTAGTTTTACCTTAGTACTTGATAACGAGAATATATTAGACCCAGGTTAGGCATCCAATGGACACTTTTGGTAGTAAGGTCTAGCCAGTAAGGTCCAGTCAGTGGCGGTTCATCCATAGTGGGCGCAGAACACTGCCCCGTCTCTCCTGCACCCGTCAATCAACAATAGATAGATTCATGCATTGCATAAATCTATCTATTGTCCCTTATTTAGGTGTCCTGCTCCTTGTCGAGCGCCAGTCATCTGAATTACAGCGGCGAGTGTGTTTTGGAAACGCCTGATTAGAGCCGTAGGCTCTAATAGACTTCCTGATTAGAGCCTGTGAGCTCTAATAGGCTTCCAAATTGTTAAATAGCGGGTGCGCCACTATGCGTTCGCTGTTTAAACAGTGCTGTGATGGGGAATTGCTTCCCTAACACTGACCCGCCTCTCAGCCAATCAGGTGCACCGGGTCTGGTTACCGGTCACCTGATTGGCTGAAGCGACAGACGCTGTGATTGGATGCCTATAAGACGGGTCTGGCTGCCTGAAACTGGAAGAGGCAGCCATGCTCACAATGACTGAGTGCACTAAGATGGAGCCCAGCAAAATAAGGGAAATGTAGCGCTATTTAAAGGCTAGGCCTGGGCAGTGGCGGTGCGTCCATAGAGGGCACCGGAGCGCCGCCCCCTCTCGCTTCCGCACCGTCACTGATACGATACATAGATTCATGCATTGCATGAATCTATGTATTGCTGCTGCTGCCCAATATTCAGATGGCTGGCCTCCTGGTGAGCGCCGGCCATCTGAATAACGGCAGCTGGTTGGCTGTGGAAGTGCCTATCAGAGCCAGCGGCTTTGGGGTGTGCACAGGGGGTGAGTTACTTGGATAAGACTGACAGGCGTCTCAGCCAATCAGGTTCACCGGTTTTGCTTACCGGTAACGTGATTGGCTGAAGCATCATTAAGGGCGGGAGAAGACATCGAGGGACCGTGAAAAGAAGGATGACTGACCCCAGAAAGGTAAGTGCCGGGCGGCAGCTATTTACAGGGCACAGTGGTAACAATTAAAGGGCACAGTGACGACAATTAAAGGGCACAGTGGTGACAAAGGGCACAGTGGTGACAAAGGGCACAGTGGCGACAATTAAAGGGCACAGTGGTGACAATTTGCACAGTGGCGACAATTAATGGGCACAGTGGCTGAATTTGATGGCATGGCACAGTGGCTGCGTTAGATGGCATGGAACAGTGGTGACAATTGATAGCACAATGGCTGCGTTTGATGACATGGCACAGTGGCTGCATTTGATGGGCACAGTGGCTGCATTTGATGGGCACATTGAGGCTGCAATTGTTTTTTTTTTGTTTGTTTTTTTTGTTTGTTTGCGCCACCCCAAAAATTTGAGCACCAGCCGCCACTGGGCCTGGGAAAATATTGTGTTAGGCCTCGTACACACGAGTAAATAGATTTTTAAAAGCGGTCTGTCCGACCGATTTGAACAAATCTGTCTGCTGGCATTTTGGTTTGCTCGCGTGTACACACGAGCAAACCAAAATCCCCGCCAGCAGACAGCGCGCTGACGTGTCTGTGATGTGGCGGTGACGTTGACGCCGCCACGTCATCGCACCAGGAAGTAAAACACTTCCTCGCATGCGTCAAAACCATTCGGCGCGTGTGCGAGAAGACATGTCTGCTGGTTAGCGTACTAACCAGCAGACATGTCGGGCGGACGGGTTCCCAGCCGACAGATTTCAAAGCATGCTTTGAAATCTGTCGGGTGGCCAAATCCGTCTGTTTGCCCGTACACACGATCGAATCTGTCTGCTGAAACGGTCTAGCAGACCGTTTCCAGCAGACAGATTTGATCGTGTGTACGAGGCCTAAGATAAGGATTGCTCTTGGTTGTCTGTGTTCATGATGACCTGTGCTGTTCCCTAAATCATAAAATGGATGGGGTAAAGACTGTTTTTTGAGTTCAGTTAAGGTCACTTTTTGCTTTTAATCCTCAAAAAAAGTCAATGTAAATGCATGACAACTTCATGGAAACACTCCACAAACACATCTCAAAAGCTTTGTACACTAATGTTAACAGTGATGTAACCTCAGCTTTATATTTTTTCACAGTTCTTTTAAACTTTTCTTCTGTAGTCTGCTTCAATCCCCCCTTCTCAAAACACACCTGGGTAAATGTGCTTTCACAGTTAAAGTATATGTACTGTATAGATATATGGTATTAGTTATATATAACACAGGAAATTGTTATTTAATAAAAAAAATCATAAAAAAACTAATAGATGTATCCACATATGCTAAATAGAAACAGCAACGATACAAGCAAGGTCTTGCCAGGAATGCAACATTATGTCTAGCTGTCCATGTGCCTATGAGAACTACCGAAAAAGTGCCAGCCCATAAGCATGCACGGGGTGTGCCATTAGGGAACACCCTAATCTCCATGTTTGGTGTCAATTACCCTAATGCCTGGGCTTCCCAGAAAGGAGAAGGGCAAGGGCTGGTAAATATGTAATTTACTGGCCCCTTCCCTTTCTAAAAGAACACAGTGAACACACTTACTCACTGTGTTCATTCATAACTGAAGCATAGAGAACTGTATGGACTATGCTTCAGTTTGTGAATGAACAGTAAGCTGCTCAGCACAGAGCACTTCCCATTCATTCACTGTCCAGTGCAGCTGAGGCTGCAGAGAAAGGCATGTGTGTAGAAGGTTTGGGGTCCCCCGCCCCCAATGCAATAGGCTGCACACACCTATGCGCCAGTCATTGCCACAGCACCCATTTTCATATCTAATATCAATACCAATCTACTTTTCTGGGTGTATTCATGATCACTTTTTTAATTTAACACACCTTGTATTTGAGAATTAAGCCTAAATTGATTGTAAAGTCTAGTTTTTTTTCTTTAAAAATAACAAACATGTTATACTTACCTGCGCTCTTGTAGTGGATTTGCATAGAGCAGCCTGGATCCAACTCTTCTTGGGTCCCTCTTCGGTGCTCCTGGTCTCGCCCTCCCTCCCTGAGACACTTGTGGACATCGCTGGACAGAGAAGGACAGAAAAGGACCTCAGGTAAGGGGGGGGGGGGGTGTTGCACACAGAAGGCTTTTTTTCTTAATGAATGGAGCCCAGCATAACAGGTAGGAGAGGATGGGTGGGAGGGAAAAAACAGGGGGAAGTTAAAAGGGAAGTTTCACTTTTCCTCCTCTACTATTTTTGGATGTTTGTTTTTCCTAAAGGGATACCTATGTAGCACCCTCCTTGTTCAAAGTAGACAGCTATGGAAAATTTAGTTAGCGGGAGCAGGGGTTGATTACTTTAGGCTGTTCAGTGCCTCACAGGCTGCTCTTCTGCGGCTTCCCATCTGTCCTCTCTCCCAGGAGACATCAATACAACCCGGTCACTGTAGATGTGCCGGCCCAGCTCCACTCTGGAGTTCAAATAAGACACGCCCAAGTCCGAACCTTTTAAGATACAGGGCACCTTCAAATGTGTCCATATGGCTTCCTGGCACCATCCCTCCCGCTCTTGATCCACTTGATATAAAAGGGAGGATGGCACATAAGGGTACTCATACCCATAGCGGGTGGCAACTCTCTGGATCACCAGGCGCTGTAGCCTGGCCAAATTTGGCAATGTCCGTGGGTCTCCGCGTCCCGGCAGCACTATAGCGTCTGGTGCCCTTCTCAGAGTGGGCACGGCAAGGGGCATGGGGGTAGTGAGTGAAGACAACTGAACAGACTCACCGGCTCCCCAGGTCAGCTGCGGGACGTCCATGGACAACTGTTGGGACCCACGTGATGTTCTCCGGCCGGAGTGTTTCTTCCTTCTGGTAGTGTAGGCGGCACGAAATCCTCCGAACCCCTGTTGCTCTGGAAACATAGGCTCAAACAAACTTTCCTGGGTCTCTCCGTCATCTGACACAGTCCAGTTCTGAGGAGTTGTACTCCTCTGCAGGCAGGTAAGCAAACACCTTTGAAGGGTCTCTTGGCCAGTCTGGCAAGCAGCTTTTAACAGGTAGGCCTCGACCTGCAGGAGGCTGGAGCAGGCCTTGCTCCTATAGAGGTACACCACACAGAGACCGCTGTAGAAGTGGTGGTCTCCGGTATGGTCTCGGCTGATCACACCGGTCGGGTCATCTTCTCGGTCTTTCTCGGTCATAGGGCTTACCTCCTGTAGAGAAGATGGCGAGGTAGCCAGTCTGAGAGTCAAGGTAGATGAAACCGAGATGACCATTGTTGGGAGGTTCCACGATTTCCACCAATGGGGATGTTTCTGACCATGTGGCTTCCTCCTCCGCGGTGACAGCTCCGGTAATGTAATTTGCCCGGTACTCTTTAGGAGCTTTGGTAGATGACTCCATAACAAACAAATAGGCCCGGCATTTCAAACACCAGGCAAACGGCTGGATCCGCACGGACAGTTCCTCGCACCGAGGGCAGGATAGTCCCAGCAACTCAGATCCTCCGCTCGATAGCAACACAAATTGTCCCTTAGTGGACATCCGGATACCCGTATCAGTCACGGGCACCCCAGGTGGAGAAAACATATTGGAGACTCCCGGTGAAGTGGTAGGGGGTCTCAGCCGTTGAGCAGCAACAGTCGATAGCAAGGAGGCAGACATTGCGTAGCACACGTGGTCTTCCTTCTTTGGCGCACAGCAACTGGAGGTTTTGCGCGAAATTGGGTGGTTCTCTTTACTCGTTTGGCGCAAAACGTTACCTTGTGTCTCACACAGGGGTGGGTGACTCCTCCCACCGAAGAACTTGTCTGGTTAGCTGGTTGAGGTTAACTCCCTCGTTACCGGACAGTTCAAACACGACAGTTTTTGCGCTTAATAAATCTGTTACTCACGATTTCCGTTGCCAGAGGTAACAGCCGATATCCCGGACGAGCCCCCATGTGTAGCGCTACCCCATTCAGGAGCCGCTAATTAGATTGGGATCGACGGATTAAGTTACCTCTGTGTGGTGTCTAGGGGTAGATGTAGTGAGCAAAGCAGTAACAAATGTCTAACCTGTAGCTGAAGTTTTCTGAATGCTTTATTTTCCTGGTCCAACACATCAACTTGAGCTATATAGGAAAAGGTTAATAAAATTAGAGTAACTTCGCAGAGTCAGGCTTGGATAAAGAAAGCAGTCCTGCTTTCTGTAATTCAGTCAATCAGGTCGCCACTCAGTCGGAGTGGGTGCAGTGCACCTGGACAGGCCTCTCACACAGACCTGGCAGCCAGAGTGTCACTGAGAAAGCTGAGAAGGAACAAGTCGCTGCCACCGACTTGGCTCTAGAAGATTAGTAGAGGCCTCTGCCTCAGGTCCGGTACTTAAGAGCAATAGAGCATATCCTCTCAATCCTGTCCTCTTGAGTTGCGGAACCCCAATAAGTCACTGAGGTCCCTAGTCACTTCAGTGTCTCTGAGCCATGAGGGCCCAGGGATGGGAACTCTGCGTGGCACGGGTCCCGCCCAGGTAGGCCATAGAGGTGGGGCCCGTGATGTGCGCACACCCTGAAGGTGGGTGCCGCACCTGGAACCAGGAACCCGCGAAGAAACCCAAAAAATGGCGTCTGCCACAGATATACCCCTCCCCAGCATGCCCCGCGAGGGAAACGCTCCTCTAATTGGCTGCGGGGGAAAAGTGTCTCTGCCTGAACCCCTCTGGCGCCACCTGCCGCCCAGAGATGGGACCACATCTCTGGAGCGCAGAATGACCCACAGGACAATTCAGGGCTGACAGCTGCCGAATTTGAACAAATCAACCTGGGTGAGAGCAAGTACGTCTCTCACCCTATTAACTTTAGCGTAGCGCCCTTTCTGAAAGTAAGGGGGCGCTACACAAGTTCAGCTAAAAGACAGTACAGTGCAATCTAAGGTTGTGCAATACAGCCAGCATTTTGTACAGAGTAACCAAGAAGCCTAACATGTCCTCAAGTCATCAATTTCTACGGTTAAGGATATCCCATGCTCCCATCCCTATCCAAGTTTCTAGTTCTCCAATAAAACGATAAAAAAAGAAAACCCCTAGACCAGTGATGGCAAACCTTGGCCCTCTAGATGTTTTGGAACTACATTTCGCATGAGACTCGTGTAGTATAGTTGAGCGTCATGGGAAATGTAGTTCCAAAACATCTGGGGTGCCAAAGTTCACCGTCACTGCCCTAGACTTATTCCATGGAAGAATGTGGAAATGCCATGTGCCTGGGTGTGTGTGCTGTGAATGGGGGGAATAGGCCCAATTACCAGAAGCTCCTGCGGGGGTAGCACCACACCTTTTTCTGACAGGTAAGTGCTCTACTTCTGCTCGGTTTACCCAGGCGATCTGAGTGGAAGTTAAACACCCAATAGCAAACTTCTGGAACACATCACAGGTCCCAGGAGGCTGTGGGTTCCTTGGGAAAGCACAGTACTACTCATGCATGTGCAATGGGAAGCTGACTGTAAAGCAGCAGGAATTAACAGCCAGCTTCCCACATCCAAGATGGTAGTGCCGGGGGCCCAAAGACAGACAAAGAACCAACCCAGGTTAGGACAGTGCTGGATCCCTGGACTGGTATGTACATGTGTATTAAAAGTCAGCAGCTACAGTATTTGTAGCTGCTGACTTTTTCTTCCAGGGTGAAGTATCCCTTTAAGTGGTACCATGTGTAGGCTTTTCTTTAATTGTAAAACAGTATTTGGCCGCGTACACACGGAGGGACTTATCCGCTGAAACGGTCCGACGGACCGTTTCCAGCGGACATGTCCACTCTGGATTTTGGTCCGATTGCGTGTACACACCATCGGATCAAAATCCCCTTGGCAGACAGCGTGGTGACGTGGCGGTGACGTTAAAGCCGCCACGTCACCGCACCAGGAAGAAAAATACTTCCGCGCATGCGTCGAATCCATTCGACGCATGTGCGGGAGGATATGTCCGCTGCTGAGTGTACTGACCAGCGGACATATCTGAGCGGACAAATTTTAAAACATGTTTTAAAATTTGTCCGCCGGTCGGACATGTCCTCTAGCCCATACACACGATCAGATTTGACTGCTGAACTGGTCCATCGGACCAGTTTGAGCGGATACATTTGATCGTGTGTACGCGGCCTTTCAGTCACTTTTCATTCAAAGTAAATGCAAACTTTTTTTTTTCTTCATCCAGTTATACTTTATATTTAATGAACATTAATGTGACGGCAGGACAGTCTCACGTGTCAGGTCAGCACACCATCTGACCCACGGAAATCACTAATGCATGTGACTAATCGCAAGGTTCTAGCCCTTGTCTGAAATATCTCTGATGTAAGAAAAAGGGCAACCTCACACATTTCAGTCATGCGAATTTATGAAGTTCACCTCATTATTTTGCAAAAACTTTCCTTAGATTAGCAGTTTTATTAAACGCAGTCTCACCTGTTAAAAGTACACCCGGTCAATACCCGGTCATACAGTACCAGCATTTAGTAGTATACTCTTAGGGAAAATGAGGTTGTGTATGCAGGAGCAGGTTACCATAAATGCTTATTATTATCATGGGCCAGATTCAGGATGGCGAGCGGTTCTTTTGGCCGGCGTAACGTTTCTCATTTAAGTTACTCCGCCGAAACTTTAGGAGAAAGTACTGTATTCACAAAGCACTTGCTCCTAAAGTTGCGACGGCATAGCGAAAATGGGCCGGCGGAATTCAAATTGGGCGGGTAGGGGGCGTGTAGTATTTAAAATAGGCGCGATCCCGGGGCGAACGCACTGCGCATGCGCCGGCTGTCAATGTATCCTAGTGCGCATGCTCCAAATTATGACGGTGTTTTAGAAGTGAACGTCAATGACGGCAATCCCCATTCATGAACGAGTTACGCAAATGACGTAAAACTTTTTCAATTCGACGCGGTCACGACGGCCATACTTAACATAGGATGCGCCTGCTTTTTGTTGCTTTATCTTTACGCCGGGAAAACCCTTACGTAAACGTCGTAAAGTGACTGCGTCGGGCTCGCGTACGTTTGTGAATTGCCGTATCTCGCTGATTTACATATTCTCGGCGTAAAACAGCGGACATTTTAAAATTGCAGTTCTGATACGACGGCGAAATACAATGACGCCGCTCGTATCTTAACTCAATCCCGGCGTATCTTGTTTTCTGAATACAGAAAACAGATACGCCGTCATAGGTTAGAAGTTATGCGACTTATCTAGAGATAAGCCGCGTAACTTCTACCTGAATCTGGCCCTATGATGCAAAGACATTGGTTAGTTTAAAAAATTGTATTATCTTTTTTATAACACAATATATATAAGCTGGTTATAGAAAACCAGACCTGTCACCTACATAAAATAGTACTTTAATTCTATATGCAGTAGTGTAGTTACCACCACAATTACCTATATGGCTGTAATGAGCACACATAGGACCTGAAAAGCAGCTTAAAAAAACATGTACAATGCGATTTATGTCGGGATATATTGAGGGTCCTTCGTCTGGAGTGTGCTGAGATTTTCTGGATTCCTCCCGAGATTTGGAAAGGGGACCTCGGTTTACACGGAGGAGGATACGGACTATCCATTCCCGGGGAATATTCCTGCCCGTCCATCCGGAGCTCGTCCCTGCACCCTCCTCCGTGTAAACTGAGGTCCCCTTTCCAAATCTCGGGAGGAATCCAGAAAATCTCAGCACACTCCAGACGAAGGACCCTCAATATATCCCGACATCAGCTGCTCCACTATAATCCTTATATCAAGGTTCTATTCTATGCGATTACCCATTTGGCTTCTGGTAAGCCTTCAATTCATTTGGTGACACGGTGGTGGTGTTAGTTTAAAGTCACTACATAGGATATCAATTCCTATTTTTTAGTTACATTTTTATGTGTTTTTTTTGACGTACTTCACCATGTTTATTTAAACTTTCTTTTGGGCATTCTACTACTGACACATCTTGGAGCTACTTACTGTGGAACTTTAAAGGCCTTGGCTGGGTTTTAGCCGCAAGCGCGATATGCTTGCCTTCTGGTAAGCCTCCATTGTATATCATCTCCTTAGTTTGGTAGCAGATTTAAACCTTCTTTAGAACTGCCCATCTTGGACATTTTAATTGATTTTTTGGTTCACTATATATATTCTTTTGATTTTCATTCATCATTAGAGCATCTTTTGGACTTTTATATGGAAATTTTGCACATGGTACCATAATCACTTGTCTATTATCAATAACAGTATTTGTTATATTTCTTTTATTATTTTTTTAGCGCAACTTCCAATTTTTTCTTCTTATTTACTTATGTGTGTATAACACCTAGTGGTTGCTGCTTTTAGTTAGAGATTTTTTGTGTTTCTAGCGCGGTAATTCTCTTGCATATCTATCTGAGATACTCCGTCGTATCGCCGCTGAGAATCTGGCCCTATAGCACACTCCTGTGTGAATGAGGCCTTACTACTTCTTTCTGTTATTTTATTTTGTAGTCAAGTCAAGTTTTTAAGTTTTTATTTATTACTTTTTTTTCCAAAGTATTTTTTTTTCTGGGGGGGGGGGGGGATTTGGGCATAACATTAGAGGTCTAAACAGACTTCTTTTTGAGATAGACAAAGGGGCTGAGGAGGAAGTCCCCATTGCCTTTCTCTGCAGTTTCAGCTACACTGCATATGAATGAGGAGGAGTCTCTGCACAGAGATTCCTATTTATTCACAAAATGAAGCAGAGGAAACACAGTTCAGTGATGAATAAACACAAGAGTGATTGATACCAATCTCTCACTGTGTTTACGTGGAAAGGGGCTGGTAAACATGACAGGTTTAACAGCCCTCCTCTCCGCTCTCCATTCTAAACACCAGCAGTCAGGCCAGGACAAGGGGTGAGCATGAGGAAAAGCTGCCCTGGGTGCATTGGTTTACTGTGGGGATGGGGACATCTTCATTGCAGTTTGGCATCTTTGCCCTGGGCGCTGGATGACCTTGTCCCGACACTGCATAGATGTTAATGGGCTTATTGGGTAACGTGTTCCTATGACAAATCTGTTATGCATTCCGACACACACAATGAAACAAAGCTGTGAACAGGGCCTTACTGTTTAGGAATTAAAAAGCAATTTGTAGGCATTTATGGAGCTACAGAATCTAACCTGTTCTCAGGTAGGATTACAGCTGCATATATTTACCATGATTCATACTTTTTGGAAGAAATATTGAATTTGTACATCTGTAAAGAAAGGCATGCATTGGACAATGTCCATTACTCCAGGCAGGAAAGAAGCCTCAGTTCCAACAGACATTTTTGTACAAGCATCCAGCTTTATGGTTATAGTGCCTAAATTCAACAAATTTTATAGGAAATTCCGAGTCTTACCAATATAAAGAACATAGTGAAAAATTATACAATGTCACTACTGTTTCTGTTGTACATTTTACTGTAATAAAAATCTGAAAAGAATCTGAAAATGTCAGATATTAAATATTTAATTTGCAGATATACACATTGCTGTCATTCCATACCAGTTATACCGTAAGTACTGATATTTCCACCTGCAAACTGAATACAATATTCATAGCTTCGCTCAACTGCCTCAGCGCACCTGAAGGAATGTACGCTGCTTAGACAATGGGGCTACTATTTGGTTACACCGCCACAGCTAATATTCGAAAGCAAAAATATTTAAGAAAAATGTAACTCTTTATTCACTGGTTTTATCTTCATGGTTTTTAATACGGCAAACTTAACCACTTGAGGACCGCCTAACGCCGATATACGTCAGCAGAATAGCATGCGCGTGCTGCCGCCAGTGCACATGACCCGGTTTGAAGCTCCATGACCGAGCCTGCAGGAACCGCGGACACGATCGCCGCCGGTGTCCCGCGATTGGGTCACAGGAGCTGAAGAATGGGGAGTGTAAACAAACCTTCCCCGTTCTTCTCTGTTGCTTGTCACTGATCGTCTGTTCCCTGTCATAGGGAACGAAGATCAGTGATGTCACACATCCAGCCACACAATAGGACTTACTTAACCCCTTTAGTGCCCCCTAGTTGTTAACCCCTTCACTGCCATTGTCATTTTCACAGTAATCCGTGCATTTTTATAGCACTTTTCACTGTAAAAACGACAATGGTCCCAAAAATGTGTCAAAAGTGTCTGATGTGTCCGCCATAATGTCGCAGTCATGAAAAAATCACTGATCGTCGCCATTACTAGTAAAAAAAAAATATTAATAAAAATGCCATAGAACTATCCCCTATTTTGTAGACGCTATAACTTTTGCGCAAACCAATCAATAAGCGCTTATTGTGATTTTTTTTTAATTAGATTTATTATAGCAAAAAGTTAAAAATATTGATTTTTTTTTCAAAATTGTTGCTTTTTTTTTTTTTATAGTGCAAAAAATAAAAACCGCAAAAGTGATCAAATACCACCAAAAGAAAGCTCTATTTATGGGAAATAAAGGACGCCAATTTTGTTTGGGAGCCACGACGCACAACCGCACAATTGTCAGTTAAAGCGATGCAGGGCCGAATCGCAAAAAGGGGACAGGTCCTTTAACTGCATAATGGTCTTAAGTGGTTAAGCAGTTCTGCAAAGAAGAGTGGGCAAATATTGCATTCTAGATGTGCAAAGGTACCACATCCAATTCACATGTCAGGAGATTGTGACCGGCTCTCTATGGATAGTACAGGAGTCCTGTGCTTCTTCTGGTCCGTTTCTGGTCCGAATTCAGCCAATAACCCTGACTGAAATTTGACCTGAAATGGAAAACAGGGACACACCGGACCCTTTCTGTGAGCCGCTCCATGCAGCAGTGTGAATCCAGCCTAAAGGATGTAATCAAAGCAAAAGGTGGTTCAACAAAATATTGACACAAGGGGATGATCCTTTTTCCAACTCACTGATTCTGTTTTTTTTTGTTTGTTTTTTCAGACATGTTGGTGTTATATCTTCCACTTGGATGTTATAAGTTGCACTGGGTAAATACAGTTGGATAAAACAAAAACTGTCTGCCTTCATTTTAGGCTGTAAAGCAACAAAATGTGACTATTTTAAAGGGGGTTGATTCTTTTTTGTATACCCACTGCATGGGTCTGGATAGAGACATACGATTAGAATAGAAATTCTAGAAGGTCTCAGCGCTGCCATCCTCACTAAGGCCTTGCGGCTTCACTGCCCATTTCCTGAATGAGTGAAAAATGAACTACAGCGCTAATTACATTAATAATCTCAAGAGCACTAAGTAAAAAAACAAATAACACAGCTGCAATCCGAGTGTAGCCAGATCAGACAGTGAGAAAGTGTTGTGTATTATGGATGCGCATCCATAATACACAACACTTTCTCACTGCCCATTTCCTACTGCGCATGCACAAGTCTCGCAGTGTTTTCTGAATGGGCGGCTGCTCCCTGGGGTACACACAGTTCCCAGAAGGCAGTGCACCCCATTACCCAGAAGACACAGCAAGTAGTATGAGGAAGAAGACCTGCCGAGGACTAGGAACTTCCGCATAGCAACTGCCTTTTCTGGTGAGTAAAACCTTTCTGGTGAGTAAAAAAATGTTTTTTTTTATTTTTTTTGCAGGATATTTGTGTAATTTTTTTATTTTTTTGGAACTCCACTTTAAGTGTATTTTTTTAAAATGCAGGCAGTTTATGTAGCAGAATTCGACTTGCTATTGGTCTCCTGCCAACCCCTGTATAGCAGAGCTCAGAGAGGATGAAGAAGTCAATTCAGCCAAGACAGTACAGGGAACATGCTGATAGGAGGGGAAATCAGAATGATAGGGACATCGGCTCATGAGTGGGCAGCTTCTCTGTTCGCTACCCAATGCCAAGCTGGGTGTAGGACCTGAATTGTAAAGCCTCATACACACAATCGTATTTTCGACGGACAAAGCGTAGGACTTTTGTCTAAAGGGCGTTGTCCAGGAACTTATCTTGCCTACAAATGGCAAATAATTGTCGCAACTTCTGCTAATGTTGTGTTATGGTGAGCATTGCTTCTGCGCATGCATGTTTGTACTTTTGTCCAATGGAAAATCTGACTACACACAATTGTTAGCAGTCAATTTTAAAGCATGCATCCTACATTTGTCCCCGGAAACAACAATTGTCCGATGGAGCATAAAAACGGTCGGATATTCCGCCAACAGCCTGCCATCACACAATTCCCGATTGTGTGTATGAGGCTTAACTATTACTGTAACACAGATTCAAATGTAATTTGCCTTGCTTTGTTTTGTGATAGAGTTGTGCAAATCTTAGAACTGGATGGGCAGAAATATAAATCATTTGACAGGTAAAAAAGCTCTCATATATGTATTTTGTCTGTGTGTTTAGCCTTTTGACTGGAGTTCAGGTCTACATAATTATCTGCAGTAGTAGGGTTGGCAAATTTGATGTGACATAGGGACAGATTTACTAAAATTGGTGCACACAGAAACTGGTGCAGCTGTGCATAGTAACCAATCAGCTTCTAGGTTTTATTGTCAATGCTTAAGGCCAGGATCACACTGGTACGACAAACGGTCCGACATTGGGAGCTTATGTCGCATGACGTGTGAAAATTAATGTTTCCCTATGAGAGCCGTCTTAAAGGAGTTAAAATGTTATGCTGAAATTACTGTTTACAGGGTATAGAGACATAATAGTTAAATGATTCCTTTTAAAAACGATTAAAAATAGATACAAATCAATCATATAATGTACCTGTAGTTTCGAGTTTCGTTTTTGCATGTTGTTTCCTGCCTCTCTGCTGTACAGAGCTACAGAGCCATACAGAGCATCAAAAGGGGGGAGGTGCTGTGGAGTTTTAAACACACAGTAATCAAACCTCTTTGATTAGTGCCACATAGAGAAAGCTCCCAGCACTGTGGTTATCAGGAAACAGACAACCAGGATGTGTGGAGGTCACAGAAGAATTACAGCAACTTGAGAGCAAAAACGAACAATGAGGACATGAAATTAGCACTGCAAAGGAAGCTATTAAGATAAAAAAAAAATCCTTTACAACCCTTTTAACTGGTCTGACACAAGTCGGTCTGACTTTGAAAATGCTCCCTTTACTACTTTGGTCTGACTTTGGTCCTACTTCAGCCCATTGAATATCATTGAAGTCGGATCAAAGTAGGATCCTTGTCTTTATGACTTGTGGCATCCGACATGGTTATTACAGCAGCAGTAAAATAAATTCATCTCACACTGGGATTATTTTGATTGGTCAAAGAACAAGTTAGACTGTCACAAAGTCGGATCAAAGTAGTATCCTGTTCATGAAAGTTGGATGGATGTTGGACCAATGTAGGATCAATGTAGGACTGATGTCGCAGAGCAAAGTAGGATGAAAGTTGTATCACTATCGTGTAGTATCAGTGTAAACCCAGCCTTAGGCTGGGTTCACACTGGTCAGGCAAACGCTCCAACATTGGGATCTTATGTCGCATGAAGTGTAAATATCAATGTTTCCCTATGAGAGCCGTCTTAACTGGTCAGACATGTTAGCATACAAGGTTTGTATTATATGAGCAACATCTACTAAATGTCATTGCTGTGTGCCTATTACATTATATGATCACTAGATGGCAGTGTTACGTTTGCTAGTTCATGTTTTGTCTATGTACAAGAAGTAATAATAAAGTTCAGTTCCTGTTTCCACGACCTACAGACTGTCTGCCTGTAATTTGTTTAGCTCCAAAAGCTTATGTCTAACAAGACACAAGTCGGTTCGACTTTGGAAAATGCTCCCTGTACTACTTTGGTCCAACATTGATCATACTTCAGCCCATTTAATATCATTGAAGTTGGATCAAAGTAGGATCCTTGTCCTAACCATCTGACCTGTGGCATCCGACATGTGATTACAGCACCAGTAAAAGGAATTTATCTCACTCTGGGATTGCTTTGATTCCTCAAAGGACAAGTCAGACTATCACAAAGTCGGATCAAAGTATTATCCTGTTCATTCAAGTAGGATGGATGTAGGACCAATGTAGGACAGATGTAGGACTGATGTCGCAGAGCAAAGAAGGATGAAAGTCCTATGACTGTTGTGTAGTATCAGTCTGAACCCACCCTCAGTGCAGTGAACAAGCTGACGTTAGAATCTGACAGGATACTATGCACAGCTGCCCCAGATTCTGTGTGCAACAGTTTTACTAAATCTTCCCCACAGTGGCAAACAGCCACCTAGCTGGTCAAAGAAAATAATGATTCCCCATCCACATATTTGAGTGATATTGTGATCTGGCAGCAGGGTCTTCTCGGCTGTCAGAATGCAATTTGAATGAAAGATTTCTAGCAATCCCATTAGAAAGAATCTGATCATTAGATCAACTTCTTTTGAGCAGGAACAACCACAGATGGTTGGAAATTCCCCCGGTCCTTGCTGAATTGGATGATGTTTGATCCATCTATGGCCAGCTGTAGTTGTTTATCAAGACAGTGTCAATGTATATGGTTTTTAAAAGGGAATGGGGAATTCCAGCACTTTGCAGAGGAAGCTCGTAAAACAGAAAAACATTCATAGCTTCTGTTACCACAATGGTGAGGAGTTTATGGAAATTATGTAACTATATCAGTATAATATTTATTGCTGTATCTAGAAATTAATAACTTCCTTTAGCTCATTACACAAAAGTAAGTTTAATAATAAAACTTAGAAAATCATCAGTTTTACTCAAACTAGTGCAAAAATGAATACACCCCACAACAAGAACTAATACATCTAGTATTTTGTATGAACTCCGTGATTTGTAAGGACGGCTTCTAGGTATGGAATGAACAAGCTGGCGACATATTGCAACATCTATATTTTTCCATTCTTCAAGAGCGACCTCTTTTAGAGCTTGGATGCTGGATGGACTGTGATGCTCATAGGTGATTGATTGGGTTCAGATCAGGGGACATACTTGCCCACTCAATCACTTACACCCTGTTCTTCTTCAGAAATGCAACAGTGGCCTTAGATGTGTGTTTTGGATCATTGTCATGTTGGAAAAGTGCCCAATGACCAAGGGCATGGAGTGATGGTAGCATCTTATCTTTCAATATAGAGCAGTACATCTGTGAATTCATGATGCCATCAATAAATAGCAGAACTACATAGAGAATGGAATAGTCTAATGCAAGGAGTAGGTATATCAGGTATTTTTGCATACAGGAGACATATTTGGGAAGTGAGAATAATTTTGTGTTTTGAGGATTTCTCAAATCTATCTCTATCTACAGCTGCACTCCATATCTGATCGAGGTGCGGGCAGCTCCAAAACATATGTAAGAAAGTCCCTTGCTCCTGGCAGCCCCTGTAACAATTAGGGGAGATTGAGGAATAACATGTATGGATTCTAGAGGGGGTAAGATACCATCTGGAGAAAAGCGTCACTGGGGTTTCTCTGAATGAAATAGCTTTATTACATTTGTGCCAGGTCTCGGCTGAGAGAGAGAGCAATCAAGCTTGGCCTCCCAGTGAAGCATTGGGCCAGATTTTTTTTTGTTTCCTGTTAAATTGTGTTAAATTGTTAAGAAAATTATATGGGCGGGAAATCAGTCCCTTGTCTCCAGATGAGAATAGGCATATCCTTTCAAATAATGTGTTAGAGGAGTGAGTAGATAGTGAGAGGTGCTTTGCAGAAAAAGATCTAATTAGCAAATAGTGTTCATATTCTGATGATGGAAGGTTATATTCCTTTTGTAGTGCAGAGAATGTTGTGATTTTATCCAGGGAGAAAAAAAGAGACCTGTTATTATAGGCTAGATTAAACCTGAGATCACCTAGGAAGGATGCGAGTGGGGGGTGGCTGATGAGAGCCCAAAGGTGTCTTTTATTTTAAGCAAAAGTTGAAAAAAATGGGCCACTATAGTATTATGTTTGAGAAGGTTGCGTTATAGGACAGAATTAGACCACAAAATACCTTGAAGGTGATATGGAAGTATAGATGTGGTTTCAAACCTTTTCCAGGGTATATCCTGGGAGGGAGAGAACCATTGGGATAGTTGTGCGAGTCTAGCAGCAAGAAAATAATGCCAAAGGTTCGGAGGACCCAATCCACCCTTGGATTGTGGTCTATGTAAGAGAGCACAGCTACACCTTGGTTTTTTATTTGCCCATATAAATGTATTGAGTGTCCTTTGGAGAGAGTCTAATTTAGATTTTGAAATGTTAATGAGGAGGGTACGAAAGTAGTATAGAGTTTTGGGGATGATATTCATTTTTATAGCACAAATCCTACCTAGGAAAGATATGTGGTAGGAGGACCATGTTTTAAGGAGGGAACTAATATGTCTAATAAGAGGAAGATAGTTTGTTTTATATAAAGATTTGTGGGAGGATGTGACTTGGACACCTAAATATTTAATGGATTGTGGCCACCATATGAATGCAAAGTTGTTTTGTAATAAGTTCTGCATGTTCTGGGGAAGATTGATCGGTAGGGCCGAATGTTTATTTACGTTGATCTTAAGGCCAGAGATGTCATGGAATGTGTTGAGTTCTTTAAGGAGGACATGGATAGAGGTGAGAGGTTCTCTAAGAAATATAAGGGCGTTGTCTACATATAGACTAATTTTGAATTTGTTCTGATCCTTAGCATATTCTTTAAGGAGTGGGGATAATGGGCATCCTCTGCCTAATGGGAACATTTTTGAGTTGTTTCCGGGGATTTCAATACAGGATTTTAAAGCCCTGAGATTCCAAATCTGGGGAGAAGATAGTTTAAATAAACGACCAATTAACGCTGTCAAATGCCTCGTGGATGTCTAAACTAAGGAGACAGGCCTGGCGAGAGTGTAAGTTGGCGTCATAAATAATATTGGTTACTAGTCTGATGTTGTCTACAATCTGTCTGCAAGGGATAAAACCCGTTGGTCTGGGTGTATTAGGAGAGAAATTACTTTTGCCAGTCTGCAAGAATTCTGCCAAAAATCTTTAAATCATTGTTCAAATGTTGATGGGTCGAAAATTTTGGGGAAGGGAGTGATCTTTAGTGGGCTTGGGGATAAGAGAAAGGTTAGCAAGGAGCATTTCCTCAGGAAAATGGTTGCCTTCTAGTATATGGTTGAATAGTTTTGTGAGGTTAGGGGCTAAGAGAAAAGCAAGCGATTTTCTTCAACCCTTCTTATCAGAAGACGCTCCTGTTATCTTACATGGACATCTCTGAAAGATGGTTGCAGTTCTATCTTTGTTACATGTTTGTATAACTTTTGCTACAGTATTCTGACTGATAAGTAAAGCTTTGCTGATCTTCTTGTAGCCTTCATCTTTCTTGTGTATAGAAATTATTTTCTTGCTCAGGCCTTGTGACATTTCTCTTCCACGTGGTGCCAATGAAATGGGAAGGGGTTTTCTTTAGGAAACACCGGGCCAGATTCACGTACATCGGCGCATTTTTTGACTGGCGTAGCGCACCTCCTTTACGTTAGACTGACGCAATGTAGCGGCGCAATCACCGTATTCTCGATTGATTTGCGCAGAAAATAGCGCCTGTGCAACGTAATTTCAGAGGCGTAAGGCGGAGTAATTCAAATTGGGAAGGACGTGGGCATGTTACATTGAAATGAGCCGTGACCCCATGCAAATGATGGGCCGGCCGGCTCGCGCATGCGCACATGAAGCAGACCATGGTCAGCACCTCTGTGCGCATGCTCATAACTCAGGGACGGCGCAATCAGTGAAATTGGAAGTGGACCCGGGCAACTTAGTGAACTACGCAGAGAGCTTAAATAGACAGACACAAACGCCCTTCCTTTGCAAAAGTACATCCCTTTGCATCCCTTCCTATACAGCAAGGTGCTTTTGTTCTGTTGTTTATTAGCGTTTGTTTGTTTGTGACGTGTCTTTGAGATATTTGGGGACTGTTTTGCAGAGTGATTTTTGTATTTTATGTGTTTTCTTTGTTGTTATTTTGTTTAAATTATATTTTTACTGGGCATTTTTTATTTTTGCTGGTCAATTTTTTTTTTTGGTTCTGTTTGTGTATGATTTGGGAATGTGGGGGTGACATTCCTGCAGGAAAAGGGGTGTCACCCTCATTTGTGGTGGAGAAGTGATCCCCAGGTCCGTGTGAATGGTGTATGAATGTACAGTGACATAATTGGAGCCGTGGCATGGTGTTGCTGCTCACAAGTCCTGCATGGTGGGCTTGTGCCAATCCAATTTGATGAGGATGTGATGTGTCTGTGCTAGGGACCACAGTGGTGTGCATGCATGCATTCTCATTGTGCCATGATTAATGTGTGTGTTTAACGTGCAAAGATGCCTAATGTGAGCTGGCTCCTGGCTGCTCTTCCCTCAGAAGACGGGGTAGCCTTGGTTAGGGGGCTTCTGTATAGGAGTCATGAGATGGGGTCCCAGTGCATAGGGATAAGACAGGAGGATGTTAGTAGTGTATGTGCCCCTTGTGATTTCAGCATCATGGGGGGGGACAGTCATGCCTGCCACCCATGTCACTCACTAACCAGCCAGCTGTCCCCATACATGTTCTGTTCGAAATCTGTGGGGATGGGGCTATGATTGTATATGTAGCTGTCATGGGTGTCATGGGTGGTGTCATGTGTTGGGCTCCTGCAGGGTTGTGGCTAATTCCATGATGGCATGAGGGGTGAATCTGAAGATGCGAGACACCTCAGAATCACTAATGCCAAAGATGTCTATGCGTGTGTGATATATCAAGTGAAGAGTGAGGGGCTTGTATCAGATTAGATTATTATATCCATCAAGGTTTTAAAGGGCTATTGAAAGATAGTGAGACTGTGTTTGTAATTTGTATGTATGTTATGTATTGATGTATATATGTATGTATATTTTTTGTAAAAATGTTTCTTAAAGCAAAGAATTTTTTTTTGTATAAAAAAAAAAATTCCTCTCCCGTGCCCTCCTCCGTGCCCTCCTCCGTGCCCTCCTCCTTCTTTGCTCATCTAAAGTCAGTAGTATAGCTATGAGCATGGATGCCACTGGCATGTTGGCATACAGATTGTTGTGCAACACGTGTGACTGCTCAGATCCTCACTAACAGTGTTGCTTTCTCTGACATGTAGACGAATTGTCTAATTTTATACCACCTTTATACAACCTTTTATATGGTCTTATTTTAGACAGGCTGTGCAGCTGTTGCGCACAGCGCGTAGCCTGCGCTGCACCAACGTTCTTTTGTGGATCCCCGTAACTCCCTCATTAGCATATTTGAATAGCAAATCAATGGTGTGTCTAGCGCAGTTTTGCACGGACGAATGCGCCTGTCTATCGAAATTACGCCGGACAAAAAAAAGTAGATTTCTTGCGTATCTCGTTTTGGGGATGCGGCGCATCGAAACGCATGCGCAAATTTAGACTTACGCCGTGCATTTCCTGTAACGCCGGCGTAATCGCCCACCATTTTTATAATCAACTGTCTACTGGTTACCTGTTTAATTAATAATTAGACTCACCTGTAGTTAAATTCTTGTCAATTAGGTTTTTGTTGTCTAAAATTTAGCTTTGCTCCCTAATCTTTCATTGGGGTGTATTCATTTTTGCAACATGGTCTTGAATGGATTTGTTATGAGAAATACTTTTGTGTGTGTGCAAATGAACAAATCTTGATTGCAATCAATGGCCCGTATTTGTGGGAGTATTTTGTGGCATTGTGTCCCATAGAAATTCTGAAAGAAAAGTTAAGGTTTTCTGACAAATCTGTTGGGGTGTACTCATTTATGCTGAGCACTGAATATACCAAAGTTTGTAGATTCTATAACTTTCTTACCGACAAATAATAAAAAGTGATTTGGGTTATTTTTACCAAAGAAATGTAGCAGAATACATTTTGACCTAAAGAACGATTATGTGCAAAAATGTATAGCAAAAACAAAGATAAACACTTTAAAAAATATATATATTTTAATATATTTTTTTTGTCTTTTATGTTTATTTAGCAAACAATAAAAACACAGACAAGAGTGGTTAAGGGAGCAAATAGAACACATTATAAACTAAGGTGCATATTATATCCTATCACATTACAGTATACGTATATTTGTGTCATAGTCCAAAAATAATAATTAATATATTATGTTTGTAAACAAAGTATTAATTCAAGTCTTCTGTGCAAACTCCAATACCGTGCCTCCTAATGTGCAATGTGCTTCAACCCAAAGTGACAAATAAATGTGCTCACCAGATATCTTTGGCCACATCAGTCTTGCCTTCACACAATCGGTCAAAAATCCGATTTTCTTCTACGCGTAAAACACTACGACGTGCTGAGAAAAATGAAGTTCAATGCTTCCGAACATGCGTCGACTTGATTGAGCATGCGTGGACTTTTGACCGATGGACTTCCACGCAGACAATCGTTTTTTTCTATAGTTTTGAATTACTAGGTGAAGGTTAAGAGAAAGGTAAAAGTAAAACAAAACAAAGGCAGCCATTTAATTTAAAGAATGGTAAGATGCAATATATTACATTTATGTGTTGGCTTTAATACTGCTTAATATACAGCTCTTTGCACCCACTTTAGTTGACATATTATTGCTTTTCTGTTTACAAACCTTGGGGGGAACATATTGCACAATAGTGAAATTTCCTATTTCCATGTTCATCGATCCAGCTTTCACTGTCTTTTTTACTAAGCAATGAAATATGCAGAATTAGACCGAACAGAAGGCTTGAATTCCTGTTTATATGTTGTGTGAATGAAAGTCAGAGACAGACACTTGCAGGCACAGCAGAGAATGGGATGTGTTCGGAAATAATGGGAATTTTGCTGTTGAACAAGATTTTACCATTGTGCAATTTTATTCTATTCTTAAGTCCTGAAGTAATGATTGAATCAATATCCCGAGCCAAATACTCCAAGACCAGAGAGTAAGAAATAGTTTATTAATGACTTCATGTGTTGAGCAAATAAGTGATGTTAAGCGTGGAATACGTTGAGGGGACAGTATGTACCTTATAGGAGGAGGACATGAAACCCACATGTGGTGCTACTAAACTGTTCTTGTTTATGTACTGACATGTTACATAGTTATATAGTTAGGTTAAAAAAAAATCCATCTGGTTCAGCAAATATGCATTGTTTAGTGTTTGTGTTTTCTTTGTGTGTTTGTCATGATGTAATGCACATTGTGTACTGTTTTTTCCATAGACCCTGCATTCAGGTTTTCAGAGGTTTTCAGGAATGAAGATTTGCCCTTCTGATGAATATATTTCACAAGAGTGGGTAATATAAGGTCTCATACACACTGCTGCCTAAAAACTACATACATGCATTTTTTAACTAATCTAAATGCAATGAGGATAAGGAAGGGTTGGGCCGAAACGCGTTAGAATTTCATAGATGTTGTAACTGCTTTAGTGCAAAATAACATTTCATAAGAAGTAGTGATCATGTGCCGGCTCTTGATCTCTATGGATTAATGTTGGACGGGATAGACAGAGCATCCACACATAGCCCATCATCCTTTTATTGCGGTAGAGCTTGGGTGAGTTCTTATCTAAATGTAACCAGTTGTTTTCTACGACTGGTTACATTTTCTATGACCTCAATAAATGAGATGAGGCCATCAGTACTTTAGAAATAATCCATTTCCAAAATCTCCCATAGTTTGAAGACTGTCCCACAAACCAATGATTATACACTTTTTTTTATCAAAGGCATGTAGCAGAATACATGTTGGCCTACATTTATGATGACATTTTACGACAGAAGAAAATATAGATTTTTTTTCTTCAAAATTTTCAGTCTTTTATTTTTTTGTTTATATCGCAAAAAAATAAAATCCCAGTGATGATCAAATACCACCAAAAGAAGCTCAATTTGTGTATTTTTTTTTTTAATAAAAATGTAATTTCCGTACAGTATTGCATGACAACGCAATAAACACTTAAATTAACACAGTGCTGAATCACAAAAAAATGCCCTGGTCATGAAGGGAGTAAAACCTTCTGGAGCTCAAGTGGTAGGCTGTAAGACCATAGCTGGTAATTGAAAGTCCATCATAATCCTCAGGTTCTCAGCCCCTAAGCAAACCCCGACTGGGCTTCCCTCCACTGGGGCACAGTCCAGCAGCATAACAGCCTCGATTCAGTGAGCCCTTTTTATGCGGATCCCTAAAAAACTGATGGGAAAGTATAGCCAATTCATTCCTCAGATCCTCTACACGTCTACATTGTAATAATTTGCACCTGGCTGGCTCAGTTAACTTGAGGACATGAGCATAGACAGGAAAAACAAGAACTTACACAGGAAGACATGTTAATCCCTTCGTGGACGCCTGCCTACATGCATACAACACAATGCATGAGTTTTGCTGCATAAAAACAGTAAAGTGTGACTAGGCCTTTAATTATTGTATGTACAGCACAACTAAAGTACAGTAGTATCATAAGGGGAATTTCTCCATAAGATGTTATGATAGCTAGGATGTGATTGAACACAAGGAAAGATACCATATTTTAAATAAAAATATATGGAGACCTATACTGTGTGTATATATATATATATATATATATATGTCATTTAACCCTTGTAGTATAGGTGAAGCCACTGCATGTGTAGCTTTGGTTTTCCCCCAAAATTTCAGTTTTAAGACTATGCAAGGAAGACTTACTACCTTTACTAGGAATAAGCCATGGGTGATAGACAAGGAAATGGGGTTATTATTATTGGTTTGATTTAAAGTTTACTCTTTAACTAGTTTTATGGCACAACTGCAATTATGCTGATTTACTGAAGGAGTTGAAATTCTTTGAAAAATTATTTCAAAAGAATATTGTGTGATAATTCACACCAATTATTTAATCTTCTGAAAAGCATCTGCACATGATTGGGTATTCAGAGAGAACAGGAATTTGCCTTTAGCATGATTGGATAGTTGGAAATGTTCAAACAATTTTTTTGGGGGTAAAATTCCCAAATATTTTAATAAATCAACCTCAATATCTTTAAATAGTGTGACCTTGCTCTCTCAGGAGAAGCATTTTCTAGAATCGTAACTATCAGATACATATCTGATGCTACCAAATTTTAATTGAATACTCAGCCTAGAGTGACCATGGTGCAAGTGGGACAGTAACCATCACCATACCAACCAATGATACTCTAGGGCCAGGAATTACAGCATCATTCATTGCTATGGTGATGGATGGGGCATGCCCCAGCTTTTAGGAAAAGAAGGAAGTCATTCTCTTGCACCTCCTGCTCCGCCATGCTGCTGGAACCAAACACTAGGCCCCTGATATAAATGTGGGACTGTATAATTGTGATGGCCGGGCTCTGTGATTGGGGCACTCTGTGGTGATGGGGGGACTCAGTGGTGATCGGGGGACTCTGATGTGAAGGGGAGTCTCTGACGTGAAAAGAGGACCTCTGTTATGTTGAAAGAACCTCTGAGGTGAAGGGAGGTTTCTAATGTGAAGTTATTTTCATCAAGATGGTTGTGTGTATTATCCCAAGCTCAAGTTTCCCATTGATAAGTAACAATTACATTTTAGACTGGGTGCCTCAAGATTTTGCATATTTTTTAAGGATGCCACGATGGGGTAAAAAAAAAAAACATTGACAAACATCGCTATAAGCCATCATTTCTAGAGGAATGATGTTTATGACTTTGTCCGCTATCCTAGGGGGAGATTGGCGTTAATTGGTGTTAAGCATCTTGTGTTCTAAGGGAGCAATTCTCCAAGGACTCCAAAATGTCCATGTTTTAACTACTACTAATAGTACATGATGTTCAATATTGATAAGTTGACAAAGGACAAGTCATGTCCCTCCCGCTAGACAATGCCTTGTTTCACTATGTACAATAATTGCATATATAATGATCCACTTTTTTTTCCTTGCGCTTTCATTAAGGGAACAATGATACATGTTGTACTTTTCAGAGGCTTTAATTTTGCTTTTGCTAGATTATTGCCATTTAAGTTCTATTTGTTGCTCACTATATCAAAGCCTTTTGATGCAATAAAGTTGAATGTTACATAGTGCTTATGCAATGGATTGCTCTTTGATTGCGCACTTGTAACAATCTCCAACCTTTTCTGTCCTGTGTGCTTGTTATCTTTTGCTGGATGAGGATATATATTTATTAAAATTTCAAAAGAGCACACAGTACGGTAAAGCCATAATTTCATTTATTAGTAGGGAAAATAATTTTAAGGAACATTGGTTGACAATCAATTGCAGACGTAGTTTATTGCATAATGATACAATTTAGGAATAAAGGGTGCTTGTCTCGATTTTTTTTAGAATAATTATGTTATAATTCTAAATAGTTTTAGGCCCCCTTCATACGGGCACCTCCACTAAGTGTAATCCGCTTGCTCAGCAGGGGATCTCTCCGCTGAGCAGGCGGAAGACAGGACACAGTCCCGCTCTGCTCTATGGGGCCATCCAATCCGTCTTTTTGGAACGGATGGTGAAGGGTGTCTGCTGACATCCGCTGCTCCGTAGAAGAGACACCTTAGCATCTGACTTATGTATCCATGAGGGCGTCTTTTCCAGTCTGTTTTTTTACATATTGTCACAAACCTGGTAGCAGAGCCTCATATGATCTCTTACAGCTCTGCCTCGGGGGCCCTAATAGTGTGAACAGAGGGCACAGGAATGCAGGGTGGCACGAGTGCCTGTAAGTCTTGCTATCAGAGCATGTGTCCACGCCAGGCAGGGATAGTCATCAGTGATCTTCAGTGAAGCAGGCAGGCTGGGTGGCTGCTGGTGAGCATCAAACTGTGTCAGGCTGGTACTGGCTACAGCAGTCAGGCGAGGCATATACTGGTAGCAGACAGTGGAGAATAGACACAGCTGGATGGCGGGCAGATACCTGTGACAGCAGGAGGAATAGTATAGTCAGTCAGGCCGGGTCATACACTGGCAAGACTGATCAGGTAAAGGGGCACAGGCAAAAGCGTGGTCAAGGTACAAATGAAGTAGGTAGAAGCAGTGGTCAGAAGGCAAGCCGAGGTCAGTACAGGCAAAGTTCAGGGAGTAGTCAAGACTAGCCGGGTCAGCAACTGGAGTCAGGATCAGAGGTTCTCAGCACAAAAAAAGGCCGAAAACAAAGCAGCACTATCTGTCACTTGTGCGTTTGAGCACGCTGACACGCACGTGCATGCGCACAAATGCATGCATTGGTGCATGCATGTGTATTAGAATGTGCCTAATTCCTACGTCCACAAGAAGGAATGTGGATTAGACCGTGAAGATGCACAGAAGTCCTCCCAGAGAAGCCATCATGTCTACTGGCATGCCCATCCTGACACATATGGACATTCGCATATTTTTTCAGACAAATTTCCAAAGCAAGCAAAATCTTTTCTTGTATTAAGTGAGACATGGACTGCAGAGAGACAGAGATATAATTGTGTCCATGTACAAGTCATTAGTAAACCTCATCTGGAATATGCAGTTTAGTTTTGGGCACCAGGGCATAGAACTGGAGAAAGTGCAAAGAAGAGCAACCATACTGATAAGAGGCATGGAGACGCTAAGCTATGAGAAAAGATTAAAGGAACTGCATTGATTCTCTCTTAAGAATAGGAGATTAAGTGGAGATATGTGATCAACATGTACATTATCATATGTGGCCCATATAGTGAACTTGGTGGTGAGTTATTCACTTCAAGGTCATCACAGAGGACAAGGGGGTGTCTGGAGGAAAAGTGATTTAATCTCCAAATACGGAAAGGTTTCTTCACAATAAGAGCTGTGAAAATGTGGAGTAGTCTCCCTCAGAACTGGTTCTGGTCAGCTCAGTAGATTTTTTTTAGAAAGGCCTGGATTCTTTCCTAAATGTACATAATATAACTGGATACTAATATTTGTAGGTAAAGTTGATCCTGGGAAAATCTGATTGCATCTTGAGATGTGTGCAAACCTGGTGGCCAACTACAAGAAACGTCTGACCTCTTTGATTGCCAACAAGGGTTTTGCCATCAAGTACTAAGTCTGACATCACTTCCTCTGCGTATGTTTACATTACATAGGCAGAGGAAGTAACACGCGGGGAGGATGCGCATTGGCTGGGAGCGATCTGGATGGGGTGGACAAAAACCAACAGCCACCCCCTCATACCGGATCGCTTCCACAGCCACAGGAACCGCTGCATGTACCGGGGAGGGGTCCCGATCGGACCCCCGACCCACGTCTACGCAGGGACATACAGGTATGCCAATGTGCCTGTACGTTCCATTCTGCCGACGTAAATGTACATGCGGTGGTCGGTTAAAATAAAGAATAAGACTCTTTTTACACTGAAGGTGCTTTAAAGGAGTTTTATCTCTAAAAATAGCACCTTTAAAGTACCTGCAAACTGCCTCCCCAGTGTGAAAGCCCGAGAGCTTTCACACTGGGGTGGTGCGCTTGTAGGATGGAATAAAAAGTTCTGCAAGCCGTGTCTTTGGGGCGGTGCGGGAGCAGTGTATGCACCGCTCCTCCACCGCCCCTGCCCATTGAAATCAATGGGCAGCGTTGCTGAAGGGCCTGCAAAGTGCTTCGGCAGCGGCAATTTTCGGTTGCTTTTTACTCCTTCTTTGGTTAAAAGCTCCCCGCTCCCGCTCACACAGCGCTAAAAGAGCGTCGCTTTACCGCTAGTGCGGAGACGGTCTTCAGTGTGAAAAGGGTCTAAGAGTAATTATTTTTAATACATTTTAGTGGACCTTCTGCGAAAATGGAAGGTCCACTTTACTGACAGCTCCCTACCTTTGTAATACAAAGCACTTTAAAAAGCATTTTAAAAGTTTATACAAAAAAACATTTAACCACTTAACCCCCGGACCATGTTGCTGGTCAAAGACCAGAGCCCTTTTTGCGTTTCGTCACTGCGTCGCTTTAACTGAAAATTGCGTCGTGCAAAGTGGCTCCCAAACAAAATTGGCGTCCTTTTTTCCCCACAAATAGAGCTTTCTTTTGGTGGTATTTGATCACCTCTGCGGTTTTTCGTTTTTTTTTCCTCAATTTAGGCTGATACGTATTCTTCTACTTATTTTTCGGAAAAAAATATATCGCAATAAGCGTTTATTTATTGGTTTGCGCAAAAGTTATAACGTTTTCAAAATAGGGGGTAGTTTTATGGCATTTTTATTAATATTTTTTTTACTAGTAATGGCGGTGATCAGCGATTTTTTCGGTACTGCGACATTATGGCGGACACTTCGGACACTTTTGACACATTTTTGGGACCATTGGCATTTTTATAGCGATCAGTGCTATAAAAATGCATTGATTATTATAAAAATGGCAACAATAGTGAGTACACCCTTAAGTGAAAATGTCCAAATTGGGCCCAATTAGCCATTTTCCCTCCCCAATGTCATGTAACTCCTTAGTGTTACAAGGTCTCAGGTGCGAATGGGGAGCGGGTGTGTTCAATTTGGTGTTATCGCTCTTACTCTCATACTGGTTACTGGAAGTTCAACATGGCCCCTCATGGCAAACTCTTTGGACTCTGAGGATCTGAAAAGAATTGTTGCTCTACATAAAGATGGCCTATGCAATTAGAAGATTAGCAAGACCCTGAAACTGAGCCTCAGCACAGTGGCCAAGGCCATACAGGGATTTAACAGGACAGGTTCCACTCAGAACAGGCCTTGTAATGGTCGACCAAAGATGTTAAGTGCACCTGCTCAGAGTCATATCCGGAGGTTGTCTTTGGGAAATAGACCTATGAGTAATGCCAGTATTGCTGCAGAGGTTGAAGGGGTAGGTCAGCATGTCAGTGCTCAGACCATATGCTACACACTGCATCAAATTAGGCCTGCATGTCTGTCATCCCAGAAGGAAGCCTCTTCTAAAGATGATGCACAAGAAAGCCTGCAAACAGTTTGCTGAAGACAAGCAGACTAAGGACATGGATTACTGGAACCATGTCCTGTGGTCTAATGAGACCAAGAAAAACATATTTGGTTCAGCTGGTGTCAAGCGTGAAAAGTACAAAGACAAGTGTGTCTTGTCTATAGTCAAGCATGGTGGTGGGAGAGTCATGGTCTGGTGCTGCATGAGTGCTTCCAGACACTAAGGAGCTACAGTTCATTAAGGGAACCATGAATGCCAACATGTACTGTGACATACTGAAAAAGAGCATGGTCCCCTCCCTTTGGAGACTGGGCCAAAGGGCAGTATTCCAACAAGAAAATTACCCCAAAGATACCTCCAAGATGACTGCTGCCTTACTAAAGAAGCTGAGGGTAAAGGTGATAGACTGGTCAAGCATGTCTTCAGACCTAAACCCTATTGCGTATCTGTGGTGCATCCTCAAACGGAAGGTGGAGGAGTGCAAGGTCTCCAACATCCACCAGCTCCATGATGTCGTCATAAAGAAGTGGAAGAGGACTCCAGTGACAACCTGTGAAGCGCTGGTGAACTCCATGCCAAAGAGGGTCAAGGCAGTGCTGGAAAACAATGGTGGCCACACAAAATATTGACATTTTGGGCCCATTTTGGAAATTTTCACTTAGTGGTGTACTCACTTTTGTTGCCAGCATTTTAGACATTAATGGCTTTCTGTTGAGTTATTTTGAGGGGACAGCAAATTTACACAGTTCTACAAGCTGTACACTCACTACTTTACATTGTAGCAAATTGACATTTCTTCATGTTGTCACATGAAAAGATATAATAAAATATTTACAAAGATGAGAGGGGTGTATTCACTTTTGTGAGATACTGTACTTGCTCTATACACTTTTCTATGTGACTTGTGGTTATTATTACTCTGCTACATAATGAACTTTTTAGGTTACAGTAATTTCTCAGAATGTCTATCTCAATTAAAGGAGTTGTAAAGGAAAGATTTTTTTTGCCTAAAATTTATGTCTGCAAGGTAGACAGACAGAATAGTGTAATGATTCTGTTAACAAATAAGTAAATACCTATTAAATTCCTTCATCTATATCACCTCCGGCGTTTCTGTTTCTGTTTTCTCATTCACTTCCTGGTTTGCATCACTTGTTCATGTAAGAACTACATTTCCCAGTATGAATTGCGGCACCCCCAGTAATTCACACCTGCTTGAAGTCTCTAACACGTAGAGAGCGTCCTGCCACACAGATGTAGTTCCCAGGAGGGGGCGAGCACGTTACTGACCACCGCAGTAAAGTCTCTCTTCACGGTGGGTGGTCAGTAAAATCAGACAAGCAGGAAGTAAACAGAACAGAGAAGAAATAGAGCAACTTCCGAGCAAAAATGAACAATGAGGAATGTCTGCAGGTAAAGGATGCTTATTATGAAAAAATGTGTTTTCCTTTACAACCCCTTTAACTTTTAAAAAATGTTATTCCATTTTTCATATATTAAAATTAAACACACTATACTTTGTTTAGTATACAGTATGTTCATTTCACTTGTATGGGTTGGTGTCTTGTGTGATCCCTAAGGCCTTTTAAACTAAGACCTAAGGGATGTAGTATAACCTATAGGTTTTCATCTTCCTGATCCTGTGGGCTTCAGCCCAAGGGTTCAGTGTTGAGATAAAAGATTTAGTGGATATTGTGGGGAAAAAAAGCCAACTTCTTCCTATGAAATGAAGCAAGGTTTCAAGATCTGTGCCTTTTCAGCAGGAGTTCTGGCTAACATGCCACAAGTTCACAAGGTTGCACGGCAAGGGCTATAAAGAGATAGATAGATAGATAGATAGATAGATAGATAGATAGATAGATAGATAGATAGATAGATAGATAGATAGATGGGAAAGAGTGGCCTAATTAATAGGTTTAATTTCAAAATATTAATTTGTACCATATGTTTTTACAGGAATGTACAATCCAGCTCAAGCAGTGAAAAAAAAAAGTTTGTAAAAGGTGTGGGCATGGTTTTTACATGTGCCTAATTCAAAAACATTCCATAAGAAGCCGTCTATATAGTGTAAGACAGTGACAACAGCAACCGTGAAACAATATATTGCTTTTATAGAATAACCAATGCATTGTTGGCCGTTTACAAAGCATCACTGGTTGTCTTTGAGCATTTATCCTAAAAATAATAATAATAAAAAAAAAAATGGAATCAAACCTTTTCTCTAATTTTAGCTCTTGTCTATAAATAGAAAATGTTTAGCATTTTCTAAATTTATCATAGTCTGTTATTCTTTGATTCACTTCAGAATTGTATGAATCTTTGTTTTATTCCATGACATAATGTTTTAATTAAGCATTTCAGTAAAAGAAGTAGGACACTACACAGAATACAGTAATGAGAACAACGTGTCCATGCAAACATAAACACAAACAAAACTGCTCATGTGAGAATAAGCAAGTCACTAAATAGCTTGACATTTCGTTCATTCTGTCCTGTGCCATTAATTGTACAAACCGTCAATGCACAGATTCTTCCTTATCTATGACAGAGAAAGTTTTTACATTTATTTTAGCTGGTGCCTTGTTCCACAGTATGGTTCCCTTTGTATCACGTCATTGTGGTTTGAAACTGTTCTTGTTACAAGATACACTGAGATGGAAAATTACTGACATTGCATCCAGAACAAAGGTTCGTATAACAAGCAAATATGAAAAAAAATATACATATTGCAAACATTTATGATGACCATTGTCCACTGTATTTGCAAGACTTTTTTATTTTTCAGCAGTCACAGAGCAAAAAAAAATGTAGAATGTAGAATATATTATTTTACAATGTTAAGTAATATATCTATGACATGGTATTCGAACTATATAACATGTAAAGCCTGAAATGAGTTCTCTCAGCTGAAGACAAGCAAATCCTGGAATACAGTTCAAGTAACACTGTACTTCTCAATGCAGGTTTCAAACAAATACATTAGAATTTCTGCCACTAGGGGGGCACTGCAGGGGAAAGGCTCCATATTAGTTTTCTTGTGGGCTCCATCTTGTACCTCCTACAGTTGGGTGATTGTTGGGATACAGTAGATGATATATTCTACCTCTGATGCCTTAATTAACATTTGTCTGACAAATGAATGTATCTTAGTTAACCTTTAAATGATTCCTATTAATGTTCTCCACCATCACAGCAGCATAATGTTTACTTATAGTCAGGTTAGTAAATATTTTTTTTTCCACCTCAGTAAAGTGGAGACCAACCAGTGTTGGCAACTTACCAGATTGAAATTTACTAACACAACACCCACATTTTTACTGGCACAGGCAAGTTTTTACTGGCATTTACAAAAATTACAAAATTACAGTTTTAAGTGCAAATTAGAGTATTTCGGCTACAAGCAAATACATTATGCATTTAGCAATATAATTTAAAGCAAAAAAAATATTTCTTACAGTATTTTATTTTTGATATAGAAGTAAGTAGCTCAGGGACTGGAGACAGAAGGGCAAGAAATTTAAATGGGCGGCACACACACATAACATTGACTCTCACAGTGACACTGACAGCAGTGTGAAGCAGCACAGATGATGATGAGACCTGCCCGACACGACATGTCCCAGTGACGGTCTCTCTCCAAGCCAAGTGGTCCCTCCAGTCCACTCCAGTCTAAACAGCACTGATGGTCCCAGCCTGCATTGCTCCCATACTGCAGACACGCACACGAGGCTCTGGCCGCTATGGTTGGGCTCCATTGCACCATGACATCACATGACATGCTAAGGCACCGCCTCCACCATAGTCACCTGAACACACTGTAGCAGGCACTCTGATGGTCTCAGCCAGTTCAGGACCAAGCCCAGCGACACAGCCATATTTTTTACTGGAAATCTTTTATTTTTACTGGCAGGAGAAAATTGCCTGTTTTTTACTGGCTGCCAGTAAAAATACTGACGGTTGGCAACACTGAGACCAACATCTACCGGTTGGAAACATCTCCACAGTGCAATTTCTGTTGAGCGCAAAACTGTAATTTGCGAGAAGAAATATTCTTTGTCAAATGCTACAAGGATGACAAAACACGTCCTAGTATGCCAGAGGTGAACATGCACCCCATTCCTTGTTATTCCATTTATAATAAAAAATACAGTTTTGAAAAGTTTAGTTTATTTACTGAATAGGTTGTAGTTTTATTTTAAGCATAATACTTTTGTATACACTGCATTTAATTTCCCAATGTAAAAAAATGACTTTCAAATTGTAAAACTACTCCACACTGAATATTTTTAAATTTTTCAGAAAATTTACATTTTTCCTGAAAAAATATGGGGAAATTTTATTTTTTTCCTGATGGTTTTAACATTTCTAGACATTTTACATCTCTAGTCAGTCATATCCTCTTCATTGTCATGCATACAATGTCTATTATAATATTAAGACCAAGACTCCTATTCTCTGGAATGCAGTTTTTGAAGGATTGCATGAACATTACATGTGCTGTACATATATACTGTACATAACAGGGTGAAAATGGCTTTAGCAGTTGCTCACTTAAAGTAAACATGTGGCCAGGTATGGACATTGAAGTATATACCAGCACCAGATTTCTTGTAAGGCCACTGCAAATTGAGGGATAGTCTCTCTGTAATGCTGCTCCTGACAATAGAGATACTATGGAGGTACTTTTGCCATACAAGCTTTCTAGGCAGCCCACAATTGCTGCTATCTGCTATCCCTTTCCTTCTCGGACAGAACCATCACAGCCCGGCGGGCTTCTCCTTTAAGCGCATTAACAGCCAAATCTGCAAAGTGTACTGTGGGTATTTCGAACAAGCGGACTGAATTGTCCAATCTCTCCACCCAGTCTGTCAGGTGAATATTTGTGCAAATTACATTTTGGAATCAGGGCCAAAGCCGCTTCATATGGTGCCATGATTGACCCTCTAGCCAGTCCCCCGCTTGAGGACGTTAGTTCTGACATCCTGCCGACTATGCCAAAAAGTTAGCGGGATAGGGTGTGGTGGCTTCACAGAGGAAATCACACATACTGATCTTATAAACAAGGTAACGTTTATTATCGGAGAGACGGTAGTAGGAAGGATATTTACAGCAGCAAGGCAAGTAGTTTCACTCCAAGCATGAAGGCACAAATACACAGCGCAGTCACTCCTAATATAAGTGGTAGTTGTATTCGTTAGTAGTGTTGCTCACGAATATTCGCATTGCGAATATTCGCTACGAATATTGCATATTCGAGTATTCGCGAATAACTCGAATATTGCGGCGAATATTCGCTATGGTGAATATTCGTATTTTTTCAAATTTATTTTTAAAACAGATCACATCCTAGTGATCTCCATCGACGTCTAAAAGCTTTGCTGGTATGATTAGAGAGAGACCCTGGGCCGAGTAGCTGATGCGATTCTTTTATGTTGCCGAAAATTCGTATTGCGAATTTTCGGCAACATAAAAGAATCGCATCAGCTACTCGGCCCTTCTTTTGCATCAGGGCCAATCAGAATAACTTGAATATTCGGCAAAAGGAATATTGCGCGATATTCCTTTTGCCGAATATTCGAGTTATTCTGATTGGCTCTGATGCAAAAGAAGGGCGGAGAAGATAATCGCGCAATATTCCTTTTGCCGAATATTCGAGTTATTCTGATTGGCTCTGATGCGCCCTTCTTTTGCATCAGAGCCAATCAGAATAACTCGAATATTCGGCAAAAGGAATATTGCGCGATATTCCTTTTGCCGAATATTCAAGATATTCTGATTGGCTCTGATGCAAAAGAAGGGCGGAGAAGATAATCGCGCAATAGGAATATTGCGCGATTATCTTCTCCGCCCTTCTTTTGCCCCCTTATTCTCCTTTCTTTTAAGTAGAGTTAGTGTAGAGTTAGTGTTTAGTGCATATTAGTTTAGTAATACAGGAAATGATCTCCGTTTATGAGAATTTCGCAATCATTTTCGCATTAGCGAAATTTCGCAACATTTTTTTTGGATAAAATATCACGAATATTCGATATTAGCGAATATTCGCGAATATTCGTCTATATATTCGCGCAATATCGCGAAATCGAATATGGCGTATTCCGCTCAACACTATTCGTTAGTACTATAGGCACTTCCCACAGACTGGCACAATATAAACCCTACCACTCAATGCGTATCTGTAGAGGCTGCGATTCACAACACGTTACCCCGTAACAACAGTCTAAAGAACTGTTTCTGCCCTCACAGCGAGGACACAGGTTTGACTATCCTCAACGGGGAGTCTTTTATCCAACCAGGATTCCCGATACCAGACTCTGTAGGAACCCTGAGCTATCCCTCACAGGCCGGAACACTCTCCCTACCTTCTCCTTACTCTCCCTTACAAGCGGGGTATCTGCTTCTGTCTATACACACACGTCTCCATCTAAAACGTGGCTGAACTTTCCTATATAAGGTACACACCCCAAAATGGCTGGCCAAATCTCCAGAGATTTCCTTTGCTATCAGGACACCAGGCTTCTCCAAAATTGTACTGGAGACAATTATAGAGGCCAAACCGCTATAAACAACACTTAAACATATCAAATTGGCAGAAAAGTGAGTATATACACTTGCTAACCCACTTTCTCATGCTGCCAGCTAGGCTGCCCTGCACTACAGCTGCCTACACACAGATTTATGGGAATTGTTTAATGTTTAATGTTTCAGTTTCCACCTGCATTAAATGCATGCTCTGGTTGCTGCTTACAAATGTTGCCCAGTGATTGTGTTGTACTGTAATACTATGCCAATTCCACTCCGACTCAACTTCAGAAATGCTACATTTGGGCAAACTTAGAAGTACCATTGTAAGCATGAGTTCAGTCTGCTGAGTGAATCACAGACATACATTAAAACAGACAGCCAATAATGTGTGGGCAGATGTTGGGCTGCAGTATATCTGTTGACCTGAAGGTGACACTGTGCCGTTTCTTCAGGTTGGCAGGAGCCCATCGACTAATTTGTGCCCCTCCAGTTATCTTGGTGAGGACAGCATCTCTTATGGAATGTTGAAATCCTGCGAGATTTGGACTGCCGTTTTGACACAGAAGTTCTTAAATAGTAGATTCTGTGTCATTCAGGATGCCCTCAGCATGGGAGTAATGGGAGTAAGATAGGGAGCGAGTAGGAGTAACATTAGATTGAGATACCTGGGAAGAAAGAAAATAATAGGTTTTCTTTTATGGGGTGTCTTCTTTTGTAACTTCTTGGATGAGTCTCCTATCGGCAATTTGATATCTACGGGATTTTAGGGGATCGTAGAGTGATGCAGTAATACCATAACCCCTCCAAGGGAAGTTCTTCTCTGGCATTCTGTGATCTATAATTGTATTTTATATTCCTTCGGAAAAACTGCCTTATGGAATTAATACCTTTTTTTTTTTTAATTATTATTATTATCTGCTATTGTTATTATTATAACATTATTCCCTCTGCCTGAAGTACCTGTAGTACCATTGCTATGACTTGCCTTGATGTTTGTGCCTATTCAATTTGTACAATATAAACAGCGTTCAAATAACTCCCAATCTTTGAGTATGCTGATTAGGCCCTAATTACAAAAGGATAATCTATAAACATACAGTACCTCCCAACTTTTTGAGATGGAACGAGAGACACCTATTAGGAAAAGTATGTAGGCATAGGACACACCCCCTGCCACGTCCCCTTAAAGCGGAGTTCCACCCAAAAATGGAACTTCCGCTTATCCCACTCCTCACCCACTTACATGCCACATTTGGCATATAATTTTTTTGGGGGGGGGGAGTGGGGGCTTCAGGAGGAGGAGGACTTCCTGTCCCACTTCCTCCTTCCGCCGAGGGGCTGGTTAGGCGATTAAGCTTAATCACCTACTGCAGCCCCTCCCTGTAGGCGATCGCCTAGGACACGTGACAGGTCCTAGGCGATCGCCTGTCCAATCAGACGGCGCCGCGCGTGCGCATGCACAGTGCCGCTCGCACATGCGCAGTGGGCGCCCGGACGTGAAGCCAAAAGCTGACACGGCCGGGTGCCCACAGTTACAATGAAGATGCCGGCCAGGGAGGGGGGGGAGAGGAGCGGAGCCCCGGCCGGCGCGTCGCTGGAACGCTGGAGCAGGTAAGTGTATGTTTATTAAAAGCCAGCAGCTACACTTTTTGTAGCTGCTGACTTTTAATAAACATAAAAATTGGCTGGAACACCCCTTTAAAGGAGAATAAAAAAAGACTACTTTTTTGTTACCATTATTATTCCTTTATATTGGCTTTTGAAATTTACAAATGCAGCAATTTAGAAATCAGATGAAAGGTTTAGAACTGGGAAACAGTTTTTGAACAATAAAAAGTGCATTTTATATACAACTATATAGATCAGACCAAAATGAGGGACAAATGAGGAGGAAAGGGGGACAGAGGGACTTTGTTCCAAATCAGAGATAGTCCTTCCAAATCAGGGACAGTTGGGAGCTATGACTATAAATCCATATATCAAATACATTCATACCTACAGCAATAAAGTAAAATGCCAGTCACATCAAAAATATTACATTAAAGTAAATCTTAAAGTAACTGTAACTCACAATGTCTAACATATTAATACATTGCTTGTAAGATTATAGTGCCTTTATAGAAAACAATATTCATTGTTGTGAGGCCCACCCATTACTGAGTGATATTGAAAATGATGTGGAATTTGATGGGCTTTATCACAAGAAACTTTGATACTCTTATCATATGTCCTTGTTACAGTGGTGTGTATAACAATGAACTACATTACATGGTTTCAGGCCATATGGCATTGTATAGATTAAAGCACAGCACAAAACGTTTCTGTAAGTACAACGAGTGAAGTGTCTTCTAAGTGGCAACTGGTTTGGACCAGATAAGCTCTCCCAATCTACTCTATTTTAAAATATTTACATAGCAGTGGGGTCTTCTTAGTGGAAAGTCTTCAAGTGGGGTAATGTTCTAATACTGGGTTAGACTGGTTTAGCCTGACATGTTATTACTGCAAAGTCTGAAGAATATGAGGCCTACTTACTCTTGAATGCCAAGAATGCGGATGTGACACTCACAATATGTAGGGAAAGCTGAAATTGCTAAGCAGCCACCATCTGGGAACAATATTGGAGTGAATGGCACGACTGAGTGATGTGTGCTGCTCTGTTTCCAGCAATCTCTATGGGATAGATGCTTTTCACCTCAATGACCTGGATCATTGTCATGGCTATCAATATGAATGCAAAAAACTCAGCAGCCCCTAATTCAAACCATGACAGAACACAGCGAGAGGTTAAACTGATACATTTCAGCCAAGTGCATGCTCTCCATGAACAGCATTAAAATAAAAAGGAAGATGTAGAGACTCAGAACATTCAGTAAAGTGATGCCACTTGTTTTCTTTCAAGTTCTGTGTCAGATATAAGGGAATAATAATAATTTACATTTAAAACTTTTTTTTTTACTGTGGTTTACAAAGGCATTTTTATGATGCACTTACAAAATGTGGTACACTAACAGTGTTTCTGTTCACACTTAATATTATTATTTTTTAATAACATTTTATTAATATTTTTTAGTTTTTTGCCCCTTCTATTAAGTCTGTGGCAATTCCTGAGAACTATATCTGTATTAACACTCTATGTTTATACAGTGTATACTGTCTTTTGTCCTTTTCTATGCTCTGTTCTCTAGGCCAGCTTTATCAACTAGGGTGCTTTCAGTTTTCTTCAGGGGTGCCTTGGCAAAATCCCTAAAAATTGCCCAAAAATTGTACACAAGCCAGCCAGAGGGTGAGAAACGTTGGAATACTAGTCAGTGCCAATGTACAAAGGTGTATTTGCTTTGGAAGAATGAATCTCCTCTAATGTTGGGCATCCTACGTGTGTGGATGTATCTGTAGTATGTAAAACCATTGGTTTCATTTTTTACAATTTACAATGGGATGCCTGAAGATTGTGCAACATTTTTAGAGGGTGCCTTGACTGAAAAAAGGTTGAAAAACACTGCTCTAAGCAAACACTACACACCTTGTTATTTGAAAGAGAGTGCTCTAGGCAAACACTACATACCACACCATTTAAAAGGGTTTTCTAAAGGCTAAATTCATCTTTGTTAAAAAAAATATATATACATCTTTTTGCAGGCTGAACAAATGTGCATTTATTATTTTCCTTTATTATGAGCCTGTAAAGCATTGCACAATGCACATCTCCAGCAGACTGTCAGTGTAGTTGTCTTCCTGTACCTTGTATGGGCAGGCGGTAACTGAACAACAGGAAGAATCAATTAACTACCTAGAGCATCATCAGCACCCTTGTAGTTCATTGAGAACTACAAGCCATCAGCCGAAATAGCTGATGGTAATTGTAGTTCTCCCATTCACAGAACTGCGTTCTCAATCTCTTTTCTCTGTCTCAAAAGGTGAAACATCAGAGGTCTGTTTATATCCCTGATATAAACAGAAAGCTCCCCAGCAGCTGCCACCACGGGGAGAAGGCCCAAGATGGCAGGAAGGGGGCCCACCGAAGAACATGTTAAAGGTATCTTCTGCTGAACCGCAATAAAGGGCCCTACGATGGGAGTAAAGGGTCCCGGGATCAGTGGGAGGGAATTCAGGCTTGGAGGGAAGGGCCCAGGCCAGGAGGTCGGAGGGCCTTTCAAAGTTTCTTGCACCAGATCCCTGAAGGTTCTAGTTGTGCCTCTGACTCACGCTCATGTTTACAGTCAGTTAAGGGGAGTTAGAGGCTTTTTTTACTGTTTATTAAAAGTCAGCAGCTACAAAAAAGTGTAGCTGCTGGCTTTTAATAAACAGACACTCACCTGATCTATGGTCCAGTGATGTGCCGGTCGGAGCTCTGCTCCTCTCCCCCCCCTCTCCGGCCATTCATTCTAAGTGTGGGCACCCGGCCGTGACAGCTTTCGGCTTCATGGCCAGGCACTCACTGCACATGCATGAGCGGCGCTGCGCACTGTGATTGGTCAGGCGATCGCCTGGGACCTGTCATGTGCCCCAGGTGATCGCCTACAGGGAGGGAGCGCTGTAGGCGATATGACGTATCGCCTAGGCGGTCCCTGGGTGGAAGAAGGAAGTGGGACAGGAAGTCCCATTCCTCCTGAAGCCCCCACTCCCCCCAAAAAAAATTACATGCCAAATGTGGCATGTAAGGGGGCAAGGAGTGGATTAAGCGGAAGTTCCACTTTTGGGTGGAACTCCGCTTTAAGGAGACTTTTGTTCATGAAAACCAGAATTTAAACCAGAACTCCAGCCTCACCACTGTTCAAATCCATGTGTTTCTCACTGTCCCAAATTATTATTTTTTTTTCATATGGGGAAGACTGTGCTTCTCACAGTCTCCTTCTGAGGTTTGTATGCAACTCAGTGTTGCCGAGTCATTTCTGGTCTGAATGACAGTCAGTGGCATGCAAAGGTTTGGTAATGTCTGGGGCCAAAGCCTTGATTGTATGCCCCTAATGGCTGGTTCATACCGGAGTTCCCCTGTGATTCCAGCGCATTTCCCTGCAGAAATTGGAATAATACCACAACTGTATTAGAACACAGAACATAGGCCACAAGCTGTTTGATGGTGGGTAAAGTAAATGTATTATTGCAGGGCAAGCCAAATGCAATACACAGAACAATAAAGAAGGCAATGAATGCATTAGTTTAACTTAAGGGAATATTTGTCTTATCTGTCACCATTGACCTACACCTCAATAAGACTAAATTCCATTAAACTAGTATACAATAGAATTGGTGAGAACAGCATCAACTGTAACTCTTGGCAATGACTATTCAATATATACACATAAAACGAGTGTGAATCTACACAAATACCGTAAGTCCACAAACATCAAGAGAAAACATCAGTGACGTGTAAATCTTCTAAAAAACAGTAAAGTTCAGGACAGAGTGATAACATTCAACTATCCTCCAACTCCATGAATGTATCTTGAAGAGGTGACTAAGAAAATTGTTCCCTTCACCGCAAAAAAGATTGACCTCTTACCAAATATGAAAGATCCCCTCCACAGAGATCAGCCAGGCATGTAATTAACAGTCCTTCGGACATTAATTAATGGCCGCATCTGCACTCATGGAGGTGAACAGGGGCCATACATACTGTAAAACCACCAAACAATTTATTTAAAACAATAGACAGGTACTTAGAGGTAAAAGAAAATACAGCATGTCATAGCATGTACTTATTCCTTGCCTCACCAATTTTCAATAACTTTCCCCGTTGCACTCTGCACATACACCCCTAGGAGCGAGTAGGTGTACACATTCCTGAGAGAGGTACCCTTTGAGGTGACTGTAAAGTACCTGTTGCCTTAATTAACAATCCTATGTCAGCTTATGTTGGGGACAGTCTGTACGGTGGTGCACGTGTTACTGTCTCCTTAAACTGTGTGCAGGGAAGAACTGTAAGGCAGTTAAGTAAGGGGAAGTCTCTGGTGGCACTAACCATAGTCAGTAATGGGATAAGCACAGATGGTTCCGCTCACCATTCCTGGTACCCAATGGATCTGGTCCCATAAGTTTAGCAGGCAGTTGTCCCAGAAAGCTCAGCCCTCGTAATCAAGGCCTTACAATCAGGTTTTCACAAGGCTCAGTCAGAGTGTTGGACTCACTGGCTCTCTCTGGATCAGTCCCTCTGAAGGTGGGCACTGACACATAGGAGCGACAGGTCTGTGCCCCACATTCTGCAGTAAAATAAGCTCTCAGTGGCTCAGTCTTTAGCCTCTATGAACACTGTACACAGCTCAAAACTCCAAAAGGCTCTTTCCCAGAGCAGGCATGCACAGCAAGAGGTCCGAACAGTTTGGTTTCCCTGCACTTTCTGCCCAAGAAAAGTCCTGCTCTCCACTCCTGGGTATTAAAGTAAACAGCATCCATTTACTTGTATTGTGCGGTCTTCCTCAAGGACTACATATCCCATGATATTTTGAGGAGAAGATCAGATGACACAACAGCCACTAAGGCTCTTAGCTGCTGCTGCAAGGCTGGGGGAAGGAGCAGAGATTGTGACACAGAACTGCCTCTTCCCACAGCAGCAAAGGGAGAGGGAAGTTAAAGGAGAGAGGCAAACACAGCCAGCAGCACACCTGGCTACACACTGGCGGTGGGGGGGAAACGGATTAGCGTGGGTGCAGAAAAACACAGCCCATCCCTCCAGCAGCTAGCGCGTGGCTACAGGATGAAGGAAGCTGAAGCAGCAAGACACTTGCTCTGCAGCTGCTCGGGTATTGCTCTCTCTCAATTATGGAAAAATGAGCATGCAGCACAGTAGTGGCATTACCAGATCTAACTCCAAATACCCCAAAACTAACAGTCAGAGGCAGCTGTGCCATAGATGATTTTCACTGTCGACACACAAAAAAGTCTACTGCAGAAGCTACAGAACAAAAGTATCTATATATAGTCAAATGTCAGGAACTGTACTGCTTTTTTTTCCAGGAAGAATTCAATGCAAAAGGTACATTATTCAGGTTACTGCTTTGGCATACTTCATATTTTTAGATGTTCCCTATAATATAACATTTTTTAAGATTTTGTGTTTAGCTGTACTTTAAAGTCAGGATGTGAAGGTGAAAGGTACATTTCAAATTTTCCATATCTGTTACATTAAAAATACAAATTCTCTTTGCAGTGAACCTATTCTTACAAAGTAGAAAAACTCAACAAAATTCTGAATGGGTGCCATGAATCACAATCCCAGTTGTGTGCTTTTCCCCAATTTAATAAACCAGCCTCATATTGGTAAGCATACTGAAATATAAAGTATCTGCTACTTAAACGATGCAGACAGAAAGCTTACATTAGGAAAAGAGAATTTTTTTTCCCAGCATTGACAAATTAGGGAATTCTACATAAAAAATATGTAGATTAATTTCTTATGTTTAGCATTCCTTTAACTGGAGTTCCTACTGTGTTATTGCTAATAAACAGAATATTTACATAAATGACTCTTGCTTTAGGTGTATACAATAAAATGTGTCTGGGTTCTCCTTTTACAGAAAGGGCAGTAAATATGCTGTCATATGAAACCAAAATGGTTACATAGTGATGCATATAAACCACTCAAATGGGGTTAATCAGTAGTCTCCCTAAGGTCAGAGTTTACAAGAGTGCAGCCTAATTAAGTCAACGTTTTGCTACCAGTAACATTCTTGCTTTTAGGGAGTAGCATGATTAAGAATCATTTGGAATGTAAACTTCTATTGGCTTCATTTTTCACTTTCCATCATACAAAACAAAGAGAGAAAAGTTAAATTAAAATACTTTGTGCTTCTCTCAGATTATTGTCATTTGCATTGGAAATGGTCATATAAATATAACAAACTTCAATTTAGGATGGCTTCCAGTCTGTGCGGAGCTTAGTATAATAGCTTCAAATAGGTTTAGGAGTTATGCCGCGTACACACGGTCGTTTTTTGCGATGAAAAAAACGTCGTTTTTTAAAACGTCATTTAAATTGATCGTGTGTGGGCAAAACTTCGTTTTTTGTCTTCAAAAAAACGAGCAAAAAAAATTTCCAACATGCTTGAATTTTTTGTGTCGTTTTTCAAAACGTCGTTTTTTGTGTCATAAAAAGTGATGGTGTGTGGGCAAAACGATGTTGAAAACGACGTTTTTAAAGCCGCGCATGCTCAGAGGCAAGTTATGAGACGGAGCTTCAATGGAACAGAGTGCCGTCGAACGTGTCTTACGTCCCCACGCTTTGCTAGAGCATTTTGGAAAAACGATGGTGTGTATGCAACGTTGTTTTGGAAAATGAAGTTTGAAAAACGTTGTTTTGTTTCATCACAAAAAATGATCGTGTGTACACGGCATTAGTCTCTTCTATAACAGCATTATTGTTTGGAGTGGAAGTCCATCTAAAGCAAGCATGTCCAATATCCAGCCCGCGGGCCAATTGCGCCACACATTCTGGTTTAATGTGGCCCCCCTGGTCATTTGGATATACATATATTTTGTGGCCCCCAGGGCCACAAAAGATATATACTGTATTTATCAGTGCTGCCTCGGAGGGGACAGGGAGGGGGCGGGACGAGCAACATCAGATTACATACAGGAGAATCTCCTGATTACGCTGCGGTGTCTGTAATTGGAAGTCCTGTATCCTGGGCTGCCAGTGGATGACTGTTCTGTCTATCATAGAAGGCAGAACTTTGTATTAAAGAGGTTGCCATATAAATAGGAGATTCTCCTGTATGTAATCTGTCTGTGGTCGTCCCACCACTCTGCCTGTCCCCTCTGAGGCTGCAGAGGGCATTAATCAGGCTGCACTGATGGCAATGGTGAGGCTGCACTGATGGCAATGGTCAGGCTGCAGATGGGCACTGATTAGGTTGCATTGATGGGCACTGACCCTTATTTTGCTTCACAGTTCTTTATTTAAAATGTACTTTTTTTCCTGAAACTTCCCTGAAGTGCGTGTTACACGCCGATAAATACGGTATATCCAAATAACACATCCAAGCTCATCTCGTCATCACACACAGCCACAAAGGCAAGAGAATTCTTGTTGGGCACTGTATTAGTGCCGCCAACAAATGTTCGATGTGAGCTTGTTGTCGGAAAATCTGACCGTGTGTATGCTCCATCAGACATTTGCTGTCAGAATTTCCGACAACAAATGTTTGAGAGCTGGTTCTCAATTTTTCCGACAACAATTTCCGATTGCATGTAGCCAATTCCGACGCACAAAATTCCACACATGCTCTGAATCAAGCAGAAGAGCCACACTGGATATTGAACTAAATTTGTCTTGGCTCATCGTAGTGTTGTACGTCAGCGCATTCTTGACGTTCGGAATTTCCGACAACATTTGTGTGACCGTGTGTATGCAAGACAAGTTTGAGCCAACAGTCCGTCGGAAAAAAATCCATGGTTTTGCTGTCGGAATGTCTGATCGCCTGTACGCGGCATTAGACTGCATTTTATTGGTTCCAAGAATGTCAGGCAAAATGGTCGGCCCTCACGCATGTTAACTTCATCAAATCTTCATCAAATCTTTGAAAAAGTTTGGACACCCCTGATCTAAAGCCTTTCTTTTTTTTCTCAGAGTGATAAACAGGCTTTTTCACAGCAAGTTGCCTTTTCAAATGTCTTCAAAGAAATGTCCCCGTGGGAGGGACTGAGTGGGGCTATTACATAAGGTCCCTAAGCTCATACAGGTAAAGCAATCTGCTGGCTAGCTATTCATTATTTAAAATCCACAGGTTCCTCCATCCACTCTAACGAATGTGAATGGAGGAGTCTCCCCTTTCGACTACTGTATTCTCACAGCTTTCAACACCTGTTGCTTCTTGATTACCCCAAACAGGGAGGGGACTTAATAGAAGGCAGTCACTGTTCAGTTGACAATTTTCCTCCTGGCTCCTTTAGTTTTTCAATCAAAGTTTAAATGCCACCAGGGCCACCTATGACAGTGATGAGCTGAAATTTGTACCTCTACTTCAGAGGACCCCACCACTGCATGCTTCTCCTGTTCTCCAATTGCCCCCATAGAAAGCTGCTTGCTATGGGGCACTCATGCTGGCTCACTCTCAAGCCGTGTTGTTTTTTGTCCATAGACACATACAGCTTCACGGCCCGGTTTCCCTATTGCGCATGCGCGAGCGGCGCGGCCTGTCCTCACGAGTCCCCGATGTCTCCTGGGACCAGTGTGTTTCCCAGAAGACAGCGGGGGGGGGGGGACAGGAGGGGGTGTGACTCCCGCGGGAGTCTATTCCCGGAAGTGGGTGCAAATACCTGTATTATACAGGTATCTGCACTCCCCTCCCCCTGAAAGGTGCCAAAAGTGACATCGGAGGGGGGGAGGGTTCCTAAAAGCGGAGGTTCGCTTTTTGTGTGGACCTCCGCTTTAAGGTAAGAAAAGCCTCATGCCTTTAGAACCTCTTTAATTCAAACTTGGGACACCCCAGCTTATGGCAGGGTCCCTACATATTACTACTTGGTAGATTTTTATCTATAGGTCCTGTGGGCAAACAACTTGTGGCACCAAAAGCAACAGCCCATTGCTCGGATAAATTATTTTACACAAAATATTTTCTTGCTTTACTGAATCTAACATGGCTCAAAATAGCTCAGTCCATGTAATGTCAAACATGGCTCTAATAATATGTGTAAACTAGACATTCATCTACACCCACTACTCTGTGCTGTGGACAGATGTGACTAATAAATACAGACTTATGGAAACAATCCAACAGAATGTATTTGGACAACAATATCAAGAAATTATATTAGATAAGGTAAATACATAAAGCAAGGTATATATATCCATATCATACCTACAAGACAAGTTTAGTAAATGTATCCTTTTTTAAATTTCCCACCTCCCTGAGTGCAGCCTGCCATGTATATAACATAACTTCCTCCTAGTTCCAGTGATCTTCACTGTGCAGTCCTGCAGTCCCAGCCCCACACAGCTTTACAACGTTTCTTGCTCTGGCTCCTTTTCTTAGGGTTTATTTATATGGGTAAGACATCTTGCAAATTACAACGGCTCACCAATAGGAATGAATGGGATCGCAGTGCTAAAAAGAGGAGCAGACAGGGTCAAGGTGAGGTCAAGGTGAGGCCACACAGTTTTGAGATGGGAATGAGGGACACCTACTAACAAACCTATGTAGGCATGGGACATGCCCCCTGCCACACACCCCTTAAATGAGCATTAACAAAAAAAATGGTTAATTAAATCCACAAGGACTTTTTTTTACCACTACTATTCCTTTATATTGGCTTTTAAAATGCACAAATGTAGAAATTTAGAAATTGGATGCAAGGTTTAGCACTAGGAAACACTTTTTGAAAGATAAACAGTGAATTTGATATATATCTATATAGATCAGACTAAAATGAGGGACAAATGAGGAGGAATGAGGGACAGAGGGACATTGCTCCAAATCATGCACAGTCTCTCAAAATCAGGGACAGGTGGGAGCTATGCAGTGAGGATTGCAGAAACAGGGAAGAATTATTTAACTGTAGAACCCTCTACGATAGGTGGGTGCTAGAAGTGAGGATTTTTGTGATAGCTGCCAGGCAGGTAAATTTAGGCAGGCCTATTTTGCAAGCTAGGCCTGCTTGTTTTCAAACTGGGGGCATCGGGAGTGGTTAGTGTACCAGTGGGTGTGACATCTGTGTTTCAGTTCTTGGGGGCCTCCCTTACTTCCAGGGAGGATGTTCTGGAAGAGGGGTAGGGCTGTGAGCTGGAGTGACAGGGAGCTCATGTGAGGAGCCCTGCTGAACAATCCCCAACTGGAATTGTCAGGGGGCAGGCCTCCTTCATAAGCTCAGGTCCAGCCCACTGGAGGGGAGTTGTCAGATGGGAGACGTGAAGAATGGAGTGTTAGATCACAGTAGGAGGCCCCTTCCCATCTGAGGGGGGGATGTGCATCAGCAGAGGAGTCGGGAGCTGGGAGGGAGCCTCACCCTTACACAGTCATGAAGGAGGCGTCCTGGAACAGAGGGGCTGGAGAAGCGATCGTACGCATGTCCGGTTAAGCTCTTCATCGTGGACTCAGGGCAGGAGAAGATCGTTGAGTGAGGCATAGTGCATATCTCGAAGAGGCATGCCAGGGGAGCTGGGTGCAAGGCCAGAGGAGAGACTGTGAGGTTTTGTGTCAAATCGATGTGGCCTGCTTGCGCAGGATTTGCAAGTCGATCTAGCTGGGATCAGTAGTCCTCCAACTTATTAAAGCTGCTAAATTCTAAGCCACCAAGAAGGGGTACTGCAGGCTCCTGGCCTACTAACAGTTCAGAAAGTTCAACAAGCATATAGGACCATTCAGAGTGATCGCTGGTGTAATATGAAGATGAAGGGGTGGAAAGACTCAGGCCGCGTACACACGATCGAATTTATCTGCTGAAACGGTCCGTCGGACCAGTTTCAGCAGATAAATTCGATCGTGTGTACGCTGCCTGAGTCTTTCCACCCCATCATCTTCATATTACACCAGCGATCACTCTGAATGGTCCTGGCCTACTAACAGTTCAGAAAGTTCAACAAGCATATAGGACCATTCAGAGTGATCGCTGGTGTAATATGAAGATGATGGACCGTTTCAGCAGACATCTCCGATCGTGTGTACGGGCTAGCGGACATGTTTTCCCAGCGGACAAATTTCAAAGCACGCTTTAAAATTTGTCCGCCGGAGACATGTCCGTCGGATATGTCCGCTGGTTAGTACACTAACCAGCGGACAGAAATCTCCACGCATGCATTGAATGGATTCGACGCATGCGTGGAAGTATTTTACTTCCTGGAGTGGTGACGTGGTGGCGTCAACGTCACCGCCACGTCACCGCGTCCTCAGCCCGAGGGGATTTTCGTCCGATGGTGTGTACACGCCATTGGACCAAAATCCGATGAGACATGTCTGCTGCAAACGGTCCGTCGAACATGTTTGAGCGGACATGTCTCATCGTGTGTACACGGCCTCACAGGTTACAGTAAAGTTTGTGCAGAAGGAGAAGAGTCCTGGGAGTAATAGTCTGCAGGGGCTGTATGCAGAGGAGGAGTAACGGCCTGCAGAAGTTGACTGTGAATGTTAGAGTCCATCAGTTCTTCAAAGCTCAATTCATTCAATGATTCTTTAACTATGATGGCAAAGTGAACTGTTCTATGGACATTCCATATTCCCTTTCCCCAACCAAGTTTTTTGCCCCAAATAAACAATAACAAAACAAAGCAAAATGACTGTTCATTGTCTCTGAGGCCCCGTACACACGACCAAGCTTCTCGGCAGAAACCAGCGAGAAGCTCGCTGGGAGACATATTCTGGCGAGAAGCTCGATCGTGTGTACACTTCCGATGAGCGTCCCGTCGGGAAGCTCGTCGAGCCAAAATAGAGAGCACGCTCTCTTTTTCCTCATTATTCAATGAGGACTTTGGCACGACGAGCTTTTTCGACAGCTCATCGGGAACCTCGTCGGGCGGAACGATGGGTTTAGCCCGACGAGGTTCTCGGTCGTGTGTATGCGGCCTGAGAGTGATATATGGAGGTCTGGCACCAGGGTGATATGGTGGATGATAGTAACTAGTAGCAACCATCTGCTACATAACATAGCAGGCTGCACTTGGTTTGGTAGTGGTGGACTGGTGGCATTTATTAAAGAACAAGTGCAACTGAGTTCAAAAAGTGAAGATTTGCTCTCATATAGGGAATATGTAGTACTTTAAAAAATCTTCCCTTTATCTTCATTCACTCAGAAAATAGCAGTGCACCTAATTTGCTTTGGTCCCAGAATCAGTCTGAGACCCAAGGCCCCGACTGCCGGTCTAACGTGATTTGGAGTGAGATTGGGTGATGTCACTACTGTGATGCTCACTGTTCTCCTTGCTGAAGAGAATACTGCAGTACAAGGATCTCCCTGTTACTACTTCACTTGCTTATTGGATGTGCTCCTCTATCTCTTCAGCTGCTTTTGGAATATTACCTTACCTTCCATTAGGGGGACAGCTCTAATAAGAAGAAGCAAATCCCTACTCACTCCAAGAATCGTTCCCACAGCGCTGTTGTGTTCTGACGGCAGAAGGCTTTCTCCATCTGCAGAATACAATGATCAGTGTTGCTGGCTATAGCTGGTGGCACTGATCGTTTGGGAAAAACCTGATCGATTGCTAGCATATATGTAGATCGAAATTTGGCCGTTCGCTACTGAACCAGCGAAATTGCAATATATGTATTGTCGGCTTAAGAACATATGTTGTTGTATGCACTGATTATTTAAAACATGATTGCACAGATTAGATTGTGCACAGTTAGTTATACACAATTTTTGGAAAATCTGTGGACATTGGGGGTTATTTACGAAAGGCAAATACAGTTGTAAATCTGAGGGGTAGATCTGAAACGAGGGGAAGCTCTGCTGATTTTATCATCCAATCATGTGGAAGCTAAAATGCTGTTTCCTTCCATATCCCCCTCGGATCTACAGCGACTGTACTTCCAAGTGCACTTGTAGTTTGCACTTGTAGTGCAAAGTAGATTTGCCTTTTGTAAATAACTCCCATGGTGTACCCTTATCTGCAGATTTACAATAACACATTAAGGCCCCTTTCACACGGCCGGATAGAATGGTGCTTTTAGCTTTTACCGCAGCTAGAAGCACACAATGCTTTCCTATGACATCATTCACACACTACGGTTACCTGCGGTTTTGTTACCCAGGGTTTTGTGCGGATAGAAAAAATAGATCTCAATGCGTCCAAAATGAAAAAACGGCATGGGTTCCCCCTACAGGAGCATACCAGGCCCTTGAGTCTGCTACGGATTTTAAGGGGAACATTGTATGCCGAAAAAATGGCGTGGGGTTCCCCCAAATTCCATACCAGACCCATATCCGAGCAGCAGCCCGGTCAGTCAGGAAAGGGGGTGGGGACGAGCGAGCGCGCCCCCTCCTTAACTGTGCCAGCCCGCATGCCCTCAACATGGGGGGGTAGGTGCTTTGGGGCAGGGGGGATGCCCTGTGGGGGCCCCCAGATCCCGGCCCCCCACCCTAGGTGAATAAGTATGGGGTATCGTACCCCTAACCATTCACCTGGTGGATTTTTTTTTTAAAACACACTACACAGGGTTTTTAAAGTAATTTATTAGTCATCTCCGGGGGCCCCCCCTCTCTTCTTTAGCTCTTTTACGAGGGTGGGTTTCTTCGATGTCTTCTGTGGGGGTCCCGGTTCTCTTCCGCCGGGGGGCGCTTTCTACTTTAGCTCTTTTACAGCAGCCCCCTCCTGGGCTTCTGTCGCCTTCTGCCTCTCTTCTTCTCTTCTTTGATATTGACACGTCGCTTCCTCCCGCTGTAATGCCGTGTGCGTGGCTCGCACTGATTTATATAGGCCTCTTATGACGTCACAGTCCCATCATGCTCCGGGTGCATGGAGCATGATGGGACTGTGACGTCATAAGAGGCCTATATAAATCGGTGCGAGACGAGCACACGGCATTACAGCGGGAGGAAGCGACGTGTCAACATCAAAGAAGAGAAAAGAGGCAGAAGGCGAGGGGGCCGCTGTAAAAGAGCTGAAGAAGAAAGCGCCCCCCCGGCGGAAGACAACCAGACAGCGGTGAAGACGGGGACCCCCCTGCAGAAGACGTCGAAGAAGCAGGGGAGGGGGCCGCTGCAAAAGAGCTAATGAAGAAAGTGCCCCCCCCCGGCGGAAGAGAACCAGATGGCAGTGAAAACCGGGACCCCTGCTGAAGAAATCGAAGAAGCCCCCCCTTGTAAAAGAGCTAAAGAAGAGGGGGGGGCCGGAGCTGACTAATAAATTACTTGAAAAACCCTGTGTAGTGTGTTTTTTTAAATTTTTTTTACCGCCAGGTGAATGGTTAGGGGTAACCCATACTTATTCACCTAGGGTGGGTGACCGGGATCTGGGGGCCCCCTTATTAAAGGGGGCTCCCAGATTCCAATAAGCTCCCCTCCCGCATACCCTGACAACCAACAGCCAGGGTTGTCGGGAAGAGGCCCTGTCCTCATCAACATTGGGACAGGTGGTTTTGGGTGGGGGGCTACAGGGCATCCCCCCTGCCCCAAAGCACCTACCCCCCCATGTTGAGGGCATGCGGCCTGGCGCGGTTAAGGAGGGGGGGGCGCGTTCGCTTGTCTCCACCCCCTTTCCTGACCGGCCGGGCTGCTGCTCGAATATGGGTCTGGTATGGAATTTGGGGGAACCCCACGCCGTTTTTTCGGAATACGGTGTTCCCTTAAAATCCATAGCAGACTCAAGGGCCTGGTATGCTCCTGTAGGGGGAACCCATGCCAATTTTTTATTTGAAATTTGGTGTGGAGTTCCCCCTCAAGATTCATACCAGACACAGTGCTTGGTATTGGCAGGGATCCAAGTCAGATCCCCGTTCAATATAGTGCCGCGGCTAAACGCAACGGCAGCTAAAAGCACTGTACAAATGCAGCTAACCGCTGTGCCTGGAGTCTTGAATTCCAGCAAAACATAAACATGTTTTATCTGCGGCAAAACAGCCGCCCGTGTGAAAGGGGCCTAAATGAGCAGATTGTTTTTTGCTAAAGGTGATATCATGGCTGGCTGTACAGTCATTTGCTTGAAAATAACCAATTCTGGTTATATTTGCATTCTCAATAACATAAATAAATATAGGTCACCCTCCTTCTCACTTTTTGATAATGTACAAAAAATTTGATAACAAGAATTCTATTTTTGTAGCACACTTCGCTTCTTCTAGCTGGTTGCCATAGCAGCATTAAACAAAAGCCTGAATGGAATAATGTTTCTGCAGTTGGATGTCAGGGAGATTTTTATGTAGTGAAACTATTTTGCAGACATGTATCTATAAAAAGACCCCATTAATACTGTATTTTTCCACCAATCTGACAATGGATAAAAAAGAGAGGAAAATATGTGTTCCTGTAAGAGAAAGGTGATAACTCTTTGTGCTCTACAAGACATCTAACAATACTAAATAGGTATGTTGAAAATTGGGCTGAAAATTGAATGCTAACTGAAAGGAGCTGCAGAAAAAAAAAATGTTAATTTTTGTGCCATGACAGCATGAATAAATATGATTTTTTTTTTTTTGAGTTCCAACAGTACATATTAGGCACATGTCCAACATAAACAAATGGTCATTGACCAGTTCTTTCAGTTCAAAGTTCAGCAAAACCTCAGCATGAAGATCTAAATAATCCATTCCACCCCTGAAATTCCAGAATCACCCAAAGTCTTGCCTTAAAGGGGATGTTCACCCTCCAAACAAATTTCAGGCACGCCATGGAGCCCACCCACCCGACCGGCAGTATGCCAGTGTTTTTTTTTTTTTCTATACATACCTTTTTACGGGCCCTTCGGCGATTCCGCGTGACTTGGCATTTACAATCACAGGCTGTGACTGATGTCCCTCAGCCCGGCGCAGACAGCGCGTCACGAGATGACGAAGGAACCCGAACGTCGGTGCGCAGGCGCCGTATGGGGCCGCACCGACGTTCGAGTTCCTTCGGCATCTCGTGACACGCTGTATGCGCCGGGCTGAGGGACGTCAATCACAGCCTGTGATTGGAAACGCCCAGTCACGCGCGATCGCTGGAGGGGACGAGAGCCCGTAAAAAGGTATGTATAGAAAAAAAAAAATACACTGGCATACTGCCGGTCGGGTGGATGGGCTCCAATGCATGCCTGAAATTTGTTTGGAGGGTGAACCTCCACTTTAAGCCTCGTACACACGCACGGCTTTCTCGGCAAGAAACGGCAAGAAAACTGCTGGCAGAGCTTTCTTGCCGAGAAAACCGTGCGTGTGTACGAGGCTTTGAGGTTTCTCGTTAAGAAAACTGCCCAGAATCTAGACGAAAAAAATAGAGAACCTGCTCTCTATTTTCTCGTTGTGATTCTCTGCAGTGTTTTCCTTTCGAGTAACCCAAGCGTGTGTATACTTATCTGTCTCCATGAAAACCCGCACATGCTCAAAATGACTTTGACGCATGCGCGGTAGCTTCCAAGACATAGGTATGGTGAAGCAAGATGTCGTCAACAGCATCAAATGTTACTAGCGCATGCTCATCGTAGTCAATGACATCACTGCGTTCGTGCCATTCAAAAGAACGGCGGTGTACACTCGGCCGGCAAGACAAGGAAAAATAACGTTTTTTTTTCTGGGGTATACAGGGCTTAATTCTTAACTTCTTGCAGAGTAGTAGACTATGGACCATGTAAGGCCCCTATCCTAAACAGCACTCTTAAAGGATCACTAAAGGAATTTTTTTTTAAGCTAAATAGCTTCCTTTACCTTACTGCAGTACTGGTTTTATGTCCTTATTGTTAGTTTTTGCTTTAAAGTTGCTGTAATCCTGCTCTGTTCTCCACACTTCCTGCTTGTCTGTTTCCTTATAACCACAGTACTGGGAGCTTTCTCACGGTGGTCTAAGCCAGGGATCTCCAAACTACGGCCCTCCAGATGCTGTGGAACTACACTTCCCATGAGGCCTTGTAAAACTCTGACATTCGTAGACATGACTAGGCATGATGGGAAATGTAGTTCCTGAACACCTGGAGGGCCGTAGTTTGGAGACTCCTGGTCTAAGCTGTCATTACTGTGTGTCTAAAACTTCCCAGCTATCGGTCCCCGAACCTGAAGAACGGGGAGAGCTGTGTGTAAACACAGCTTCCCCATTCTTCACTGTGGCACTGCCATTGATTGTCTGTTCCCTGATATAGGGAAAGGCGATCAATGACGTCACACGTCCAGCCTACAGCATCCCCTACAGTTAGAAACACATAGGTTACACTTAACCCCTTTAGTGCTTCCTAGTGGTTATATGACTGCATATGATGGCGTGGCACAGTGGTGACAATTGATGGCACAGTGACTGCATTTGATGGCATGGCACAGTGATGACAATTGATGGCACAGTGACTGCATTTGATGGCATGGCACAGTGGTGACAATTGATGGGCACAGTAGCTGCGTTTGATGGCATGGCACATTGGTGACAATTAATGGCACAGTAGTGGCGTTTGATGGCATGGCACAGTGGTGACAATTGATGGCACAGTGACTGCATTTGATGGCATGGCACAGTGGTGACAATTGATGACACAGTTGCTGTGTTGCATGGCACAGTGGTGACAATGGCACAGTTGCTGTGTTGCATGGCACAGTGGTGACAATTGATGGCACAGTGGCTGCATTTGGTGGCATGGCACAGTGGTGTAAATTGATGACACAGTTGCTGTGTTGCATGGCACAGTGGTGACAATTGATGGCACAGTGGCTGCATTTGATGGCATGGCACAGTGGTGACAATTGATGGCACAGTTGCTGTGTTTGATGGCATGGCACAGTGGTGACAATTGATGGCACAGTGGCTGCATTTGGTGGCATGGCACAGTGGTGACAATTGATGGCACAGTTTCTGTGTTTGATGGCATGGCACAGTGGTGACAATTGATGGCACAGTGGCTACATTTGATGGCACAGTGGCTGCATGTGATGGGCACAGTGAGGCTGCAATATTTTTTTTTTTTCCGTTTGCGCCCCCCCCATAAAATGTTTGAGCACCAGCCGCCACTGCAGGTGCCACAACTCTTTTTATTTTCTTTCCGCATGCATCAGAGTAATCTACCTACCCTGAGTTTCCCCACCCCCCTACATAAACCTTGGGTTCATATCCAGCTTTGACCTTTGGTGACTGGTGATGTCCTATTACTCAATGGGCAGCTCTTTCTTGATGGCTGATGCCGCGTACACACAACCGTTTTTAATGTTATAGAAAGAACAAAGTTTTCTCGATGTGATTCTTGTCAAGCCTGCCTTGCATACACACGATCGTGAAAAAAAAAAATGCTCGAGCAAAGCACGGTGACGTACAACACGTATGGCACTATAAAGGGGAAGTTTCATTCCGATGGCGCCACCCTTGGGGCTGCTTTTGCTAATTTTGTGTTAGTAAAAGTTAGTGAGAGACGATTTGCACTCTTAAGTCTTTGTGCTTTTCAGTCTGTTACAGCGTGACAAATGTGCTATCTCTATTACAAACACTAGTTTTACCAGAATGAGCGATCCCGTCTCATAACTTGCTTCTGAGCATGCGCGGTTATTTCACGTTATTAAAGCCTACACACAACCGTTTTTCACGACGTGAAAAACTACGCAAAAAATTAGAGCATGTTCTACATTTTTAATGCCTATTTTTCGTCATGAAAAATGCTCTGGAGCCTACACACGGTTTTTAATGACCATTTAAAAAAAAAAATCATTTTTCACGTCATGAAAAACGGTCGTGTGGCATGAGGCTTCATTAAATAATTGCGACTGGGGGGAACCAAAGCTCTTAGCCTGGTCTGAAGTTAAGGCCTCTGTTTGGGTTTAGGGGACTCCTTGGTAGCACACAAAACATTGCCGGGAACTCCAGCCACTTACTGCTAACTTGAAGTGCCTGTTTCGGAAAATGTTTGTACAGAACCTTTTTATGTGACTAGTTCTCTTTGTAGTTGTTTTCTAATTTAAGGCCATCCCAGGCAAGAGGTCATATTTGATGTGCTAGCAAGAACTACTTCTTGCCTAAAGCCGGCCATACAGTGAGCAAATTTCGAACCATGGGTGTACCTTCGCACATCCTTGGATCTGAAAATGGTAGAAGCCCCGTGAAAAATTGGCACCTGAGTAACCAATTATATGCAACCACTGTTTGGGTGTTCTGACAGCCGCAGGAGAGATTGGTTTAGCATGGATGAAGAAAATGATAACACATTTCTTGCCATCAGAACATGGGGCTAAAAAGAGAAATCTTACAATGTGTGGCTCTCTTAAGAGCTGACACTACAAGGTGGTTATTCTGTAAAACTATCTTTGGGTGTCACTAGGGGCATGACTTCTCTGACTAGCCCATCCTAGCCTATCCTCTATGTCACTAACCAGGGACAACACTTGTACTGACACCTAGGAACAGGGTTTACTGTCAAAGATGGGGAGGCCTAACAACAAGGTGCCCCCAGTACAGGCAGTCCCCGAGTTACGAACACAATAAGGACTGTTGGTTTGTTCGTAAGTCGAAGTTGTTCGTAAGTTGCAACACTGCATGTGTAAGTGTAACTTCCAGTCTGAACACTGCATTTGTAAGTGTAACTTCCACCTGTGCATGGATGTGGGATTTTCCGGGCGGTTGTTATGTTATCTGGGGCGCATCTGGCCATACAGTACATGTAGTACTGCAGTGTGAGTAGGGTGACCACATTTCCAAACTACCATTCAGGGACACCCTCCCTTCCCAAAAATCAGCTTGTGTTGTAACGAATCACAGCACAGTGATTGGACACAAGAGGCGGGATTTATGATTTTTCCAATCACAAGCAGGGGGTGGGGATTGTGCTCCTCCAGGTATTCCCGACCAGGACAAGTATGTCAATGAGTAAATCAGTGATGTGGCGGCCTTTTTTGGGGGCATCAGATTGGCCCAGGGGGGTGGCTGTGTCAGTTTCATTCCGGGACACTGTATTGTCCTGAAATGAAAGTGCCCGGGACAGACCTGCAAAATGCAGGACTGTCCCGGGCAATCCGGGACACGTGGTCACCCTAAGTGTGAGATGTGTCTGGAGGTGCTAGGAGGTATCCAGGACCAGCTTCTTCGCAACTAAATAGTAGCTGCCGGCAGGCAAACTTATTAGTTTTAGGTCTAAATAAAAACTGACGGCTTCACATCAACAGGACTGGGAGATACAATTACAGATTCCATTTATAACCCCCCCCCCCCCTGCAGCTGCAATCTGGTATTGCAGTTGGTCAGTAATTTTTTTGCCAATAGGATTGGACTTTATGCAAGCAATAATGTGAGAAACTACAAAAGAAGAGAACTCCTTTGTTACCTAATATTATGACCCCTTCAGCTTATTAAAAATGGAATGCCAACAACCCAAATGTTGATCATTTTAGGGCATTGAAATTGCCAGTCAAATCCTCTTGTTTGGGGCTAGCTTGATGGTATTGCAGCTGAAATACCAAATGTTACATGTGGTTAAATGTTGAGCAGCCAATCAATGTGACCGATGCCTTCCTCGCCTTACATGCCATTCACAAAGGAAGATCTTCAATATTTTGTTACTTGAAACTACTTTCAAATTTTCAATTTAATAAAAAGATATTACAGATTTTTTTTTTTGCAAAACAACTAATTGCAATTTTTTCTGTAATCTTTCCTAAATCTGTGCTTTGACTTTGGTCCTTGCCATCATATTGGGATGCCGAGAAGTGCAGGAAAATAACTCCTCAACGACTGTTGATAAGTGTTAAGTTTTGTTTTTTCTCAATAAATTTGGTATTTGTTTGACTTTTTTTGTGTTATTGGAAAATGGTAAATGTGCTGAAAATTGATAAATTATATTGTACGTGTAAACAAATATGTGTTCTCGAATATACATTCTAAACACGTATTAAAGGTTAAGTCCACCCTAAATCTAAAATTTCTACATCTTCATCTAATCTCTCCTTGCCTGCTCGCATTTTGCGAGTGAAATTTAGTGCAGGGCGAGTGAGGAGAAGGGGTGGACCATGCCGACAGTTTCCTGGCTGATCGCTTCTGGCAGAAGCAGTGCGGCCATCAGAGGGGCCCAAAAGGGGGTTCCCTGCCCCCCAGACCGCTCTGATGTCCTGAAAAAAGCCTGCAACGCTTCTGCCAGAGGACACAGAGCAGCAGGCCTGGTCTGCCCTGGGGCCGCTTTGAGCTGAGCTGAGGCTTCAGCGCTCCCCTTCCTCTCTCTCTCATCTCCTCTTGCATATCACACACAGCGGGCATGTCCCACAGTGTGTCACGGAGCTGGGTCTGTGTTCGGCAGCATGGTGTAACAAGGTCCCGCCCCCCTAGACTGGCTTGTGTGATAGTAGGTTGAATTAGCCGGTCACACAAGGTGGTCTAGGGGGGCACTTGTTACACTGTGCCAACGAACACAGACCCAGATCCGTGAAACATAGCGGGAGATGCCCGCTGTGTGTGTGATCCATCATCCAGGCAATGGTAAGTCTGTATTGATAATGGGCACAGTAAAGCTGTATTTAATGGGGCACAGTGATGCTGCATTCATTTCCAGTGAGGCTGCATTCCTGGGCACAGTGAGGCTGCTTTCACAGGCAGAGTGAGGCTGCATTTACAGGCACAGTGAGGCTGCATTCACGGGCACAGTGAGGCTGCATTCATGGGCAGAGTGAGGTTGCATTCAAAGGCACAGTAAAGCTGCATTTGATGGACACAGTGTCTCCCATGGCGGTGCCCAGATACCCAAGTCCATTGTTTGACAATCCCTTGCCTATTTGCATTATAAGTTTGTAATCTCCAGACTTTGTGATGGATTCGACCAACAGCCCCCATACTGAACCCAGTCCTAGTTGGAAGCTTATAACCTTAACCTTAAAGTGGTTGTAAACCCTCTCTGATCACTTGCACATACAGGTAAGCCTAGATTAAGGCTTACCTGTAGGTGCAAGAAATATCTTCTTAACCTACACGGTTAAAGCGGAGCTCCACCCTGAATTGAACTTAAGCTCAATATTACTAATGCTCCTAAATAATGCTTAATCGGCTAGTTTCATATAAAACAGTTTTACAATACCTTATGAACAAGACAGGCTTCCGGTCTGCAGCCCCTCGGGTTTCCATCAGGTTTTCTCTAGTTTCCTGTCCCACGCTGTGTCTGCTGGGAGCCTGTGTCAGAGCTCCCTAATTATCATATTCGGCTCTGTTACCACAAACATCGCGCGACTTTGTTTAGCAGGAAGTGACGCGGATGTAAACAAAGGAACGGAGGGCGGGCGTTTGAAAATTCTCCATTAGGAGGCGGTATCTTTTCAGTTCTTGTGTTGCCGTTGTCATGACAACACATACGCCAAAGCCGCTGCTCCCCGTTGCTCATGCGCATGCGCGAGATCGAGCGGTGGATGCTGGGACATCAGCATCCACCGGAACAAGGAAGTGCCGGGCTGTGGGCTTATGCCCACAGTTAAAATGGAGACAAAACCGGAAGGAGGAATAAAAGTTATTATTTGAGACTGGATAGCAGCGGAGCGGCCGGGGGAGACAGGAAACGTGAGTTCCGCGAATTAGGGTCATTTACCTTTTAAATAGCCATTAAGAAAAAAAAGTTTTTGGCGTGGGAGATCCGCTTTAAGGAGATATTTGCAGAGAAAAACTCATTTGCTCGCAGCGCCGGCGCAGCGGTACCCGTAAGTAACCCCCGGGAAAGATGTCTGCGGCCAGAGGGGGACACGAGGACGGCTTCGGGGGCTTCGATTTAAGGTAAGAAGTAATTCATAATGAGCTAGTATGTTAGTTGTACTAGGTCATTATGCCTTTGTCTTGCAGGGTTATTTTTTTTTTTGGGGGGGGGGGGGGGTTACAACTACTTTAAATACACACATAACAGTTTGGTTACAGCACAATATATAGTCTCTGTACTTTGGAAATGCTGCACTACACTTCAAGTATTCTTGCTTTCTCTTCTTGAATTCTTGGAATCTGAAAGCTTGTTCTTCTGTTAGTCCATTTATGTGGTTTCCAAACATTAGGTGAGTGCACTTGCTGTTCTTTCAGCAACATTTTTTATATCAAGCCATATAATTTGAATGCATATGCAACGCTATATAGACACGTCTACTTGGAACATACTAGTTTAACATAGGAAAACACTTGTGTTGAATTAGTTGGTCCTCAGACCCTGTCATTTAATGTTGTGGTTCCAATTGATAATTCAACATCCCAACATTTAGTTTAAGGCTTACGAGTTAGGCAGGACAAGTGCAGGACAGTTGCAGGATTCCAGTGAAAATAATGGCATTACCATGATCAGTGACATGGAGAATAATGAGAGCCTACCCTAAAGCCCCATACACAATCAGTTTTCCTGCAGGTTTTTGTCTTTGGGTTTACCAAAACCATCTAATATGAGGTCAAACCTCAAGAGTTTCAATTTGTATGCAATTAGGCAGGCCCTTGCACTACATGGTTTTGGTAAATCTGAAGAGAAAATCCTGCAGGAAAACTGATAGTGTGTATGGGGCTTAAGACCGGAGCTTACCACGACCACGACCCGTTCAGATTTCAAAAACAGTCTTAAAGGGGCATTAAATACCAGGATCGCATTACATACAGAGTGCAGAGTTCAGGGGCTTACACACAGAGTGCAGAGCTGTCACTTGTAAACACAGAAACCAGACTTCTGTGTTTACAAGTGATTGTGTTGAGCAGGCACCAAAGGGTCTGAGCCAGAGGTGGTGGAACTGAGTTCCCCCAAGTTCCCCCTGAAAAAAAGCCCTGCTTAAGACATGAGGGGTCATAGCTGCTTTTGACACACCTCTTGGGCTACACTGGTCACCAAATGTATGTCAGCATTGCTGGGTCTCTTTGTGAGAAGTTATTAGTTACCTAAAAAAAAATGTAAACGTGAATTCACATGTGGTTGTAGGGCAGGAAACAATTTTGTGTACCAGTTCCACCACCTAGAAAATATGCTCCAAACATAATGTGTGATGCAAAACCTGCAATTACAAAACAGAAAACTCTACTATAGACAGAAAAGAAGACAGAAAACTCTACTATCGTAGTGCAGATACAGTACAAACACAAATATATGTTTTGGAGGCAACTATATTAGAAATATGTGCCCATATATAATTTTGATTAATGTTTTCTTTAATCAAAGTTGTTAGATGACCTCACCTCCTCTTCTGTTTCTGACTAATGCCGCGTACACACGATCATTTTTCAGCATGAAAAAAACGTTGTTTTTCAAAAACGTCATTTAAAATGATCGTGTGTGGGCTACACATAATTTTTCAGGTTCTGAAAAACGAAAAAAAAAAAATTCGAACATGCTGCATTTTTTAACGTCATTTTTCAGGTTGTAAAAAATTATCGTGTGGGGGCTAAAACAACGTAAAAAAGCCGCACATGCTCAGAAGCAAGTTATGAGAAGGGAGCGCTCGTTCTGGTAAAACTACCGTTCATAATGGAGTAAGCACATTCATCACGCTGTAACAGATAGAAAAGCGCAAATCGTCTTTTATAGGGTTGTCCCGATACCGATACCAGTATCGGTATTGGGACCGATGCCGAGTATTTGCGGGAGTACATGTACTCCCGCAAATACCCCCGATACCCAAATAGAATACTTGGCTGCATCTATGGGGGGGACATGGCTGCAATATGGGGGGGACAATATGGGGGGAACATGGCTGCAATATGTGGGGGACATGGCCGCAATATGTGGGAGACATGGCTGTATATGGGGGGACATGGCTGCGTATATGGGGGACATGGCTGCATATGTGGGGGACATGGCTGTATATGGGGGACATGGCTGCAATATATGGGGGACATGGCTGTATATGGGGGACATGGCTGCAATATGGGGGGGACATGGCTGCGTATGTGGGGGACATGGCTGCATATGTGGGGGACATGGCTGCGTATATGGGGGACATAGCTGCAATATGGGGGGACATGGCTGCAATATGGGGGGGACATGGCTGCAATATGGGGGGACATGGCTGCAATATGGGGGGATATGGCTGGTGGGGGACATGGCTGTATATGGGGGGACATGGCTGCAATATGTGGGGGACATGGCTGCATGGCTGTATATGGGGGACATGGCTGCAATATGTGGGGGACATGGCTGCAATATGTGGGGGACATGGCTGCAATATGTGGGGGACATGGCTGCAATATGTGGGAGACATGGCTGCATTTGGGGACACATTTAAAAAAAGTATCGGTATTCGGTATCGGCGACTACTTGAAAAAAAGTATCGGTACTTGTACTCGGTCCTAAAAAAGTGGTATCGGGACAACCCTAGTCTTTTACTAACACTGAATCAGCTAAAGCATGGAACTTCCCCTTTATAGTGCCGTCGTACGTGTTGTACGTCACCGCTCTTTGCTAGGTAAATTTTTTTAAACGATGGTGTTTGGGCAACATCGTTTTTAATGATGAAGTTGGGAAAACTTCGTTTTTTGGACATGCTGAAAAACAAAGTTTTTTTCATGCTGAAAAATGATCGTGTATACACCCATAACGCCCTAGGTTGTGGTCTTGTATAACATGGACAAGTTGTATAATATAGGCAATGTGGTTAGCACACCAAATTGTTCTAAAATATATAAAAAAAAATAAAAAAATAATAATAATTACACTTATTCTCAAAGTTAAAGTGTGTCTATCCCTTTTTTCTCTCTCTCCGTGAAAAATGAAAAGAGAAATGAAGGGCTCAAATCAATTTCCCTATTGATTTATATCCTGTGACGATGTAGGGTGTGAATCACTTCAGCGTGGAATGCAGAGGATCCAACTCTTCCCTACGCCATTCAATTCTAGAAATAAAAAATACTTTTGGCTGTCCATGTACCTTAAATAAAGGCAGAGAAAAAAAAGGATATACATTTCTCGTGTTAAAAAACAAAATACATTTTTAATGGTCCATTAAAGCATTAATTTCCAGGTATTTGAAAAAGATCATTCCTATTGACTGTAAAGCCCATTACTGTAACTATACGATTAATTATGCCAGGACATATTGATTACCGTTCAATGAATATCTGAACTCTGAAAGCCCCATCCTACTGTAAATCTTGGTGTGAAACTTGGTTTCAAGTCCCAAGTGGTAAATGTGTTCCAGTAAAATAAATTTGTGTTCTAAGTCAACGAGGGCTGATGAGCACCATCCTTCTTACGGTAATCTGCTCCCTGTGCTGAACATTGTGTACCGTATTGTTGATAGAGAAATCAACATGTATTCCAATTTTTTAGGATCCTAATACCAAAAGAAAACAACCACTTGAAAAAAAAATTGACTGCTTAATCCCAAATGTGTTGTTAAAGTTGAATTAATGTTCTAATGAGTCACAGAACATCTTTTTTTGCAAAAAAACAGTAATCAAGCAAAAGAGGATCTCAAGATACAATACACACGTGGCTAAAACAGTGTCTAAGCAGCTGGCTATATAATATCATTGCACAAATTTGTCATCATGATTTTTCAAGAAAATATTACACTGAAGGCTAATGCCGTGTACACACAATCATTTTTTGTGATGAAAAAAAACGACGTTTTCTGTGAAGTAAAAAATGGCGTTTTTGAAACGTCACTTTTCAAAGACGATGTTGCCTACACACCATCGTTATTTTCACAAAAAGCGAGGTTACGTTCACCACTCTTTTCCATTGAAGCTCGCTTCATAACTATCTTCTGGGCATGCGTGGGTTGAAAAACGTCGTTTTAAACTACGTTTTTGCTACACACAGTGAATTTTGTGAAACAAAAAACGACGTTTTGAAAAACGACACAAAAAATTCAAGCATGTTGGAATTTTTTTTTGGTCGTTTTTTTGAAGACATAAAAACGACGTTTTGCCCACACACGATCAATTTAAATGACGTTTTTTAAAACGTCGTTTTATTTCATCACAAAAAACGACCGTGTGTATGCGGCATAAGTCCATGAAGCTTTATACAACGATTAAGGGCCAGATCCACAGAGAGAGTACGCTGGTGTATCTACTGATACACCGGCGTACTTTCAAAGTTCCCGTGTCATATCTTTAGTTTGAGTCCTCAAACCAAGATACGACGGTTTCTGGGTTAGATCCGACAGGTGTACGTCTTCGTACGCCTTCGGATCTAAGATGCAATACTTAAGCGTCTGCTGGGTGGCGTTCACGTCGTTTTCTGCGTTGGGTTGGCTTTTTCCGACGATTCACGAACGTACGCGCGGCCGTCGCAATCTCTTACGGCGTCTCTAGTCGGCTTTTTCCGGCGTATAGTTAAAGCTGCTTTTATCTGGCCTATAGTTAGACTTGCCATGTTAAGTATGGCCGTCGTTCCCGCGTTGAAATTTACATTTTTTTAAATTTTTGCGTAAGTCGTCCGTGAATAGGAATGTACGGAATTTACGCTAGTCAAAAAAAGAACGTTGTTGCGACGTAAGTTAGCGCAATGCACGGCAGGAAATTTCTGAACGGAGCATGCGCAGTTCGATCGCCGCGGGGACGCGCTTCATTTAAATGAATCACGCTGCCTACTCGCCGATTTGAATTCCGCCGCCAGAAATACACTACGCCGCCGTAACTTAATTCTTCCAGGATTCGAAGTTAAGCCAGGTAAGATACACTGCGCCGATCTATTTGTATGTGGATCTGGCCCATAGATCTTTACTTTAGCCATGTGACTGTAATTTTCAAATCGAATTGGACAGAGCTGAAAATATAGTGACTGCCCCTTTTTTTTTTTTTTTTAAATAGGAATCTGTATCCTGGTGCTTTAGCTTTGTATATTAAGTCTATATTCACTTGCTAGTATAAAAGATAACTTTTGTAGATATTGACTTATTACTGTAAAAATAACTTGTTCTGCCTGACTTTGATGATAATACAATGGCTTTTGCACTTATTTATTTTTTTGGTCACTGGCCCAAAACAGAATGTGCATGCACGAATGTATTTAATTATTGTTAATGTGTTAACAATTAAAGTGATAGTAAAAGTATTTTTCTAAACTAACAAACAGGTTATACCTACCTACTCAATGGTTTTGCACAGAGTAGCCCCGATCCTTCTCTTCTGGGGTCCTCTGCCAGCGCTCCTGGCTCCTCCTCCCTGCTGAGTGGCCCTATGGCAGTTAGAACACACTGAGGGAACACACATTTAACCGCTTGATTGCCCCCTAGTGTTGACTCCTTCCCTACCAGGGACATTTACACAGTAGTCAGTGCATTTTTATAGCATTGATTGCTGTATAAATGTCAATGGTCCCAAAAAATGTGTCCGATCTGTCCGTCGCAATGTCGCAGTACTGTTAGTAGTAAAAAATATAATAATAATAAAAATGCCATCAATCTTTCCCATAGTTTGTAGACGCTGAGGCCCAGATTCAGAGAGAATTGGATTCTCGTAGCGTATCAGAAATACACTACGCCACCGTTTTTTACCTGGCTCTACGTGGAATCCAGGTAGATTTTGTCCAGTAAACGACGGCGGCGTAGTGTATTTCTCCCGTCGCAATCCATCTAGACGAGTAGGGGGCGCGAAGGATTTAAAATAGGCGCGTTCCCGCGGCGAGCGAACTGCGCATGCTCCGTTCGCAAATTTCCCGCCGTGCATTGCGCGAAATCACGTCGTTACGTCATTCGTTGTTTGAGTAGCGTCGTTTACGGACATTTCTATTCCCGAACGAGTTATGCAAAAAAAAAAAAAAATTAAATTCGACGCGGGAACGACGGCCATACTTAACATGGGCTACGCACCGTTAGACCAGCAAAAAGCTGGTCTAACAGTACGTAAAAAAAAACAGACGTAAGCGATTGCGAAGACCGCTCGTATCTTCGTGAATCGCCGTAAAAACACATTTGCATATCCCGACGCATGAAAACGATGCGAACTCCTCCCAGCGGCCGCAAAAATATCGCAGCGTAGATCCGAAGGTTTACGAAGACGTAAGCCTCTCGGATCGAAGCCCGAAGCCGCCGTATCATGGTTTGAGGATTCAAACTAGTGATACGGCGCGCGAAATTTGAAATTACTCCTGTCTAACACCAGTTAGACAGGCGTAATTGCTTTATGAATCTGGGCCTATAACTTTTGCTCAAACCATTCAAAAATATGTAGAAGAATATATATTGGCCGAAACTGATGAAGAAATTTGTATTTTTTAAAACATTTCTGGGGATATTTATTATAGCAAAAAGTAAAAAATATATTTATTTTTATTTTTTTCAAAATTGTCACTCTTTTTCATTTATAGCACAAAAAAAAAAAAAAACACAGAGGTGATCAAATAGCACCAAAATAAAGCTCTATTTGTGGGAAAAAAGAGTCACAAATTCTGTTTGGGTACAGCATTGCACGACCGCGCAATTACTAGTTAAACAGACACAGTGCCAAATTGTAAAAAGTGCTCTTGTCAGTAAGGGGGTAAAGCCTTCTGGGGGCTGAAGTGGTTAATAATGTGTTTATGCCCAATCATTCCACTATATAATGCAGGTATACAGGTAGCCAATTCACAGAGGCAATGAATAATGTAATTAAAGATCAATGTTTTATGAAACATTTTCTCCTCAGATCTGCACAGCTTATGACATAAGGTCATAAAACATTATCATTTTAAGATTATTGAATTAAAGCGGAGCTCCACCCTAAAGTGAACTTCCGCTGATCGGAACCCTCCCCCCTCCGGTGTCACATTTGACACCTTTCAGGGGGAGGGGGGTGCAGATACCAGTCTAAAGACAGGTATTTGCACCTACTTCCGGGCACGTCTCGGGCAAAAGCAGTTTTTTTTTCCACATCCCGTCCGTCCCCTATTGTGTGCTGGGAACACTCGGCTTCCAGCACACAGCGGGAGCCACAGTCGGTGGGTGCAGCGCGACTCGCGCATGCGCCTTAGGGAACTGGGCAGTGAAGCCGGAGTGCTTCACTTCCTGGTTCCCTCACTGTGGATGGAGGAGGGAAGCAGCAGAGTGACGAGCGATCGCTCGTCCTCTTCTGCGGATGCCGCTGGATTCCAGGACAGGTAAGTGTCCTAATATTAAAAGTCAGCAGCTGCAGTATTTGTAGCTGCTGGCTTATAATATTTTTTTTCAGGGGGACATCTGCTTTAAAATAAGTGAAGTTCTTCTTTAAAAAAATGCCATTCTCTGACTAAATAACACTATTTTCAAAGCAAGGTATAGAAAATAAATTGATTTAGGAAAATATTAAATACTGCCATTGCTGCAATAAAAAGGGCTGCTTATTTATATAAAGTGCTCATTTGTAGACACAGACCTGGAATTATACGGTACATGATGCATACATCAGGTTATTATACCTAAATACTGGATTCCACATAATGCTGCTGGAATGGCAGAATATCTCCTGATTAGTGGTTACAAGCCTGTTAATAAAACGGTTAACCATAGCTATGCTAGATCACTTCACTCAGCTACTTAACATTTTATTAGCCCCTCAGTCCCTTCTTTTATGGTAACTTATTGCTTAAAAATGACTAAAAGTTTATTATGAGGCGCCATTCAGACTTCCTGTTGCCTGGGCATAGAAACACTCATTGCTCTAGTGGATAATGAAAGCCAAGCCAGTCAGACACAACTACCTTTATGTGTACAGGCAGAGTGACAATGTGTGCAGTAATATAAAATGTAATGTACAAGTCCATCTATATATCAAATATACATTTGGGTTGAAAGTGTTGTTTGGGGTCAACCTTTAAAGTAGACCTATAGTTAGAAAAAAAAACACGCCATTCCCCACACATACATTCCACTGCTCAAACCTACATTCTCAAAATCAAAAAAGGTGACAAAGAATTGCTTTTATTAACTTTGCTGCAGATATTGCTGTTCTAGGCACCTCCAAGTGGATTCTCACATGGCCAAATGAATGAATGAGTGACTGGTATAGCGCTACACATGCGAACTGAATTGCCTCTAGGCGCTTTTTGCATTAAGTGTCTTCCTGGCTGGTGCGGTTATTTACCCCGTAGGATCTTGACATGCTTGGGACACACAGTCGTACACACATATATACTGGGCCAATTTGGCCAGGATCCAATTAACCTACCAGCATGTCTTTGGAGTGTGGGAGGAAACCGGAGTACCTGGAGGAAACCCACACAGACACAGGGAGAACATGCAAACTCCAAGCAGATGGTGTCGTGGTCTGGATTCGAACCAGCGACCCTTTTGCTGCTAGGTGAAAGTACTAACCACTACACCACTGTGCTGCCTTGGCATTTGGTAATTTTAATCCCTGGTGAAGTGGAGTGTCAGCTAATCATCACAAACAAAAATTTCCCAGCACACTTACAAGCTAGCCTGCAAAAACACAAAATTGACCCTGTCTAATAATTCAGGTTAAAGACAGAGGGTTAGTTACTCACATTTTTTAAATACATGTTTAAGCTACAGTGTCCATGTCATGGGTATACTGCAGTCCTACCTCTATCGTTTTGAAGGTCTCAATGAAAGCACATATAGCAATTGGCAGGTTAAGGATCTCCACCCTAAAGTGAAGATCCGCTGATGGAACTCCGGACATTTGACACCTTTCAGGGGGAGGGGGGTGCAGATACCTGTCTAAAGACAGGTATCCTCCGGCCCGCAGTCTCGGGCAAAAGACGGGCTTTTCCCGTTGTGTGCTGGGAACAGGCGGGAGCCAATCGCCGGGCGCAGCGCGACTCGCGCATGCGCCGTAGGGAACCGGGCAGTGAAGCCGCAGCGCTTCACTTCCTGGTTCCCTCACCGTGGATGGAGCAGCAGGGTGACGAGCGATCGCTCGTCCTCTGCTACGGACGCCGCTGGACTCCAGGACAGGTAAGTGTCCTAATATTAAAAGTCAGCAGCTGCAGTATTTGTTGCTGCTGGCTTTTAATATCTTTTTGAGGTGAACCATCCGCTTTAAGGACAGGTTTGCCCCGGAGGGTGCCCACTCCTCCTCAAACGCACAGGCACATGCTGGACACCCATCAAGAGCATAATGGCAGCTGCAGACATTGGGGGTTATTTACGAAAGGCAAATCTACTTTGCACTACAAGTGCAAAGTGCACTTGAAATTGCACTGAGAGTGCACTTGGAAGTGCAGTTGCTGTAAATCTGAGGGGTAGATCTAAAATGAGGGGAAGCTCTGCTGATTTTATTATCCAATCATGTGCTGTTTTTTATTTCCCTTGCACGTCCCCCTCAGATTTACAGCGACTGCACTTCCAAGTGCACTTTCAGTTCAAGTTCAAGTGCACTTTGCACTTGTAGTTTGCACTTGTGCCCACCAATGCAGCCTTGTGTCCACCATGCAGCCTTGTGCCCACCAATGCAGTCTTGTGTCCACCATGCAGCCTTGTGCCCACCAATGCAGTCTTGTGTCCACCATGCAGCCGTGTGCCCAGTGCCCACCATGGAGCCTTGTATCCACCTTGCAGCCTACCTGTACGCAGCGGGGGAACACAGTGATAACAGCTTTCATTTCAATAGCCGTGTTCCTGCCAGCGCAAAGTCATATACAGCCCCGGCCCCTGGCCAGGTAACTTTGATTGACAGATCACCCGTCACTGGGATTGGACGGGTGATCTGTCTATCAAAGTCACGGGACCAGGGGGCGGGGCTGTATCTGACAGCGAGCGACGGGGAACACGGCTATTGAAATTAAAGCTGTTATCACTGTGTTCCCCCCGCTTTGCTCTGAACACCTGGGCAGCTCTCTCTCCCTCTGTGATCGTTGGAAGAAGGAATCCCATTTCACACAGGCTGACGGCTCGCCCCCCCCGACTCCCAGGCAGCCCTTCCTCGCCAGCCCTCAAAATCCACTTGCATAATGCAAGCAGGCAAGTGGATTTTTTGAGGGCTGATCTAACAGATCTCTACATTCTATCATTAAGACCTTCAACAAAATGGAAGGGATGAGGTGGTTCCTAGTCAAATCCAAAGATTTAGCCAAGAGTGGTGGTGAATATAATGGGTACTGGAGTAAAAAAATATGCAAAAAAGAATTGGGTGTTGCAGTTAAATACTCAAATTCAAGAACAAACCTTAAAGCGGGTAAAAACCTAAACGGTAGAGCTGTCCCTGAATTACATTTACAGCAAACTACCATCCATTTTTGGGCAAATGGAAGATATACACCCCATCTCAAAATATAATAGTGAATAACAAATTAGACCTTATGTATTCCAGTACTGATCTAAATCCAAATTCTCTTTTGTTAATCAGAACAAAGTGTAACTGTATGAAGAGTATTCATTTTATATTCATTTTTCATTTATTTTGACAAGCTACAGCACTAGAAATATTGGAACAGACACCCTTGCTTGGAAACTGCCTGCCAATACTTTTGGAAATTATATTCAAACATTAGCAAACCAAATTTACAACACTCAACAGAAATCTCAGACCAACGTTTTTTCCATCTATGAACTTTATATAGTGGCAGTGTTTAGGCAGAACAAAGCCATCATTCATTGGAACTCTGGTTCTTTTATAGACACAATACGGCTCTTTCTGAGTAAGATTACGTTTCTGTAAGCTTGACATGATGGTGACTCTCAATTTGAATTGTAAATATTGTCAATGTGACACAGCCTGCATCTACAGTATAACGTGAAATAAAAAAAGAGTTTTGAAGAAAATAGATTATCTTTATTTCTGTATGATTTCCGTTGTTACTAGTTACCAGGGCCGATCCTAGGCAGGGTGCACAGGGTGCATTGCACCCAGGAGCCTGCAGAGGTGGGGCGCCGAACATCTAATAGACTCTCTAACAGAAGCCCTCTCTGTATCCATCACAGAGGCCCCCCTCCAGGTCCCAATAAAGTACGTTGCTTCTCTTCCTGTATTTTGTAAGGATCCCAGAGTAATGAAGACTTCGTGGGGGATCTGTGTGTTTGAGTCATTGCCATAGAAACATTTGGGAGGGGAGGAGTTGGTAAAATGACGACGCCCATGCGGGGGCGCCAGAAATATTTCTGCACCCACATACCTCCCAACTGTCCTGAGTTTCGCAGGATTGTCCCGCGATTCGCAGAAAATCCCGCAATCACGGCAAAATTCCAGTGAATCCGCACCCCCCCTCCACGATTACGGCGACCCGCGATCTGCGGTAAACCCCCCCTCAAAACAACTCCGAGCTGCTGCGGAACCCCCCCGCTGACGCTGAACAACATTGATCAGCGGAACCCCCCGCTCAACAACTCCGACCCGCGTTACCCCCCGCTCAACAACTCCGAGCCGCGGACCCCCCCCTGCTCAACAACTCTGAGCTGTGGAACCCCCCCCCTGTGCTCAACCACTGCGAGCCGCGGCACCCCCCCCCCCGCTCAACAACTTCGTTGGGAGGTATGCTCATTTGTCCCTCATTCTGAAGTTGAAAAGTTGGGAGGTATGCACCCAGGCGCCTGTGACCCGAGGATCGGCCCTGCTAGTTACTGTTTGTAAACGATTGTGTGTCACAAAATGGGACTAATTTACTAAATTAGAGAATTAGCTTAATCAATAAGACAACGTTTTTCATTTTGAAAACCCAATCAAGCAAGGGAAAACACATTTTTTGGATGACTCAAGCAAACACAGCTTCACCTTAATAAATATTTGCTTTGCAAAGTGAAAGGTCTTTATTCCCTTATAGATTAACCCTGATGTCTTAACATGAAAGCCTAAGTGCACCAAAAATCAAACAGAAAAATCAGCACAAAGGACATGACGTACATTCAGTAGGATATGTCTCTTGTGCTCATTCCTCTTCTGTTAGTAGTAACCTTCTTCCATACTGCACCCCTCACTCCTGCCGCCATAATCTTCTAGTGTGGCGGGGGGTTAACAGAACTAATGGGTTGTCACAGGCTCTCATCAGGAGAACCTGACTATGCCTTTCCTTTCCACCCTGTGCATAGAAGCTGTACTACGGCCTCCATGTATGGAACACAACCTAAGAATGGTGGGCGGGCAGAAGTGTGATAGCTCCAATCCTCTATTCATAAATTGTCTACCACTACTTCACATTAAAAAATACATCACTTAAAAGCAAAGGGCTAGATTCAGGAAAGAAATAAGACGGCTTATCTCCAGATAAGCCGTCTTATTGCTGCGTCTGAGCCCTCCTATCTATACGACTGATTCATAGAATCAGTAACGCATAGATTTCCATTGGATTCAACTGGCATAAGTCTCTTACGCCGTTGAATCTTATTTTCATATTTTAGGCTGGACGCTAGGTGGCGTTCCCGTCTAAAATATGCAAATGAGCCTATACGCCGATTCCCGAACGTACGCCCGGCCGGCGCTATTTTTTTACGTTGTTTGCGTTAGCATAGGTCCGTCGTAATGCTAACCCTGTTTTTTTTCACGTCGTTTACGTAAAACTTTCCCGAATAGGGCTTTGCGTAAGTGTTGTTCACGTCGTTTACACGTCGTAATGACATCTTGATTTGAAGCATGCGCACTGGGATAAATTCACGGCCGGCACATGCGCAGTACGTTCGGCGCGGGATCGTGCATTATTTAAATAATACACGCCCCCTACCTGCTGACACGCCGCCTCAACTTTACAGACAAGTGCTTTGAGAATAAGCCGCGGCTTAGTGTAGATACCCTACGCTAGGCAGGTTTAGATTTAAGCCGCTCCTACCTGAATCTAGCCCAGGGTGTCTATACACTTATGCAAAATTGAAATTCCCTTATCAAAACATTTTTGATACCCTCAGACTTGACATGTTTATTATTAACTGCTTCAATACAGGGCATTTTCATCCCCTTCCTACCCAGACCAATTTTTCGTTTTCATCGCTGTCACACTTTAAATGACGATTACGCGGTCATCTACCCAAATGAAATCTTTATATATTTTTTTCCCACAAATAGAGCTTTCGTTTGGTGGTATTTGATCACCTGATTTAATGAATATCACAATTTAAAAAAATGTAAATACATTGGCCCAGATTCACAGAGAATTAGATTCTCGTAGAGTATCAGAAATACACTACGCTGCCATATTTTACCTGGCTCTACGTGGAATCCAGGTAGATTTTGTCCAGTAAACGACGGCGGCGTAGTGTATTTCTCCCGTCGCAATCCATCTGCACGAGTAGGGGGCGTGAAGCATTTAAAATAGGCGCGTTCCCGCGGCGATCGAACTGCGCATGCTCCGTTCGCAAATTTCCCGCCGTGCATTGCGCGAAAACACGTCGTTACGTCATTCGTTGTTTGAGTAGCGTCGTTTATGGACAATCCTAGTCCCGAACGAGTTACGTAAAAAAAAAAAAATAAAAAAAAAATTTGACGCGTGAACGACGGCTATACTTAACATGGGCTACGTACCGTTAGACCAGCAAAAAGCTGGTCTAACAGTACGTAAAAAAAAATAGACGAAAGCGATTGCGAAGACCACTCGTATCTTCGTGGATCGCCGTAAAAACACATTTGCATATCCCGACGCATGAAAACGACGCGAACTCCTCCCAGCGGCCGCAAAAATATCGCAGTGTAGATTCGAAGGCTTACGAGGACATAAGCCTCTCGGATCGAAGCCCGAAGCCGCCGTATCATGGTTTGAGGATTCAAACTAGTGATACGGCACGCGAAATTTGAAATTACTCCTGTCTAACACCAGTTAGACAGGCGTAATTGCTTTCTGAATCTGGGCCATTGTTCTCAGTTTAGACCAATACGTATTCTTCTACATATTTTTGTAAAAAAAAAAACGCAATAAGCATTTATTGATTGGTTTCCACAAAACTTATAGCGTCTATAGAATAAGGGATAGATTTATGGCATTTTTTTTTTTTTTTTTACTAGTAATGGCGGCGATCTACGATTTTTATTGTGACCGTGACATTGTAACGGACAGATCGGACACTTTTGACAAGTTTTTGGGACCATTCACGTTTATACAGCGATTAGTGCTATAAAACTGCACTGATTACTGTGTAAATGTGACTGGCAGAGAAGGGGTTAACACTAGGGGGCGAGTGATGCCAGAGAGGATGCTAGTGCTGCTAGTGAGTGATTATAACTGTAGGGGGAGGGAACTCACAAGGGGAGGAGACCGATGTGTGTTCCTCCTCACCTCTGACAGGACATGGATCTGTGTGTTTACACACACAGATCCATTGTCCTGCGTGATCGCGGCCTCCAGGCACACGCACCGGGTCCCGAGCAATGTGGCATGCGGGCGCTCCCCTAGCCACCCAGGAAGCCTAGGACGTCATATGACGTCCACCTGGAGGGAAGAGGTTAAAGGGGTTGTAAACCCTCATAAAAAATAAATAAAATAACAAACATGTCTTACCGTCTCTGTGCAATTGTTTTGCACAGAGCAGTCCCGGTCCTCTTCTGGTGTGTCCTGACGGCTCGCCAAGCCCCTCCTCTTCATCGGGTGCCTCTAGGGAAAATGGCTTTCTGTGGAAGCACCCATGCAGGCTTGCTCCTGAGCCCACTGCTGCATCCATTGACACAGACAGCAGGACTCCCGTGTCACTGGATTTGATTGACAGCAGAGGGAGCTAATATCAATCTGTCCAATGAGAAGAGAGACAGCAGCTGGAGCTGCTAAGTTTGTGCACATCACTTGATTGGATCAGGCTCCGGTAAAAAAAAAAAGGAGGTGGGGCTGAATCAAAGAAGGTTTTTCACCTCAATGACATAGAATGCATTACGGTGAAAAACCTTGAGGCTTTACAACCACTTTAATTCTTTCACTACAACTGCTAAGCTTAGACCTTAAAACATTGCAGTTCATGCAGGGTCCAATTATTTAATGTGACCCCATTCCCCTTCTTTTAACGCTGCTTAACCACTTTAGCCCCGGACCATATTGCTGTCCAAAGACCAGAGCACTTTTTGTGATTCGGCACTGCGTCGCTTTAACTGACAATTGCGCGGTCATGCGACGTGGCTTCCAAACAAAATTGGCGTCCTTTTTTTCCCCACAAATAGAGCTTTCTTTTGGTGGTATTTGATCATCTCTGCGGTTTTTATTTTTTGCGCTATAAACAAAAATAGAGCGACTATTTTGAAAAAAATGCAATATTTTTTACTTTTTTCTGTCATAAATATCCCCCAAAAATATATAAAAACAAGTTTTTTTCCTCAGTTTAGGCCGATACGTATTCTTCTACATATTTTTCGTTAAAAAAAAATCGCAATTAGCATTTATTGATTGGTTTGCGCAAAAGTTATAGCGTTTACAAAATAGGGGGTAGTTTTATGGCATTTTTATTATTATTTTTTTTTTTACTAGTAATGGCGGCGATCAGCGTTTTTTTTCAGTACTGCGACCTTATGGCGGACACTTTGGACACTTTTGACAAATTTTTGGGACCATTGGCATTTTTTTAGCGATCAATGCTATACAAATGCATTGTATTACTATAAAAATGCCATTGGCAGTGAAGGGGTTAACACTAGGGGGCAGGGAAGGGGTTAAGTGTGTTCCTGGGTGTGTTCTAACTGTATGGGGGGGTGACCTCACTAGGGGAAATCACTGATGTTCTGTTCATACATTGTATGAACAGGAGATCAGCGTTTCCCCCGCTGACAGGAACGAGAGCTATGTGTCTACACACATAGCTCTCGTTCCCCGCTCTGTAACGAGCAATCGCGGGTGCCCGGCGGCGATCGTACCTGCCGGGCACGCGTGCGGGACTCGGGGGCGAGCGGGGGCGTGCGCGCGGGCCGCTGGCGGCGCGCACGTGCCGCTGGCGGCGCGCACGTGCCCCCTAGTGGCCGCGAATGTCCCTACGTAGTATGACGGGCTCTCGCCCAGGAGAGCCGACCTGCCGCCGTAGAACGACGGCGGCTGGTCGGCTAGTGGTTAAACATTCAAAAAACAACGTGGGGAGGGGGGTAGTTAGATATTATATTTAGCTTTCCCTGATTTTTGTAGTGCAGGGCATGATGTCACTCTGGAACCAACAAGATCTAGGGGAATGCTGTGTAGCCCTAATATCTTGAGAAGACTCTGAAATGCAGTGCAAGATCATGTTTATGTGAGATTTGGGCTATCAAACATTCTTTGAGATCTCACCAAATGGTGGATGATGTCACACTTGGTAGGCACTGCAAAAGCCAGGGAAAAGGCAAGAATATTTCCTAACTTTCACCCCCAAAGGTTTGTTTTTTGAACTTTCATCCAAAGTTTTAGGGAGAAGGGGTACCTTGAATGGGTGAACCTTGTCAATAAGGTGCAAGGTCTGCATTAGCAATTTAAATCTAAATTGATATACAATTTAAGTCCCCTCTCATTAAAATGCCTGAAGGGATGTAAACATTGTACCTATGCTCAACCCTTAGCTCCCTCACTGCCAATATACAAAAATGAGGCTGTAGGCATAGTGGTGCTAGAAATCATCACGTACCAGAAAGGGCTCTGCTATTTTTCAGGAGGAATTGTACCTTTTTCATGGAACTCTTTAGCCACATTCAACATTTCTCAGGCCGGATTCACACTTGTGCGGTGCGAATTTCAGCTCTCTTATCTCTGCAGAGAGATAAGAGAAGTGTTCAGCAGATCCACTGCATTTTAGCTGCAGATTAGCTGCGAATTTGGTGACCTGGGAGAGGGGAGGGGGGGGGGGGGAAGTGTATTGAGCTGAATGAGAGAAATCCTGAAGAGAAATGAACACATCTGCGAATCAGCTGCGTACCCATAGAAGATAATGGGCCTGAATTCGCACCTGAGCTGCACCGCAAGGCCTAAAATACGCACACGTTGTTTCGGCAATGCGCATTGCGAATGCATCGCACATATGTGAACCAGCCTCATTGAAAACAATGGGCCAGATTCTCAGAGGCGCTACGACGGGGTATCTCAGATACCCCATCGTATCGCCGTTTTTTTCCCCGGGTATCTATGCGAGTGATTCCTAGAATCACTTAGGCATAGATACGGGTGAAGATCCGACAAGTGTAATACAATTACACTTGCGGATCGTAGATGTAATAACAACTCCGGCCACTAGGTGGCCTTTACGTTGTTTTCTCATTTGCCTATGTAAATGAGGCTACTACTCAGATTCCCGAATGCTTTTCCGCCGCCCCGTCGTCGCTTACGTCGTTTTCGTACGCGTAAGGTTACCCCTGCTAATATGTGGAGTAACCTTACGCAGTACCGTCGGATGCCGTCGGGTGCTGTCGGATGCCATGTAAAGTATGGCGTCGGGTCAGCGTCGGCTTTTTCCGTTGGTTACGTCGTTTTAGTAAGTCGTTCGCGAACAGGGCATTGCATAAGTGACGATCACGTCGTTTTGACGTCGGTTTTAACAATGCTTTCCGACGTGAGCTGGAGCATGCGCACTGGGCTTTTTTCCCGGCCGGCGCATGCACAGTTCGATCGACGCGGGGGCGTGCTTAATTTAAATACAAGCCGCCCCCTTTGAATTACGCGGCCTTACGCTGGGCCATTTACACTACGCCTCCGCAAACTACGGAGCAAGTGCTTGGAGAATACGGCACTTGCTCTGTTAAGTTGCGGCGGCGTAGTGTAAATGGCTTACGCTACGCCAGGGCAAATCTATGAGAATCTGGCGCAATGTTTTTAGAAATGTTCTGCGTATTGGATGCGGTTTAAGCCGCACTCAATTCGCATAGATGTGAACCCGGCCTCAATGTTTTTTTTTTAACATAGCAAACCTTCAATTTTGAGTTCAGGTGCATTGGTCTTTACAGGCACAGTAAGCACAATATCTGAGTTTTCGGAAGGACACACTATCCCACCCTTTCCCTGACCAAAATACTTCCAATATGCTGGGAGTTACCGTGTTTCATGTGACTTTTTAAAGGTTTTCATACAGTACAGTTTTGTTGGCAGTAGATCAATTCTTTAACTTTGTGGATCAGGAGTTTGTCTTTCATGTGGACTAAAGTATATTCCCTGATGTTAATTTTGCAGACAAAAAATATACTGCTCTATTGGCCTCTCAGTTTTTCTTGGCACTTGAATATATATATACTGTAGCTGCAAAGCCCTCTTTTGAACTGAAGAAAATGAAAGCAATAATGGTAATGAATCACAGGTTTCCTGCTGAATTTTAAACAGAATTTAGAAATAATTATTGAAAATGGATTGCAGGTTGTAGACAGTATACCGTGCAAGAAAGTCGGCTTTGAAATATGGGCGTTGGATTTGTTTTCTTTTCCATGTGCATGATGAACACACCCAAAAAGCACTCCTTTGTAAAATATGAAGTTTGAAAACTTGGCATTTTCATTTACCAGAAGTTTGCACATGACATGGATACATTAGTCAAATAGCAGATTGGGTGTGGAGCAGTGCAAAAAAACTACAAGTTAGCTTGATTACATTTTGGCTGTATTAGAGGTTTGGTAATTATCAGTTTTGGTTATCACCAACATTGCCAGGATTGAACTGACAACCTGATTTCTATGGAAATTTCTTAATGGAAAAAAACTGAGTGAGCTCACATGGGCTACTTAGTCGCAGTCTTAATTTCTGCTTAAATAAAATGTAAGAGCTTATTGTAGCCTTTACGCTATTCCAATGGATGCCACAAAGTGTGGAGTCAGCAGAGATGCCACTATATAACCAAAACCGTTTCATCAAGGTTTGCCAAATTTGATCATGTTTAAAGCCAAGGATTGGTACATTTTATATACCAGGAGTGCATTTTACTTCCAGCTTGCCTCTAAATATCATTATTTTCATTCTACATAATAGATCCAAAATAATCCTGTTACAGAGGAACAGTGCCACATCTGGCCCAAAAATACCCTGACTCTCTTTCCTTTTACCTTTTTCCTCTTTTAGATCTAAGGCCTCGCACTCACAGGGGCCTCGCGGCCACCTAACTTACCCAATGCATTACCCCAGTTTTGAGGGACAGGGGTCCTTAACGCTGCTGTGCTCAGGCAGCGTTAAGAGCCATGACTTAGGAGCGGGCTGCCAAGCGTCCCTAACAACCAGTGAATATCGTGACACCACCCCTTGTGACATCAATGACCCAACATGCCCTCAGTCAATGACGTCACAAGGGGGTGGGTTCAGCAGGTGACATCACCAGGTGGCCCCTGCCCCTCAGTTATTAAAGAGCAGGATCTGGGGGCCGCCTTGTTAAAGGGGGCTTCCAGATTCTGATAAGCCCCTTGTCCTTGAATTATTTTTCCCATCATGGGCATGAGTGGGGCCCCATGTCAAGTTTTGCCTTACAAAGCTTAGAGCCGCCTCTGCCATGCGTAACTAGTGAAGTGGTGAATGTTATAGCAGCTGACCAGCAGGAGTTAGGTGTTATGGCATGGGACAGGGTAACCCTGGTTATGAGGAGGTTGGTAGTCTGAATCCCTCCCTAGCGATCAGTACCTCATACACAGGACTGACATCTCAGCACAGGGAACCTATAGACCTAGCTTGGAGGTTCGGGAAAAGAGAGAGACTGTGCCTTGTGAATGGCGGGATTTTTACATTGTCACAGGGAATGAGGTGGCAATCATGGCTGTGCTGTTGAAGCAGAACACAGGCTCTGAGGTGTCCCCTCAGAAATGTTGCATTCCGAAGAAGGAGAAGGTGTAGGGTTACACGGGATTTGCGCTTTACAGTAAACTGTGTAATGCAAACAGCTCGCTTCTAAGTTGGGGTGGTGCCTTAAAGCGAAGTGCCATCTAAAAATAAAAATAAAAAAGGTGACCCCCTGACATGCCACATTTGGCATGTCATTTTTTGGGGGGGGGAGCGGGAACCTTTTTTTTAGAGGGTTTCGGCTCCCACTTCCTCCCTGGGCACCGCTGCACCTGAAGGAAGGTTCCCTCTCCCCCTCCCTCTCGGCAATCATCTGGGACATGTCACAGGTCCCAGATGATTGCTTGGCCAATCACGGTGCTCAGCGTGGCTTGCGCATGCACAGTGCATGCCCGTCTTTGAAGCCACAGCCGGGCACCCACAGTAGTGATGCCGTCGCCGCAAAGAGGAGGGGGAGACAAATGGGGCTTCATTCCCCTGCATCGCTGGAACCTGGGACAGGTGAGTGTCCGATTATTAAAGGTCAGCAGGGGGAAAAAAGAGATCACCGCTCCAGGTGGGTCTACTAAGCAATCAAGGATCAGGATACCAAGGGTGCCGGCAATGCACTAGGCAGGTAATAGGAATTTCAAGGGATGGACAGCCGCACTCCAAAAAACTGTAGAGTTGTCTTTATTGGTAAAAACGGCAAATTGATGCACCACAAAATTAGCCATGAATAAGCACTGAATCAGCGTGAAACGCGTCGGCTGTTCCTGTTGTTTGCCTTTCTGTGAATTCTGTGGTGCATCAATTTGCTGTTTTTACCAATAAAGACAACTCTACAGTTTTTTGGAGTGCGTTGGTCATCCCTTGAAATTCCTATTACCTATTAAAGGTCAGCAGCTGCAGTATTTGTAGCTGCTGACTTTTAATATTTTTATTTTAGTAGGAACTCCTCTTTAATGCTGACTTTTACATTACTGAGGCCCCCATGTCTGTATCCCGTGCATCAGTGAGCATGTTCATGAAGGCTCCCCAAAGGAGAATGAGCCCCGCCCACATCATTAGATGCCACCATTCTAAGACATCATTTTAGGTATTTAATGTAAACAGTCTTTTACTACTCAGTGCAAAAAGCAACTAATTAGAATGCATAAGGTATTGGACTATTATATCTAGATCTGATTGTTTGCTATTGGGATACATTTAGGCTCCATGCACACTGGAAGCTAAAAAAAGCTATAAAAAACGCCAGTAGCTTTGGAGGGAGCCATTCAACATTTTGAGCGTTTTGCATTCCCCCCCCCCCCCCCCAACAAAAAATGGCACTTTGATTTTTGGGCATTCAGTAAAAAGCCCATAATCTCCACTGCTCATTAACGCTAAAAAACGTCCATGTGTGCATGGACACATAGGCTAACATAGAGTGCAGTTTATGGGCTTTTAAAAAAAACACCAAAACGCCAATAAACTGCAGTTTATGAGCTTCAGTGTGCATGGAGCGCTGAGCTCACAAATTAAAAGCAAAAAATGTTTTAACAAACAAACATGTCATACTTACCTGCTCTGTGTAAAGGTTTTGCACAGAGCAGCCCCGATCCTCTTTTTCTGGGGTCCCCTATTGCTTGCCAATTGCCCCTAGAGCAAACAGCTTGCTCTGGAGGCACCTAAGCAGGCTCACTCCAGAGGCACTGCTTTGCATATCCATTCACACACAGCCCTGACCCACTCTTCTCATTTGCTCACTGTCTGTGGTTGCCAGTGAGGAGGGAGAGTCCCCCTGTCAGCCAAGGCTCTCATGCACATCTCTGGAGAAGGAAGGAGCTTAAGTAAGTAAAAGGGAGTCAGGGTACTGATACACACATTAGGTTTTTTACCTTCATGCATAGAATGCATGAAGGTGAAAAAAACGTTAAGCCTTGAGAACGACTTTAAAAGCTCAAGTCTGGAGGTAGATGAATACGCTGTAATTCCTTTATTAAAATCATTTTTTTCCTTGCTCTAGCAAGTTTTGTAACCCACATCTCTTCACTACTATGCTCCAGTTTGTGGACATGTCATTGCTGTCCTGCGTATGGTTATGTCATTGTGCAACCACTAGCTAGAGTGGAGGAAGCCTGCCCAAATGAGGAGAAGGGTAAATATTACAGCTTATTCCTCTACCCTTAGCATTTAACCCAGTGTGGGGAAGCCCCACTACAAGATTATTTTATTCCGGTGCCTGGGTTGGGGCCTTAACTTCTTTCCACACAGCCTTGGAATTCCTATTATAGGTTCCTTATGCCCTGGGGGCATGGAGAATCGGGTATCGTGTGACCACTGTGGTCACATGAACATGAGCCAGTCCTGCCAGCTACCGATCCCTAGTGGGGACCAAGAGTTCCCCTTGATAAGTCGGTTTCTGGGCTGGGAGCCGGCCGGCACTTGCCCTCCATTGCCTGTGCCCAGACTCATGACTGGTCTGTAAGTATGAGTGGGGGATCTACTTTTGTACTATTTTTCTTTCTAATCATTATCCTACCTAATACCTACCCTTAATACTGTTATAGACATCTATACCGCATCTGCTCCTGAAGAGTGGCAATGTAGCCAAGAAACACGTCGAGCTGTTTGATGCTTTCTATGTTACCGTCATATATTATTTATTATATGTTCTTTTGGATTCTACCAACTTGACTACACACTACCTATTACTGTGGAGACACGTATCAATCGGTCTGCCGATTTTATGATGTTATTACTGTTATACCAATATGTTGCTGTATCAATGTGCTATCATGTATTATGTTATGGAATTAAAGTTTCCATATTTTTTACTGTATTATATTGTTTGTATTTTGGTCACAATCATGGTTTATCCACTAGACATCATTGTGCTGGGCTGTGCTATCTCCCTGGCTGCATGATTCATACAGTATAAAGTCCCAAACCTTGCTCTCAATTACCTAAATGTCAGGAATGGAGGTACAACAAAATATCCTCATATAAAGTCCCAAATCCTTTTCTTTTTTCTCCTCAACAAACATGTCACACTTACCTGCTGCTCTTTTCAGACCCCCTCCCCCCCACCCCACTCCAGAGATCCTGGCTCCTCTCTTCCACTGAGTGCTCACCAAAGCAAGTTTTATACGATTGGGGCACTCATGGGGGCTCGCTACTGAGTCAGTTAGGCTCTGCCTCTGATCCCTTCTCACAGGCTAAGATTGGGCTCAGGTATAAGGGGGAGCTGCACTCCAGAGACTGCATTAAGGCATTAAGGTAAAGAAAATAAATAAAAAAAACTCAGCCTTTAGAACAACTTTAACTTTTAAATAAATGCAATAAATTAAACATGTACTACTGTATTAAATATTTACTGCAAAATTCAGTGGGATCACATTTCGAAGATTTACCAATATTTTATTTGAGTGTCAACATTTTCCCACATTCTCCCTTGCCTCCGCTGCCAGAAATCATTAAAAAAAAAAAGGCTTTGAGACTAACAAAGCTCCCCAATAAATTGCACAAGCAAACTGCTAAACTGGGAATTGAGAACTAAATAAACAAACACGTCAACTGGCAGACTGTAAGCCTAGTGGACCAGAGGAATGACATGGAATTTACTCAACCTCCACAAATCTTTGGCAGAATATATTTAAAAAGTAATCTATACCATGCCTTATCACAGTTTGTTAAAGTTCCTCTTCTATAAAAGCCCATTATTTATCCAGTATACCTCCTGGTGTGGGTCACCTATTCTCAAGTCTCTGGTACATTTATTACCGAGATCACTCATTGGGCCAGATTCAGGTAGATGGGCGCTTCTTTACTTTGGAGTAACGTTTCTCATTTACGTTACTCCGCCGACACTTTCGGCACAAGTACTGTTATTCACATAGCACTTGCGCGTAAACTTGCGCCAGAGTAACGATAATGCGCTGGCGTAACCCGACGCAAGTGGAAGTGGGTGTGATCATATGTAAATGATGGGCGGAGCCCAGCGCAGAGGCTTACGTTCAGCGCATCATCCACGGAGCATGCGCGGTGATTGAGGCTCCACACGCCCCCTTGTGCGCATGCTCACAACTTCCGTCGGCACCACTTCACGGGAAACGTCAGCGCAATGTGTTCCGTTGGGCGTTTAAATGCGCCCGTAGATGCGCCATTCCGGCACTAAAGTATATCCTGTTCCCCCTCCCCGCAGTGAAGTTACTTTTGTTCTGAGATGGCTGCTCCCGTTCCCCGCAAACACACAGGAGAAAGCTGAACTCTAAAGGCCAGGAGCTGTCAGCCGTCATCTCGGCTATGGAGACCTATGATGTCTTCCTCCATGGCTGTAAAATTTGACAGACAAGCATGGACAGAGGTGTTGTCCTGCAAGTGGGGGTGCTCAGCTAGCTCTTATCGTCGGTAACGCTATTTGTAGAAATAACTTTGCGCCGGACGGACGAGATACGCGCGGCGCATGTAGCCAGCGTATGGTGCTAATCCGTTCGCGAATCTGGAAATCTCCCTCATTTGCATATTTGCAGGGGAAATCAATAGGCGCGACTGATGCGCCAAGCGAAATTATGCGCTGACGAGACTCTGGCGTCGGAAAGTTAAGCCGATCAGGAAACGGCCCGTTTTCTGTCGCATCTAGTTTGGTAGCGGCGCATATCGAATTACTCCAGCGCAAGTCTTGCTGAATCTGGCCCATTGTGTATATGTTGTCCAAACAAACCATCACATCTCTAACACAAATCACTGATATTTGCTTTATATGTGATTCAAATCATGAAAAAAGCACAAACAACTCTTCAATAAATATACTCCTTAAAGCGGAACACCAGACAAAAATAACAAGATAAATACAAATCCCATTGAAAGATAAAATAATAAAACTATCTTTGGATGCAATATTCAACCTCTAACCAGAGATTTCTCCAAGGATACTCTTTTCTGCCAATTGATGTCAATAAGTCTGATGGCCAGCATCGTTCAACCCACTTTATCTAAGCTTATGTCGTCCTGAACCCACCCCAGCCTGTTCTGGACAGTAAAGGAAAAGCAGCACAGTAATGAGCTCATCTCTTTATCACACTTCTCTCTCCTCCTATCAGCATGCTTCTTGTCAGTGTATGATGCTATAAGGGGGCACTGATAAGTGTTGAGCCTTACCCAGAAGAACTTGAGATAGGAAGCTGTAACTGCTACACTATTCTACATTTTCCCCCAGGAAGTCAATGAACTTGTGACATCTGTCCTGCAGCTTCTTGCAAATAAAATTCTTCCGACTGCTGGTGTAACCACTCATTTGCAGCATTAGTTGCCTCTGGAACACTCCCAAATTGTTGTCCCTTTAAGTATTGTTTTAGATTGGAGAACAGATGATAATCAGAAGGAGCCAGGTCAAGCGAATAGGGTGGATGGGAAGAAGTTCAGTTGTGTCATTGTCTCACCCGCAGTGTGTGGCGAGGCGTTGTCATGCAACAGGATGACACCATTGGAGAGCTTTCCTTTACATTTTTTCTTGATATTTTGCCTCAACTTTGTCAATAAAGCACAGTAATATATTGCATTGATGGTTGAACCCTTTTGGAGGTAGTCCACCAACAGAACTCCCTTCTTATCCTAAAAAATACTATTGCCATTTCCTTCTGCACTGACCTTTGCACACAGAACTTCTGAGGCCCCGTACACACGAGGAGATATGTCTCCTGGGTGATTTTGGTTTGATCTGTGTACACACAATCAAACCAAAAACCCCCGCGGACAGACAGCGCAGTGACGTGGCGGTGACGTTGACGCCGCCACGTCACCGAACCAGGAAGTAAAATACTTCCACGCATGCGTCGAATCCATTCGACGCATGCGGGAGATTTCGATCCGCTGGTTAGGCATACTAACCAGTGGACATATCCGAACGACGGCTTTCCAGCAGACAAGTTTTAAAGCATGCTTTAAAACTTTTGTCTGCTGGAAACCTGTCTGCTTTGTTTTTTATGTCTGAATTTCTTACATCTTGTTCCTCCTCAGTAAGCTGTTCTGGCTGACTAACCCCCAGCCAAAAACAGCTTGGATGATTGGGGCAAGTTTACAGGAAGTGAGAAATGCAGACAAAGAAAAAAAACATTTAGAAGGGAAATCGAAGGAAAAGGTTTGTGAACCAACAATGCACTAGCTTAAAGGAACCTATTTAGAAAATAAAAAACAAAAACCTTTACAACCCCTTTAAAATCATAGGTAGTTGATTTTTGCACAATTGAATATAGACAAATTGGCCAGTACACTCTGCAATTTACAGCTTCCTAACTCAATTTTTTCTGGGTAAGGCTCAATACTTATCAGCACCACCTCTTATATTGGCTGCTCATGCTGCTACTTATTCTCCCACTCCAGCTCGGCTATACAGAGACTGTAAGGTTGATATCAAATCAGATTTAGCCCCTTATACTGCTTTCACTAAAAAGTAATGATGTTTTAATGATTACAAAGCTGAATTTATTTGTATCTTTTATATTTACCGAGTTCAGTTTTCATACCCAAAAGGATAGATATTTGCTTTGTGTGCAGAGTCTTAGCAAAGCCAGGTATTACTTTGCAGTGATGACATGACATGATACCTGTGCACATAGACTGTACAGGTATACCCCACTTTTAAGTACACAATGGGGTTTATTTACTAAAGCTGGAAGAGGCAAAATCAGGCTTACTTCTGCATAGAAACCAATGAGCTTCTAACCCCAGCTTGTTCAATTAAGCCTGGTAATAAAACCTGAAAGCTCATTGGTTTTTATGCAGAAAGGAGCCCGATTTTGCACTTTCCGGTTTTAGTAAATAAACCCCATTGTGTACTTAAAAGTGGGGTATGGCTGTAGATAGAGAACAGAGAGGTGGGTGAGACCCAGCATGTCCTCCCACTACAGGCTCTTTGCAGAAGTCCAATCACATTGCACAAGGAAAGAGAACAGCAGTAACAGCTCTGTATTAAAGGAAGCTACTGCACAGAGGCAAAGCGCAGTAATTGTTTAATGCTGGAGTTCTGGTCTGAATTAAATACACAAAGAACTCCAAGACAGAATTACAAATATATAGAGCACCCTTTTTCAACCAGGTTTGAGGTTTAGTCAGGGGTGCCTTGGCAAAATTCCCAAAAATTGCCCAAAAATGGTATACTGCACAAGCCAGCCAGCGTGCAAAGGTGTGTTTGCTCTGGAAGAATAAATCTATGGCCAGCTTAATTCCCTATTATACTACGGTAAGATGTTCCTCACCGAAGCCTAAGTTTCAAGGCTGCCTTGAAATCTTGATTCTGATTGGTGATACATTAACCACTTTGGCCCCGGACCATTTTGGTGGTCAAAGACCAGGCCACTTTTTGCGATTCGGCACTGCGTCACTTTAACTGACAATTGCGCGGTCGTGCGATGTGGCTCTCAAACTAAATTGACGTCCTTTATTTCCCACAAATAGAGCTTTCTTTTGGTGGTATTTGATCACCTCTACGATTTTAATGTTTTGTGCTATAAACAAAAAAATCGTCAATTTAAAAAAAATATGCAATATTTTTTACTTTTTGCTATAATAAATATCCCCAAAAAATATATAAAAAAAAACATATTTTTTTCCACAGTTTAGGACGACACGTATTCTTGTACATATTTTTGGTTAAAAAAAAATCGCAAAAAGTGTTTATCAAATGGTTTGCGCAAAAGTTATAGCATCTACAAAATAGGGGACTGTTTTATGGCATTTTTATTAATATATTTTTTTAATAGTTATAACGGTGATCAGCGATTTTTATCAGGGACTGCAACATTATGGCGGACACATTGGACACTTTTGACACCATTTTGGGACCATTGTCATTTTTACAGCGATCAGTGCTATAAAAATGCACTGATTACTGTAACAATGACACTGGCAGCAAAGGGGTTAACCACTAGGTGGCGCTGCAGGGGTTAGGTGTTCCCTATGAAGTGATTCTTACTGTTAGGGGGCATTGCTCACATGACACATCACTGATGACCCTTCCCGATTACGGGGAACGGTCATCAGTGACCATGTCACTAGGCAGAATAGGGGAATGCCTTGTTTACAAAGGCATTCCCCTGTTCTGCCCTTGCCAACCGCAATAGCGGGACTCCCGGGAACATCGAGTTCTCGGGACTCGTGGCAGCACTTGCGAGGCACGCACCTGTACGCCAACCTGCCTGCCCGCGCCATTCTGTTGACGTTAATAGTCGTGCGGCGGTCGGCAAGTGGCTAAGCAGAGAGATTAAAAAAGCTTCAAAGCATGGAAAACAGGCCCACCCTCACCCAACCCATGTATGAGGAGCTGTTTGGGACAGCTAGAAGAAATATTCAATGAACTACAGCCTAAACCCAATTGGGATAGGCAGGATTTGGTTATCAAGAATTATATCAACATCTGGTAACCGTTCCTTATGTTGCCAAACGGTTCTTACTATATGTGTTAATCTTACCACTTCGACCAATCTTTTACCGTCATAATTTATGTTACCGAATATTTGTAACAATTTACATTATAAACATATAAAAATGTATTGTTTAAAAAAAAAAAAATTCAGTGAACATTCTGCCTTTACGAAGTTTGCAGTATTTCCTGGATAATAATATCTTACTGATGGATTTCACGTGTTCCCTGGAACTGCTCCTTAACGGAGACTTTGCACACTATTGTAATGGTAAAATATAATATCATACTGTAACTGATAGAATTATTCTCATTATCAATTGAGGCAAAATATGGAATATCACACCTCTGTATCATCAGTGGAGTTGAATGAGGCCACTAATGTCGTAGCTTGACCTTTAATTTTTCTTTGTTCCTCTAGGATAATGCAGTCCAGTATCCACCACACATTTCCACATGACTGGGTCCATTGTGTATGGACAGGGTTCACAAAGCTGCATGAAACAAGAACGTTATTATACAATCAGTTCAAAGCTTTAGATCTTTGCTTTCACTCTTTATTTTCTGTTGTGTCAGAGCTTTAATGCGTTGAATAAGTTAACCATTATGGAAATGTATAGCATACTGCTTGAAGGGAGTTTGAGCCATAATTAGCTTATTATGCTAAAACAAAAAGAAAGTCTCTTACAAGGCCGTTACATGTAATATACAAACTGATTAGATGTTTTTATAATGCATTGTCTTAGGCCCCGTACACACGACCGAGAAACTCGTCGGGCAAAACTCATCGTTCCGCCCGTCGAGTTTCCCGTACAGCTGTCGAAAAACTTGTCGAGCCAAATTTCCCCATAGAACAATGAGGAAATAGAGAACATGCTCTCTTTTTGGCTCGACGAGCTTCCCGACAGGTTGCTCGGCGAAAAGTGTACACACGACCGATTTCCTCGGCAGAATACGCCTCCCGTCGAGGTTCTCGCTGGATTCTGCCGAGAAACTCGGTCGTGTGTACGGGGCCTTACACACATACACCCCCCAATAGATATGCTGAAAGGGTACTATTATTAAATTGTCTATATGTACAGTGAATTCACATATGATTGTAAGAGAAAAACCATAAGCAGGGCTAGATTTACCTTTAGGCAAAGTAGACCTCTGCCTAAAGGAATTTTTGCTTTGCAAGGGAATTTTCTCAGAGCTTAGTGAATACAGTGAAAATACCCAATCACATGCAAGGAAAATAAAAGAAACACTATTTTAGCTTGCACATGATTGGATAATAGAAGTCAGCAGAGCTTCACCCCTTATTCTCTAGACAAATAAAATATTCCATTTGCAAAGTGAAGATTCCCATGCAGAGTGAACAGCCTTTTTGCCATTAGTAAATGAACCCCAAATAATTGTATTATTGATCAATGGCCACATATAATTTCCTATCATAACATTTTTATATTCTTTATTTGTGTCTGTTGTGCCATGTAATTGTTATACACGGTATCCTGTTCTTTTTGCATTCTATTGTGTCAAATACCTGGTGTTCCTGCCAGTCCTCTGCTTTCTTATTTGAAACTGACCACGCTAGGCATGAGAGCACATTCCTTCCAGTGTGTTATGTTTTTGGGTTGTGCTGGGAGAACAGCCTACCTGTCCTCCAGTGATCAGACCTGTGCCGACATGCCCCCTGCACAACCATTCACTGGGATGATCAGTGTACTGCTGCTTCTCCACCCCCAGCTCACTAAGTCACTTATGCAGCTGTTAAAAGAGATTATGTGATTATATATGTAGCGCCCTGTTCCTGATTACCAGGCGCTATGTTCAAATTTAGTGGGTGTCTGAGCTGATAATTAGCTCAGACTTGGTTAATTAAGGCTAAATTAGCCTCTGTTCTGGCTTTGGCTGTGCTTGGAGGGATTAACCTTTGTTTGCCTGTGGGTGGCATTGCCACCATACGCCCATGTTGGAACTCAAGCAGGTCAGGGTGTATTTCTCCGGGAACAGCCCAGTGGGAGTGGTCTCCCCACTGGGCATGCTGGGGAAGGATACTTCAGGGGCAGACGCCATTTCTTGGGGCCCTTTTTCCGCCTCGTGGCCCTCCTGGCGTGAGGTATGTGCTGCATGATTTTTGGCCGAGGCTGTGTTCCTACCAGGTAGGCCCAGTTGTCCTGACTGGGGCCTACGCTAAGAAGGTAATCCTGTGCTGTCTGGAAGCAGCTCAATGGAGGAAACCAGGGAGGACCTGTCCCAGAAAGAACCGAGTGGAAGGCTGGTACTTTGGTCGAGGCCTGGTAACTTTATTGGAGGATGCACCGTAGTTTACGAAAACCTTACAGTGTGACGGGTTGGCTTGAAGGCTCTAAGACTGTAAGGCTGGATGTCCGGGTACCAAATCCTGTGGCAGAGTATTCCGGACTGTTCATTTTTGCTTGCAACCAGTCTGTGGCAGAGACTGTTACTGATTATTGTTCGCGTTTCATTTCGGCTGCTAGGCCCGGTGAGAGGAGCCTATCCGGGTGAGCAAAACCCACTCAAGAGGAAGTGTTGAGTGACTGAATTGGAACTTAGACGTTTTCCCCAGTGATCTGTACTATGCACCTGAACCTTCCCCTGTTCCTCCATCCTTCTACTTTCTTGCAAGTCATTTTTCATGACGTGAAAAATTAATTTTTTTAAAATGGTCATTAAAAACGATTGTGTGTAGGCTCCAGAGCACTTTTCATAACGTGAAAAATGGGCATTAAAAATTTAGAACATGCTCTAATTTTTTGTGTCGTCATTTTTCACGTCATGAAAACCAGTCATGTGTAGGCTTTGACGGGAAAAAAACGTGCATGCTCAGAAGCAAGTTATGAGACGGGAGCACTGATTCTGGTAAAACTAGCATTTGTAATGGAGATAGCACATTCGTCACGCTGTAACAGACTAAAAAGCACGAAGACTGAAAAGTGTGAATCGTCTCTCACCAAACTTTTACTAAAACGAAATCAGCAAAAGCAGTCCAAAGGGTGGCGCCATCCGAATGAAACTTCCCCTTTATAGTGCCGTCATGCGTATTGTACATCACTGCGCGAGCATTTTTTTTTTTCACGATCGTGTGTATGCAAGGCAGGCTTGACAAGAATTACGTCGAAAAAAACGTTGTTTTTTTCCTAGGACATTAAAAATGGTCGTGTGTACGCGGCTTAACAGCTAAAGGTTTTACAACTTGTGTGGACATTGGAGTTCTCTACCGATTTTCTTCCCCTAGACAACGAAAGTTGAGGTAATGTGCAAGGCCCAAATCTGATCCAGCAGCTCCAATGGGGGTATATATATATAATGTAAAAAAGAAGGTGATTATAATTTTTTTATACATCTACATGCAAATACTTTGCCTTTCATTTCTATGTTAAACTGAATGGGTTGCTTGCTTCACAAGGTAAGAGTTTGCATATACTTTAATTACACACTTTCACAGTACTCCAAAAATGTAGAGAAAGCTGTGTGCCCACAGGCTCTGGTGGTGGAAACGCGTCGCTGACTATTAAAGAATATCTCACTATGTGAACCTAGAATATACTTCTATGTCACATCAAGTCACCTATCATTGTGTAGGAATCCTTTACAATGTTTTAATTTGTCATCTGCTAATGTGTTCAATTTGCAAGGGAAATTGTACTTTGCAAGGGAATTTAACCCAGAGCTTAGTGAATGAGGTGAAATTTCATTTTCACTTTCATAAACAATATTGAAAAATGTGCAAGGAAATAAAAACAAAAAAAATCTGTATTTTTGCTTGCATATGATTGGATGGTGGAAGTCAGTTATGCTTCACTTCACTAATCATCTCTGGAAAATTCCCATGCAAAGTGCAACTTCGCTTGCAGGGTGGCTGTATTTGTCTTTAGTAAATCAACAACAGTATGTCAGAACACTTTGCTATGTCTTAACACATGATCTTACACAGAACATGTCAGCCATTAATAAGAGAATACTCCATCTGTCAGTATATCAGAACAAGTACAGTATGTCATCTGTCTAAAGCCCTGTACACACGGTCAGACTTTTGCCCAACCAACATCAAAATCCGACACTTTTCGCATTTGTCCGACCGTGTGTACGTTCCATCGGACCAACTTTTTTGGCTTTCATCGGACAAAAAGTTGGGTCTGCGAACGGACCAACTTTCAGGCAACAAAAGTCCGATCGTGTGTACAGCAAACCATGGGACTTTTGGACAAATTACAAATGCGCATGCTCAGAACCAATGTTAAAATCAACCAACAATAGCAGAAGTTAACCAAAGGGTGGCAGTAAAGAGCAGAAAAGAGCAAAAAAAACATGTTATGATGGAAAAGTTTTAGAAAAGTTTGCAGAAAAGTCCGAGCGTGTGTATGCTATGGGTGTGACCGGACAAATCAATTAAGACAAAAATCCAAGGGAAATTTTGTTGGATGTCCGACCGTGTGTACGGGGCTTTAGACAGCTATCTCTCATTATTTCAGCTACAATGTGCAGCACTTGTTACAAGTATACTATTTTTATCCTTTATTCATAAAACACCAATATATTGCAGCTTTGTTAATACAACACTGCCTTCTTATAACAGAAGGTATATATTTGTTACACTAATAAAACAGTTTTAAATGATAGACTTCAGACAAAGACAGGTACAAAGGAATGACATGGGAGCAGAAGATGACCCTACCCATATGAGCTTATCCTCTAAATCACATGTCTCAAACACAAGACCCAAGGGCCAAATCTGGCTCATCAGGCCATTTCATGTGGTCCTTGCACCCAGGGCTTTTTTTTAGCCGGAACTCCATTCTGCAACCTCTTGCCCTCCAGGAGTATATTGTTTTTACCAATAAATGTGTTCCTACTGGATTATGCGATGTGCCTATCTTCTCTTCTAAATTTCCATTGCCACTCTTTACTGCAAGTGTGAACACAGGAGATTAGGAGAGTAGAAAAGAGGGACCATTACGAGCTTGGCGCTCGTGGAGATAGGCTCATCTTCTTTTCACTTTGAGTGAATGCATTTGGTACCTTATCCTGCTAGGAACCACCACTAGTTTTACAGAGTCACGCTATATGTCCCCTTGTTGTTCCTCCACATGTATATACCTGCTATTGGGTCCTTCAAGTGAACTCCCAGACAGATTGTGTCATCTGACGTAAGTTTGGATTATCAGGCTATCAGAGGTATAGCTGTGAGGTGAGCTGCTAGGAGCCACAGGAGGTGTGTGTTGCACTCTGAAGTTTGTTGCATCTGTTAAACACTTGGCTGTTGGGATCACCACTCAAAGACTCTGATCTATTCATTTGAATATTCACTTCTATCTGGATTTAGATTCACTATATATGTGCATGTGCCTTTGAGGTGTATATATTTTCTATAGTATGTATGTATAGACATGTATGCACTTATACCTCAACATTTGTCACATTTATGGTTTATGATCTATATTATGACACATATCCACTCTTATTTGGACCACTTAATGGCCTTCTGAGGCTATTCTTTGCTTATGCACTCGGTGCATTCTGATCACACTATTCCCCTTCTTCTTCCTTCACGTCCCCCACCCCTTTGCTACACAGCACAGACACCATCACTTTTTTCATTTGTTATACTGCAGCAATGCTAAACCAAACTTTAATAATGCAAACAAGGTTAAAGGGGGAAAGCAGGCACAGACACAAACAGCTCGCTCCTCCAGCAGCTGGCTGAGCATCAAGCTACTTGTGAATAGGAAAACGTTTGAAGACTACTCAAAGATCTAAAAACACTGAAGCAGTAGACTTTGTGAAAATTAATATGTGTGCCACACTAGCATTGGATTTCTATAGAAGTTATCTAATTTAAGCAGATAGAGACTGCATTTATATCATATAAAATGTTTGGCTGCCTAATTGCCAATGGTGGACAATTTGTGGTGTATGCATAGGAGAACCTGCTTTATCCAAAGTGGTTTGTAAGTCTAGACAGAACAAACAGGTGAAACAGGCTTCTAAAACATCCCTTTCCTAAAAAAAAATGTCTTAGGGCTCTTTCACACGGGGCGGATCAGTAATGATCCGCCCCGTGCACCTCCGTTTGCTCAGCGGGGATCGCTCCGTTGATCTCCGCTGAGCTGCCGGGTGACAGGGCGGTCCCCGCACAAGGTGCAGGGACCGCCCTGTCTTTTCTCCGCTCTCCCCTATGGGGAATCGGATGAACACGGACCGTCTGTCCGTGTTCATCCGATCCGATCCGCCAGACTGAAGGAAAAGTAGGTTTTTCCTCCGGCATACTTTGGCGGAGCGGATCAGATGTCAGCGGACATGTCCCCGCTGACATCCGCGATCCCATAGGGATACATGTATGTCCGTTTTTCATCTGACAACAAATGTATGAAAAATGGACATATGGAACGTCCGTGTGAAAGAGCCCTTAGTTAGAGTTTCAAATTAAAAGTCTCAGTTGTAAATATATTATTATCTAAATCCCTGAATTATAAGACATGTTACTAGTCTAGGCATACCCACTGGTCTAGCTTCTGTCTAAAATAGACAGCTTCTGAAATGTAGTCACACTTATAGGCCCGTAGGCTAGCAACCTCTTCTCCAGTATATAAAGCCAATTTGATCTTTGGGTAAATAGGGGTGAACCGATGATGTTGAGAACAGGAAAGGCTCTCCTCAGTACTAACTATTTTCTTCTGTAGAAAACTTCCTCTAGACAAAACCACTAATATGTCAGCAAGAGGCATGCAGTACAAAAGCCCTGTGTTTAAGCCATACACACACAGCACATTATGTATGTAGCCGCTGTTCCAGACAGCCATAAACTTGCGCTGCCCCGAGCCTTGTTTTGTGTTAAGTTCACCACTATACCCCTGGGAGTGATATCAGCACAGAAAGCATTTAATGCGTACAAACGTATGTAAAAGAGTTCTGTAGGGGCAAAGTAAAACTGTTCTCTGTTACATAAACAACGGTTTCTTTCCAAAAGTTTTTATATTGTGCCTGGTCTTTTCAATGCACGTATCACTTACTTATTATTCCCTTCAATGGCCAGCTATTATGCGTGCTAGCTCCCTAAAGGAGAACAGGGTAGAACAAGTTAGTTGAAGTTGGCAGGCAAACAAAGTCTCTTTAGAAAGTCATTCTAGGAACCTGAGGTCTGTGGTACCTGTTATGATCCTTTGGAGACCATACCATTAGCTTAAAATTCTTCTTTCTTGCATATATGAATGTGGGGTAGGGGAAACCAGACACTGTCAAGGGACAGTTACTCTTATTGTTGGCACATGGCCGCCTGAAATACACATACATCTAGAAGCAACCATTGTTTCATGCCCAAGTGTGTGAATATGTGAACATCCCTTTTCTTTTTAGCTTTCTACAATAACTCTACAAAATGTTGACAGCCTACTGTTGGTTTAGGTATGTTGCCACACACAGCGATTCTTACTTATCCCATTGGCCCTGGTATTAATAGTTCTGTAAACACCCTATTTAGACTGCAATATAATTAACCACTTGTCATCTGCCCACCGTCAAATGACGGCGGGCAGACGACTCCATTGTTCTGACATCACGTCATATGACGTGATGTCCCTTTAAAGCCGCGGGCGGGCACACGCGCGTCGCCGGCGGCGTGCGCGCGCGCACCCGCCGCTCTGCGGGGATCCCGTGCGAGTGCCCGGCGGCAACGATCGCCGCCGGGCACACGCGATTGCTCAGTAACTGAGCTGGGACGTGCAGCTCTGTGTGTAAACACAGAGCTGCACGTCCCTGTCAGGGAGAGAGGAGAGCGGTTGTGTCCCTTGTACATAGGGACACAATCGGTCACCTCCCCCAGTCACCCCCCCCTCCCCCCACAGTTAGAACACTCATAGGACACACATTTAACCCCTTCCCCGCCCCCTAGTGGTTAACCCCTTCACTGCCAGTCACATTTATACAGTAATCAATGCATATTTATAGCATTTTTCACTGTATAAATGTAAATGGTCCCAAAAATGTCAGAAAAGTGTCCGAAATGTCCGCCATAACGTCGCAGTCCCAATAAAAAAATCGCCGCCATTAATAGTAAAAAAAAAATAAATTCCATAAACTATCCCCTATTTTGTAAACGCTATAAATTTTGCGCAAACCAATCGATAAACGCTTATTTTTTACCAAAAATATGTAGAAGAATACGTATCGGCCTAAACTGAGGGAAAAAATATTTTTTTTATATATTTTTTGGGTTATTTATTATAGCAAAAAGGAAAAAATATTGCATTTTTTTAAAAATTGACGCTCTATTTTTGTTTATAGCGCAAAAAATAAAAACCGCAGAGGTGATCAAATACCACCAAAAGAAAGCTCTATTTGTGGGAAAAAAAAGACGCCAATTTTGTTTGGGAGCCACGTCGCGCAATTGTCAGTTAAAGCGACGCAGTGCCGGAAGCTTATATTTTGTCTGGGCAGGAAGGGGGTGTAGGTGCACAGTAGGTAAGTGGTTAAAACAGAATGCAGGATTCACAACACTGTTTCCTAAATATTGCATACTTTCAACCGTTAGATTAGGTACAACAAATTAATGGACTTAAAGTGGACCTTCACCCTCCTCTCCACCCTGTTTTCCCCCTCCGCATCGCAAATATCAGTTTTAGGGTTTCTTTTTCTTACTTATCCATATTTTCAGGGTTAGAAGGCTTGGCCCATCCCCCAACTTCTGGAATTTGCCCGTGCCACCTGGGATGTATAATGTGCAGTCCCAATCAGCAAGGAGGAGGGGGTGGGCCTAGCAGCTGTCTCAGGCAACATGGCAGTGCCAGACCCCAGCAGTGGCTGCAGGGAGGGAGATCCCAGCAGCTCAACGCTTGATCCACTGGTTAGGCGAGTATACTTTCTCTGAAGAAGACAGTAAAAAGTTTGACGCATTTAAACAAGTCTAAACACCGGTTGATGCTAAGCGTGTAAAGCGCTTGAGCGTTAATTTCAATGGCCAGAATAAATTATTATTCTGGCTAACAAAATTAATTACGGTAACAGTCAATTGTGTGACACACCTAAATATGACTAAAAGCATTTACACACTTCAGGCATTTTGTTTGCCAAAACGCTGCTGCCAGGAGGAAAGGTGTTTAGGAGAGCTGGGCAAACAACCTGTGTACATGGGGCCTTAGGCAAAACAGCAAGAATAATTCCTCACGTTTTTCTGTAGTTAAAGTACTTAGAGACATTTCTGTTTTAAATAAGAGCTGCAACATGCTAGCAGATCTCTTATTGTTGAACTTAAAGAGGAAATAAACCATGATGGGTTTTACTTCCTCTTTTGCTCAGTGCAAACCCTGCAAACTAAAAGCATAATGGACTAGTATGCATCGCATACTAGCCCATTATGTGACACTTACCTGCAAACTAATCCAGCGCTGTCCCCTGTGCAGGCTACATCCATCTTTTTGCCCCTCTCACCCCTCTTCCTTCTGACGTGCCATTGCTTCAGTGCGCATATGGCGATGACTTTGGCACATGCAGATACAGGGGGATATCTCCTAAACCGTGCAGGTTTAGGAGATATCCAGGGTAGCTACGGGTAAGCCTTATTATAGGCTTACCTGTAGCACAAAGTGGTCTGTAATGTAATGTTGGGACAGCATACATTCATTTTGATAACCCTATAACTGGGACTTCCTGCATCATTTCATTCCGACTTCATAACCAAACATACCACATGCAACGATGAGACTTACCTTTCCAATAAAAGAAAGGAAATGAAAACTCATTGGTTGTAGAAACTTTCCAATATGCAGGTAAATCCCTGTTTACAAGCACTTCTGATGCTTCTCAGTGCTTAGTAGTGAATTCCTAGGTGGAAAAACTATTATAAGTGGTACCAAAATCAGTTAAATTGCTTACAAACAAAGATTCATACGGTCATCCTATTCCTTTTTATTCGTTGTAGATAGTGCCCATGTACTGTATATGGGTCTTGTTTTTTTTACTTTAGCTTGAAATGTGCTTTATTACATATTTTTCGATTTATATTTACTTTTTTTTATTTTTTAGACAGTTTTATTTCTGTTAATTTACATAGAAAAGTTAGATCCCTCCATTAGTCAGTTTCCTCAGTTCCAGCAGGTGCTTCTCCACCCTTTGTGTTTCTGGTATAGATGACTTGGGCTCTGTGCTTGGACACCAACTTAATCAGACCTTTGTTGAGCAGCTCCTGGAGTGAAGCCCTGGCCAGTGAGCCTCTGATCTTCAGCCTCCTAGACACCACAGCTGGAGTAATGAGTTTGTAGTTGGGAACTTCTTTACACAGCTAATCATAAGTGGCTTTGTCAAAGAGCACAAGATTGTTCAACTTGTCCCTTACTTTTCCTTTGACCACTTCTTCTTTTTGGCCTTGCCTCCAGACTTATTGACTGGGTCCTTATCCTTCTTGGCAGACTTGCCAGCATCCTTCTTTTTCTTGTTGTCTTTAGGCGGCATGCTGCTGCTGTCTCAAACATGTCGGACAGAAAGCTTATATTTACTTTTAAGTACAGTATATGCAGACCAAATAACTAAAATCACTGCAAGTTTTAACATGTTAAAGTAATTTCAGAAGTCATTTTGAATATATTTAAATCTGTTTTCGTTAGAATAATACCTAGTGATCTTGCCATGAAGGTCATTTACGTTGCAGTTAAAAGGAAGTCAAACATAGCCTCATACCCAAATGAGTAGCTCTGGGTTTGAATAAAAAATGCAAATTTCGTAAGCAAAACCTCTCTATACGAGCCCTAAACCTTCCAGTTGTAGGAACCCTGAGAGGAGCAAACAGTATGATGTAATTGCTCCAATAATTACAGAGCAATATCATAGCACAGTATCAGTTGGCTGCCATTAAGACTAGTGCCTTCAGGCTAATCAATGAGCGGACACAGATGGAGAATGCTCATCTCTCAGCCAGCAATCAACATGCCGTGTTATCAGACTAACAGAGGAAAAAACCTCATTAAACCTCACAAACAATTACCATTATAGAGTAAGGAAACAAGAAGGTTAGTCACATCCAATTAGATTTTCTTGTTCAGCCCACTAAACCACATGGATTGAGGAATCACAGCTACGCCTGCTTGAATACCTCAACATTGACCATATATGATAGGCTCCAGTCACTGTGTGGGTGACAATTTTCCTTCCTTTTCCTTCGATTTTTCAATCAACATTTGTAGAGCCAGTTGTTCTGCAGAAATTATCTGAAATGCAGGCCTTGTATGGTTCAGAAGCAATTTGTGGTTTAATGTATTTCTCACAGTAAAGCACGTTGCTCAATTATGTAATGCTTCTTGAGTGTTCATTTGGTTTAATCCGGGGCCAGATTCACGTACCCGGGCGTATCTTTGTGCGGGCGTAGCGTATCTTCTTTACACTACGCCGCCGCAAGTTAGAGAGGCAAGTGCCGTATTCACAAAGCACTTGCTCCAGGGCTCAAGTCCTGTGGGAACGTGTGGGAACGGAGTTCCTGCACTTTTTTTACAGCAGGAACGCAGTTCCCTTTGCAGGACTAGAGCAGCCGAGAGCAGCTGAGCCACCCGAGCCAATCCTTCACTAAGCGGCGATGCCCAGCTCGAGTCACTGTCAGGGGCAGGCGAACCTTAGTAATCCTTTATGTTACTGGCCGCTTCCTGTATATGGTTTCATCGGGTAGTGTGTGGGTATTCCATCACTTCCTCGATGCCGCAATGTCTCCTGGTAGCTTTTGTCATTGTTCTCAGGAGACATTGCGGAGGTCTGCTGCGAGTTATCGCGGGATTTAGAAAGAACTTACTAAGGTACAGTGGATCGTAAAAAAAAGCATGCGGTTTAGTAATTATGCATATGAGCGTATTATTATTTTTTTTTTTTGGTGGGGGAGTGGATCTTGGGAGGGAGTTTCCACACTTTTTCCCCCAGGACTTGACCCCTGACTTGTTTCCTAAGTTACAGCGCATGCGCCGTCCGTGGACGTATCCCAGTGCGCATGTTTAGAATCATGTCGGATAGAAAGCCTAAGTGACGTCTGCGTGCAATGCCTACGACGTGTGAACGTAACCTACGCCCAGCCCTATTCACGTACTACGTAAACGGCTTAAACAACGTACAATTTGATGGTGTCGTTCCCTGGTCCATAGCTTCGCATTAGCTGCGCCTCATATAGCAGGCGTAACTTTACGCTGGACGTAAGCCTTACGCAAAGCGCGTATATGAAGCGGCCGGGCGCATCTACGGCATATCTTACTCATTTGCATATTTATAATGGGAACGCCGAATGCGTCCAGCGTAACTATGCGGCCACTATACGCCGGCGTAGGCAAGTTACGTTGGACGGCTGAAGCCATGTTTTTCGCCGTATCACGCTTTGTGAATCGGCGCAAAGATGCGACGGCACACATTTGAAAATACGGCGGCGTATCTGGAGATACGCCGGCGTAAATGCTTCCTAAATCTGGCCCTATATTTCTAAAATGGCCCTCAAATGTGTCTAAGCAACATATTGTCATTGCAGTCCTTTTCTTTTTTAAATGCTAATTCTCAGACTGTTATACTGATTCAATTATATCAATACTTTTTGAGTACCTTCACTGGAGCTCACATGCACATCAGGAGTCCTTATTTTGACTTAAGTCAACCATAAATGGATCGAAATTCGGCCAGTTCAGCAGGGACTGGCTGAATTTCAATCCATGTATGAGCAGGCTGATTGTACCCAAGTCGATTAATTGATTGACATTGGTACAGCCAGCCTGTTGGATTTTTGGTTATAGCCACTAGCAGTAAATATTACATTTTGCCTGCTAGGAAACAATAGTGCACCCCCCCCCCCCCCCCCCACTGGCAGAATACAATAGTGCTGTGGGAGGCATTCCCCCATAAACACTGATTGTGTTGATGGGTGAATAAGCAATTTTCTTTTTTTTGACCCATGGTGGAAGGAAAGAAAATCGAGTCATCTATGGCTTGCCTTAACCACTTAAGACCCGGACCAAAATGCAGGTAAAGGACCTTGCCCCTTTTTGCGATTCGGCACTGCTTCGTTTTAACTGACAATTGCGCGGTCGTGCGACGTGGCTCCCAAACAAAATTGGCGTCCTTTTTTTCCCACAAATATAGCTTTCTTTTGGTGGTATTTGATCACCTCTGCGGTTTTTATTTTTTGCGCTATTAACAAAAATAGAGCGACAATTTAAAAAAAAATGCAATATTTTTTACTTTTTGCTATAATAAATATCCCCCATAAATATATAAAAAAACATTTTTTTTCCTCAGTTTAGGCCGATACGTATTCTTCTACGTATTTTTGGTAAAAAAAAATCGCAATAAGCGTTTATCGGTTGGTTTTCGCAAAATTTATAGCGTTTACAAAATAAGGGATAGTTTTATTGCATTTTTATAAAAAATTTTTTTTTTTACTACTAATAGCGGCGATCAGCGATTTTTTTCGTGACTGCGACAATATGGCGGACACTTCGGACAATTTTGACACATTTTTGGGACAATTGTCATTTTCACAGCAAAAAATGCATTTAAATTGCATTGTTTACTGTGGAAATGACAGCTGCAGTTTGGGAGTTAACCACAGGTGGCGCTGTAGGGGATGTGTGACCTAATGTGTTTGTTTACAACTGTAGGGGGGTGTGGCTGTAGGTGTGACGTCATCGATCGCGTCCCCCTATTACAGGGATGACGCGATCGATGCTGCGGCCACAGAGAAGCACGGGGAAGCCGTGTGTACACATGGCTCTCCCCGTTCTTCCGCTCCAGGGACGGATCGCCGCACTCCAGCGGCGATCGGGTCTGCGAATCCCGCGGTCCCGGTCCCGGAGCTTCGGACCGGGTCGCGGGCGCGCGCCCGCCGCGCGCCCGTGACCCACGGCTGGGTACTAAAATCAACGTATATATACGTTGATGTGCCCAGCCGTGCCATTCTGCCGACGTAAATGTGCAGTAGGCGGTCCTTAAGTGGTTAATTTGCTTCATAATTGTTCCATGTCAATGACAAAGAAGGTGCTAAAGTTAGAAAATCAGCATGACTGTCAAAAATGGAAAAGTTTTTTTCCTTGAAAGCATATTAAGCACCCTACTAGGGATATGCTGGGCACAGGCATCCTATTGTCAGAAACATGCTAACAACATAGGACATTCTGCTAAGGGCATGTTAAATGCATTGAACGATCTGCCAAAAATAACATATTAAAGAGTGGTCATAATAGTGACAGGTGGAATATTCTGCATTCTGAGTTACAGAGGTGTCTTGATAGGGTCCGCTGACAACCTGGTATTCTATGATGCTGCCATATTTGGACAGTTTTTTTCTAGTATTTATGATGGTATTTGTCCTGTCAGTCATAAAGATATGTTTTTAAAAATTGTCTGTATACAAGTATACAGTGCCTTGAAAAAGTATTCATACCCCTTGAAATGTTCCACATTTTGCCATGTTACAACCAAAAAGCAAATGTATTTTATTAGGATTTTATGGGCTAGACCAACACAAAGTGTCACATAATTGTGAAGTGGAAAAAAAATTATAAAAGTTTTTATTTTATTTTTACAAATAATTATCTGAAAAGTGTGGCGTGCATTCGTATTCAGTCCCCTTTACTCTGATACCCCTAACTAAAATCCAGGGGAACCAATTTCCTTCAGAAGTCACCTAATTAGTAAATAGAGTATCCCTGTGTGTAATTTAATCTCAGTATAAATACAGCTGTTCTGTGAAGCCCTCAGAGGTTTGTTAAAGAACCTTAGTGAACAAATAGCCTCACGAAGGCCAGGGAACACACCAGACAAGTCAGGGATAAAGTTGTGGAGAAGTTTGAGCCTAGGTTCACATTGAAGAAATTTGGCATGTGATTTGACATGTCAAATCACATGCCAAATCAGCAACTTTTACTGGCAATGGCATCGTACTTTGTGGTGCCGCACCGATTCCCAGAAGTAGTTTCTGTACTACTTTTGGTAATTTCCAGTGCGAAAAAAGGGGAGGGTAAGGGCAAGAAGAATAGTGGCTGAAGCTAGACTTGGGACATGCCCACCCAAACGAATGTGGACTATATCGGTACAGATAAAAATAATTACTGTTATAATTGTTTTTACACTACAGCCATATGGATTAGACATTTGATCACCTCTTAAGAGTGTATGGATCATTGTGTACTGATATACTATCTGTATCCTAACACAAATTGTTACATTTTTGAATAAAAATCTATTGAAAAGACAAAACTATATATATATATATATATATATATATATATATATATATATATATATATATATATATATATATATATATATATATATTATTTTATGTCCCAGGAGGAGGCAGAACCATTCACAGAGTGCTGGGGGAGATCGCCCATGTGCAGTACGTAGCAAGCCGAGGTTCCACAGGAGACATAGCCAGCTCTGGTGTCCAAGATGGTGGTGGCAAGGACCCACAGTGGTGAGAAGAACTGGCTGCGTGATAACAGCGCTGGACTCCAGACACTGGTAAGTACCTGAATTGTAAAAAAACAAAAAACATAAAAAACAAACTGAAGTACCTCTATAACTTAGCCAAACATTACTAGTTCTATTAATATTATTCATTCACTAACTCAATAGATACAAGAAGATGCTTTTGAAATACTGTATGTTAGATTTCATCATCAGACATGATATGGTACAATATGTTATTAAATAAAACCCTGAAAGCAAATGAGTCAAATGTGACTCATGCAGCTATTGTGAATTCAGGGGCATTGAGATATCCCTGACATTGAGAGTCATTGGGCCAGATTCACGTATTCCAGAGCATCTTTGCTCTGGAGTAACGCTTCGATTTGCGTTGCCGCCGAAATTTTAGGAGCAAGTGCTGTCATTCACGAAGCACTTGCTCCTAAAGTTGCGGCAGCGCATCACAAATAGCCGGCGGAATTCAAATGTCGCGGGTACGGGGCGTTGTATGCAACTACGCGCGATCCCGCCGCCAACACTGCGCATGCTCGTGTCAAAACATCCCCGTGCGCATGCTCCAAAATCTGTGAATGAACGTCAATGACGTCACACCCATTCATGACCGTTTTACGCAAGCGACGTTTTTTTTTTTTTTTTCCGACGCGATAGACGCCTATACCTAACATAGGTACTCCACCCCATTAGGTATATCTATGCGCCGCGTATCCCGTCCGGAAACGTTATTCATTGCGTCGCGCCGGATTTCGATCGTGATTGCCGATTTCCGCTCATTAACATATTTTTTGGCAAATCGGCGGGAACGCCCCCGGCGCCATTTTTATTGAAGTAACATGCAATGGCCCGCGCTGCTCGCATCAACTTCAACCCGGCGTTTCTTGTTTTCTGGTTAAAAAACAGAAACGCCGGCTGTATCACCTCGAGTAACCTTTCCTGCTGGCCCATTGTGTTGCGTTTATCGATCTCCGTACTAGTATTAAACATAACCATTGTCATAAACACACTGTAAGCCATGGTTGTTGAACACAGTTTTTGCTAGTTTAACAAGGTCACTTTACTAATGTTTATTTTCCATTAATGAAAACATATTTGTATTCACCCCGCATATTTAAAATGCAATAAAAAATAATTAGAATGAGAAAGTGACATACGGCACGAGAGTATCTGACTAACCCAAGGAACATTTTGTTCCTATGTAAACACTTTGTAAAGGCAGCATTACTTATTCGCGGATGTTAAATTGCAATAAGCTCAAAACAGGCTTTAAAAGAAAAACAGACTCAAAGCATAATGTTCTTTTCGTAAAACAAAAATTCTGCTCTGCGCTAGTCTTGGTCTTGGATGACAAAATGCAACGTGTGTTATTAATTACGTGATCAGCGACACAACACAACCAAACAACAGACGGCAGCCAAAAGAACTGTACTCGATGACAAAAGACTAAAACGTCTAATCACTTTGGACAATACATCATTCTTACAAAAACTCCATGGAACAAATGGACATTAACAATTAAATATGAAAACAACTTCAACACTTTCTGTGAAAAAAGCCTTGGTGCCAACTCCAGCCTTTTTTAATATTGAATATATTAGTTTAAGGTAAGGACGTCTGTCAGGTTTTCGAATTTTAAGATACATAGTTACATAGTTAGCCAGGTTGAAAAAAGACACAAGTCCATCTAGTTCAACCATAAAAAAAAAAAAAAATAAACAAACAAAATAAAACACAGTACAATCCCATACACCCAACTCCATACCCACAGTTGATCCAGAGGAAGGCAAAAAACCCCAGCAGAGCGATGATCCAATTTGCTAGATAGTGGATTTAATGGCACTGGTACACTTGGTACCTGCGATTTGTTTAATTTAAAACTTTACTGTTATTATCACAGAAGGACATCTAGGTGATGATGAATATTTAAAAGTATTGGCCCCCTTGATTAGCCGCTACTGTATGTGTTGCATCTGATAAAGGGAACAGAGTGAGATTTTTATTTCTCTCTGTTTCCCCAATGGGGAAAATTCTCATGACTTCTATTTCCCCCTTGTGTGTCAGGGTATCAAGTAAGGAGAACAAGATTTAAACCCGATTCCAGAATACAAAAATAAAGCACCTGCTGCTTTCCCCTTCTTCTTACCTTTAACCACTGGCACTTTCCCCCCATCCTGGCCAAGCCAATTTTCAGCTTTCAGAGCTGTCACTTTTTTTTTTTTTTTTTTAAATATGTTTTTATTGAGGAAGTTACACAGCAGAGTAAATACAAAAACAGGACATATAAACATTTTTGAGGACATTCATGGTAGCAGAACAGTATATGGAGAAGTACTCAAAGAAAAAATTAAGGGGAGGGCATAGGCTTAGTGGTACATGGAGTAGATGGAATAGTCCTTCCAAAACAAGAGGGGGGGGGGGTAGGGGAGGAGGGAGGGATGGTTAGAGATCGTCAGTCCCGCGAGGGATCCTGGTAAAGAAAGGACATTTTCTCAACGTTCAATCTCTCCGTGGGAGTAAAAGTGTGCAACAGAAAGGGATTCCATGGGTGATAGAAGCGGTTCTTGCTCCGTTCGTGGGTCAGGTCCGTGTTGAGCCTGTCCTTGTAAAGGAGCTGCAACAGTTCCTTTTTAACTTGAGCAGTGGTTGGGCAGTCAGCAGATATCCACTTCTGGAGGATGGCTCTCCGGGCGAGCAAGAGACATATCAGGGTCCAGTTCCTGCTCAGGGGAGTGGTAGGGGAAGACCAGGGGAGAAGTAGGGGGTCCCAATAGCCAAAGATAAGTAGTAGCGGGTCCTTGGGTATGCGCAACAGGGTGACATCGAAAATGTATTGGATGACTTGGTCCCAGAATCTGGCTATGAGGTAGCAAGACCAGAACCTGTGAGCCAAGTTAGGTTTGGGTTGTTTACAGAGGGGGCATTCTGGGGTGGCATGGGCTCGGCTGAAGGGGATGTGGGCTCGGTGAACAATTTTGATCTGCGTCTCTCTCCATATCTCGTTAGGGATAAGTTTATGGGCGGTGGTGAGGCCATGAAGGAGCTTCCCCACCAGCTCAGGGTCAGGGAAGTCCTTCGACCAGTTGGCCGCTGACGTTGATGCCAGGGGGGGGGGTGTTGTGCAGGAGGAGGGGACGATAAATGTCTGAAATCTTGTATGAGGCCCGGGAGATAAGGGTGTCGGTGAAAGAGCTCTGGAACCTTTTTCTATCATCCCGACAGGCGTTTTTCAGAAAACTGATGCATTGAATATACTGGAATACGTGTGATGAAGGGAGAGAGAATTTGTCCGGCAGGGCTCTAAAGCCCATGGGGCGGCCTGAAAGGGGGTCACACAATGAATAAAAAAATTTGATACCCTTATCCTCCCAGTCGAGGTAAGGCTGGTTATCTAGGCCTGGTTGGAAGCTTGGGTTACCCAGGATTGGGAGGTATCGTGAGATAGAGGATGGGATATTGAGGGCTTTCCTGACCTCTCTCCAGGCAATGACCGTATCCCGGAGAAGGAGATTGCGTTGGAGGGGAGGGGGGGCAGATTTCCAGTGACAATGGAGAAGGGCCGTAAGGGAGAAGGGGCGGACCATTGCCGATTCAAGGGGTAGTTCGAGCATCTGGAGGACTGGGAGATCCAATCCAGGCCTGTTCTCAATAGACATGCCAACTTATATAGCCTGATGCTTGGGAAGGGCAATGCCCCCTCTCGCCTGGGAAGATGCTGTTTGGCAAATGCTATGCGCGCCCGCCTGCCACGCCAGAGGAACTTGGAAATGGCAGAGTTCATGGATTTGATGTCTTTGTGGCGCAGAAGTAGTGGGATGGTTTGTAGTGGGTACAATAGGCGTGCAAAACTGACCATCTTGACCAGGTGGCATCTTCCCAGCAGTGAGAGAGGCAGGTCCATCCAGTTCGCCAGTTCTTGGGATATTTTGGTGAACAGGGGGGGGTAGTTGAGATGGTATAGGGAGGAGGGCAGTTTACCTATTTTTATTCCCAGGTAAGTGATATGAGACTTCGCAACAGTGAATAGCGAGCTCTGGGACCAAGAGGGGACAGATAGGGAACCTATGGGGAGTATTTCGCTCTTATTATAGTTAATACGAAGCCCAGAGCATTGCCTGAATTCGTCAAAAGTGGTCTTGATCGTGGACATGTCAAGTGAAGGGCTGGATGTGAAAATAAGGACGTCGTCTGCAAATAGTGAGGTGCGAAGGTCGTGATCTCCGACACGAATGCCATGAAGGGGGGCGATCTGGGTTAGGTGGCGGGACAGGGGTTCAAGCGATATGTTGAAAAGGAGCGGGGAGAGCGGGCAGCCTTGCCTCGTGCCTTTGTGCAGCCTGAATTCCTCAGAGAGGAGGCCTGCAGCGACCAATCTCGCGGCAGGGGCAGTGTACATTGACTCTATGAGGTGCGTGAAGGGGCCCGAGAAGCCCATTTTGGACATGACCATGGAGAGCCATTCGAAACTGACGTTATCGAAAGCCTTCTCCGCGTCCAAAGTGATGATGGCATGGTCTCCTGCCGGGTCATTTTTTGCGTGTTCAAGAGCCAGCATTACCTTCCTGATATTCATGGTGGCCGTCCTACCCTTTACAAAGCCCGATTGTGGATCAGGAAGGGTATAATGGATGCCAATCTAGTGGCCGCTATCTTGGAGAGGATCTTAACGTCAAGGTTTAAAAGTGAAATGGGCCTATAAGAGCCAGGTTCTAGGGGGTCTTTGCCCTTTTTCTCCAAGAGTTTTACGATGGCCTGATTGCCCGTTGGTAGGTAGGACCCACCCGACCATATATGCTGGTAGACGTTGTGGAGGGGGGGGGGGACACAGTCGAGCTAAAGGACTTATAAAATTCCCCAGTGAAGCCATCTGGGCCTGGAGCTTTGGAGGGGGCAAGCTGTTTGATGACGGATTGGACCTCCAGGATGGAGATAGGGGCATTGAGGGCTTCGAGTTGGGTGGGGGTTACCTGATCCAGGGAAATACGTTGTAGGAAGTTGAGGGCCGTTGGCTTATCAATAGGGTCTGAGGCATATAGGGAGGAGTAGAATTGGCGCATAGTACTATTGATGTCTTTCGGGGTGCCGTGTACGGAGCCCGACAGATCCCTGAGAGACATGATATGTGTCGGGCGGTTGGGTCCTTTACTTAATCTGGAAAGGAGTCTACCTGCCTTGTTACCAAACTTGTGGAGGGAGGCATCTAGATGTGCCTTTTGGGTAGGTTCGAGGGTGGCCGCCCAGTTATCAAACGCCTGCTTAGCAGCAAACCAGGCGCTACGGTTGCTGGGGGAGTCATCAGTATAGAGGACCCGCTGGGCCTAATGCAGTGTTGCGCTGGCCTGTTTGTAGCGCCTAAGTGTGTGTTTTTTGAATGTGGCGGCGTAGGCTATTATGCAGCCCCTGAGGAACGCCTTGCCCGCTTCCCAGAAAAGGGTTGTCGGCGTGTAGCGCATTATCCGACGCGTATCCCGATCAGGCTTTTTCCAGATGTAGTTGGAAATATGAGTTGTTGTGAAGATAGGAGGGAAACCGCCAGATTCTGGGGTTGGAGGCTAGGTCAGGATCTTCAAGAGTGGTCGAGACCGGGGCATGGTCCGAGATTGCAATGTCGTGTATGTCAGCTTCCGAGATCAGTGGGAGGAGAGAGTCAGAGCAGAAAAGATAGTCCAGTCTCGTGAAGACATTGTGAGGGTGGGAATAGAACGAGAATTCCCTGTCAGCTGGGTGTCTTAGTCGCCATAAATCGTGAAGGTGCAGTGAATCAATAGTCGACGCCAACAAGGTCTGGGTGAGAGGAGTCGATGGAGGACGGGAGTGTCTGGTAGGGGACCTGTCGTCTGTCGGGTGCATAATGGAGTTGAAATCCCCGCCTATCAGGTGTGGGCAAGCTGGGTCTCTAAGCGCCCAAGAGGTGAGGTCGCTAAAAAAAGCACTTGTGGGGCTGTTGGGAGCATATACATTGGTGATGTTTACAACCCTGGATCCCAGTTGGATAGGGGCAGAGGCAAATCGCCCCTCAGAGTCTGAATCTGAGGACAGTATCTTGCAGGGAAGGTTTTTGTTGACTAGGATTATTACCCCGGCTTTCCGACCGCATGAGTCAGAGCCGAGGACCGTGCCTACCCAGAGTTTCCGCAGCCGCGGGAAGTCGGGAGTGGACAGATGGGTTTCCTGAATGAGGGCGATGTCGGTCTTGAGCCTTTTAAGGTGGCGCAGAACTTTCATTCTCTTATTGGGGGAGCGGAGCCCTTTAACATTCTAGGAGACTATTCTCATGTTGGGAAAACTATCAAAGGGGTGTGGGCAGGATGTGGAGGCGAAGTGAATGGGAGCATGGAGTATAGCAGAAGTGGGATACAAGGACAGCAGATGGAGTAATGGTTGGCTGGGAGAGAGAACGGAGGTGTTAACGGATCCCTTAAAATGGGGAGAGAGCAGAGAAATAGGGAAGGGGAGATGGGGGAGGGATGATGGGGACAAACAAGGTGAACAACAACATTCGGGAACTTCACTTTTTTCCGCATGGAGCCACTGAATAGGCCAACTCCCAACCCAGGGCTCACTATGCAGCACTTCACCCGCAACGATCGAAAAGGGGGGGGTGTAGGCAGCAGGAGCAATGCATGGGGGGGCAAGAACTAAACAGGTATCCCTGCAGAAGAATGGAAGGGCCCACACTAACATATAAATGTATGCAAAAACCCAATATAAAACACAAGTAAAAAGCTAGAACAACTATTACCAATCGTGCAAGAAGAACATAAAACAATATGAAATAAGAAAGCATTTGTAGAGCAAAACAAAACAACATAACGGCATAGTAGCATTGGGCCTACCGTGCCCCCCCCCCCCCGGGTGAGGGGGGGGGGCACGAGGGAGGAGGAGGACCCAGAAGGGGGTCTAAGATGATCAAGGCGCAGCAAATGGTGCGGCCATCCAAAAAAAAAAGAAAAAAAAAAGGGGGTTCAAGAGGAGGAGGTTTGTTGTCGGTCGGATCCAGAAGCCTTGAATCTTTTAGGAGAGTCCTTGCGCGGGCTCCCGTGTTCCAGGGCCCGGTTGGAGGGTGCAGCTCTGGGAGACAGGTTGTGGTGGGGGCCTGAGCGGTGGGACCTCAGGAAGGCATCAGCTTCGGATGGGTCATGGAAGGAGAGCTGATCCCCGTTAGGTGCCCTGAGTCGAAGCACGGCCGGGAAGGCCAGAGTAAACTTGATTTGCATTCGGTGGAGCTCCGAGCAGACCTGCTGGAAAGCCTTCCTTCTCTTGGAAACGTCCACGTAGTAGTCCGCAAAGACCAAGATATTCATGCCGTCTATCTGGAGGGTCCTGGACTGCCTGAACTTCTGCAGGATGAGGGACTTATCCGAATAGTTGAGATACTTGGCGATCACTGGACGTGGTGATTTGCATTCAGAGTTGAAGAGGCCCATGCGGTGGGCGCGCTCAACCGTGCTGGGGCCGGGCATGCCCAAGGCCTCGGGGATGCGTCGTGAGCAGAGATCCGAAAGTGCCTGGGGTTGCAGCGATTCGGGGACGCCAATAAAGCGCAGATTGCTCCTCCTGGATCTATTCTCAAGGTCATCCAGTTTGTCGAGAATATATTTGTTCGTTTTGTCTTGCGCATGTTCAAAGGATTGGGCCTGGTATAGTTCCTCTTCCATGTGACCGATACGGTGTTCAGCTTCATTCAGCCGGGATGCATGCTCCCCTAGTTGAGCCTAGATTTTCTGAATCCCTGCATTGATGGCCTTTTCAACTGAAGTTGCTATCATGGGGGATAATAGAGCAGCCATAGCCTGGGCCATCAGCTCAATGCTATGCATATCCCCCGTTTGTGGGGGAGGTGAGGAGATGTGGACAGTCTGAGGGGTGGATGGAGGGGCTGGTGATGCGCTCACCTCCATAGCAGGTGCCGTTTCTGCGATCGGATCCACGACCGGGTCCGTGTAGGCCGAAGCCGGGGCCTCGATTTGCAGCTGCCCCGTTCGCGCCGTGGCGGCGGCGTATGATCGCGCGCCGTTTTTCTCCAGAAATCTGTCCATCCTCGTCTGGGGGGATGGCGGATGGGTCTCCCAGGGGTCGGTGGCGGGTCTGCAGGTCTTTATATGCGGATTTTAGGAGCCTGCGTGCGGGAGCTGAGGGGACACACAGCTACTCCATGCGGCGCCGGAACCGGAAGTCCGCTGTCACTTTTTAAATGCCAATTTTGCGGTCATGCTACACTGTACCAAAACAATTTTTTTTATAATTTTGTTCCCACAAATAGAGCTTTCTTTTGGTGGTATTTGATCACCTCTGGGGTTTTTATTTTTTTTAATAAACAAATAAAAAAGTCAGATTTTCTCCTTTACTAATGGGCACTGATGAGACTGCACTGATGGTCACTGATAAGGTGGCACTAATGAGGTGGCACCAATGAGGTGGCACTGACATGTAGCACTTATTGGCACTGATAGGTGGTACTGATGGGAATTGATAGGCAGGACAGATTGGCATTCATAGACGGCACTGATGAGTACTTATGGGTGGCACAGATGGGCACTGGTGGGTGGCATGGATAAGGAGGCACTGGCAGGCATTTCTGATGGCCACTGATTGGCATCATTTGTGGGCACAGATTGGCATCATTTGTGGGCACAGATTGGCATCCGTGGTGGCCATGTGTATCATACCTGGTGGTCATCAGTTGTGGTCCTATGTGGGCATTCTCATGGGGGGGCTGCACTGATAATCAATCAGCACAGACCCCCCCTCAGGAGAGCAACCGAACAGCTCTCCTCTAGTCACGTCTTTCAGGTGGGATAGAAAAAAAAGGCTGATACATGGCTCTTCCTGTTTACACCGTGATCAACTGTGATTGGACACAGCTGATCATGTGGTACAGAGCCTCCTTCAGAGTGACACACGACACCACCAATCGCTGCACTCTGCGCAACCCACGGGCGCACGCCGGCTCTTTTTCATGAAAGATGTCAACCAACGGAACCAACGCATGGTTGTGATTTTGCTATAGGCTGGGCAGGAAGTGGTTAAAACTTCTCCAACATGTTGGTATCATGACCTCTGTATTCCTTGCACTCTCCCATCAAGTGTGGGCCTGTTGGTGGAGTAGCATGTTCTGCTCATGTCCAAGCTTTACCATGTGCCACATCTATTGGACTGCAAATTTCCGACATGCTGCCCCTGAGGGCTAAGAGCATAGTGACAGTTACTTCTGTAGTCAAGAAGACTATAGGAGGTGTGGTCAAGACTACCTACAGAGGAAAAGGGGTTTGATATATACATATTTCCACCTGAAAGTGGAGCAGCAAGTTGGGTATAGCAGAGAATCACAGGGAGGAGAGGGTGGCGTGGGCAGTTGCAGTTATTTTTTGACCAAATCCTAAGGCATGTAAAACAGATGAATCTTCTGAACCAGGAGGCTTTAAAATACTGAAAAAAATAAATAAAAGATATATATATATTGTAATAGTCAGAGTCCCGGTCCCTATGAAATGGGAGGTAAAATGGACACAGGGTTTGCGTGTCTGCGGACCGCAGAACTACAGAGCGTAGCGTTTGAATGGAGAAAAGTGCTCTGTCAGTTTTCTCCAGGTTTTGATAGTTCTGAATGGGGCTGTGTAGTTGGAGATCCTGCAGAGACTTGGGCGGGATGGGGTCTCCAACCCTGTGTCCAGATCTTACAGACAGCCAGCAGGTTGGGTTCCCAGCTGAACACTGACAATATAATCAGGGACTGGTCAGAACAGAGAGAGAGGTGGAAGGTGTGCAGCTGGCTGTTGCTGCAGGACAGACCTGTATGTGGAGATCTGTCTGTCTGTCTGTCTGCCCTGGAGACTACATCCCTGGTGTGGGGGGACTTCGTGTCTGAAGGACTGGGAGGCTGGTGGACCTGAGGTGACTAGCGAGTCCAAGAGGGGCTGAAGGAAGTCCGGAAGTCTGGGAGACAGTGGGCTGGAGGACCTGTTGAGGCCAAGAGTGTGCCAGGTTAGCAGGTACAGCAAGGCTAAGTAAGCCTAGGAGCCAGGAGGCTTGGTATTTTTGAGTTCTGTGAACATTTCTGGAGAAGAACCCCCTGCGTGGGAAATCCTGTATGTGAACTGTTCTTTTTTTGTTTCCTTCAATAAAAATGGGCTGCCATGCCCTCAAACATAACGTCTGACTGCTGTGGACTCGCTAAAAAAACGCATTTACCATTGAGTTAAACCCCCAACGTTTACAGTGGTGGATTCAGCGGGCATCTAGACGGTGAAATCCGGGTCCTTGCTCCATGGTGAGTCGCAGCAGGAGTTACTGCTAGCTGTGTGTAGCAGCCAGGCAAACTGCATTGCGCAGAAGTTTATTTTGGACTGTGTTGCATACAGGTGGTGCATCTGTGAGAAGATTTTTTTTTTTTCTTTTCCCCTTTTTTATTGTTGTGAACTGTGTAGCCAGCTGCTGTGCATGCGACTGCAAGGATGCGACAGTCAAAACACAAAAAGTTCAAGTTAAAGCAAGTTAAAGGGGAAGTGAGCTCAGCGTGGCCTGAGATGTCTCCACCTAGGAGGGCCAGTCAAAAGGGGCCAATGGTGTATGAGACTGTGAATGAGTGGTTCAAGTGGAACCAGACTAAAGAATCGGATGCGGTACAAAGGACTGAGATAGTGGCATCTGATTACATGCAACCCATGCTGCCTACAGAGGAGGTTGGAAACTTCCTGGAAGAGTTTGAAAAAGTCGCTGTAAGGAGGAGATGGCCTAGAGACCGGTGGCCAACATTGCTGCAAACCTTATTGCTGGTAGAGTACCGGTCGGTTTACCATTTGATGGACGGTGACCAGGATGACTATCGCAAGTTTAAAGAGGAAATCCTTCTTAGAGAAGAGTTCAGTCGCATCATGGGCTGCCAGCAACGCTCCAGCAAAGAGAGGTCGTCACCCATAGCAACGGGAGAGGCATCACTGCGACAACAAAGCCACAATCGAGCAATGGCTCAGGAGAGCATGAGTGTGCATCAGTGTACCAGCCGTGCGTTTTCTGCAGACATATCGGTTGTCACCCCTGGCAACAGTGGTGAGAAGTTTGTGTGGCCTGCAGGGGGTACCGATGAAGAAAGTAAAAATGCGTATTATGGCCGCTTATGTGAAGTGGTCAGTCCAGAAAGGATACAACAGTCTGTAACCACCATGAGGTGTAGCCAACCATCTTTGGAGTGCTGGTCTGCTGTTACCCCTAGCAACAGGGATACTGTGTTACATGCAGGGGGTGTTGGTGGGTCTGGAAAGGCTGCAGTGTTTCTCCATGACCACATGAAAAATTCAGCCTATGGAGACACCACAGATGAGAGACAACGCACTCAGATGAAGGCTATGACAACAGCTACAGGAAGTGGTAAGACTGTTGCAGTTTATGGGACAGAACCCAATGAAGTAGAAGTGTGTTCAGCGGGGAGATTCGCAGTACAGGTGGACTTGCTACGGTGTGCTACCCAGAGTAGGGGGGAGGCACAGGGTAAAGCCCAACTGTCAGCAGGACTAAAGACTGAAAAGGACAGGGGGACTCTGTATGTACCTGGTGGAATCCAGCAGAGTGCTGGAAGAGCTGTACCAGGGGTGACCAAAGAAATAAGTATACCATGTTCCCTAGTGACAGATATAGGTGCTGTGGGGTTGCTCAGAGAAACCTCCCATGAGCCCACGGTGTTGGAGCGGAGGGTTTCCCAGGTCAGCTGTAGAGCTTCTCTAGTGGGTAAGGGGCCACCCACAATAGCTACAGCTATGTTTAAGTGTCATGATGATCCTCTAAAGGTTGAGAAATGTATTTCTGGAAATGTCATATTTGAGAATGTTGTTGGTGATATGTTTACTAAAAAGGATGGGAGTAGGATGTCTTCCTTGACTACCAGAGGCAGAGCTGCAGGGTTGTCAATGGAAACCTCCCGGGATCTCCCTGTGTTGGAACTTGAGGTTGTTCAGGACCGCTCTGGCCCTACTCTGGGGGTACAAGGAGGAACTGCTCCACACAATGAGAGTGTGTGGGTGCCGACCACCCGCCTGGTATGTGATCAGTTTGGTGAAAAATGTATTCATACTGTAAAAGCTAGTAGTGTAAAGCAGGATGTGATGGTAGCGCCACCAGAACAATCTGGTCAAAATGGGGTATTGCATCCTGTGGTTTGTGACGAAGCATCGTCCCAATGTGACATAAGTGAAACTGTGCTTGTACAATGTGATGCGTCTAGCGATGACAAATGTACTGTATCGGGTAATGAGACCCAAGTTCCTTTGGTGCCTCTTGGAACAGGTGATGCAGTGCTGCAGAAGGCCTGTCAGGGAAGTACCACTGACTGGGACAGCTGGGCTAAACAATTGCTAGCCATGCTGGATAAGGCTAGGTTGGGTAACACAGATGTGGACATAACACCTGCTATGCCCAATGGAGGGAGTGCAGGGTGGCCAGTGGCCAAGGGCGTGTTGGCCCCTGCAGAGATTGGTTTCCTCCAGTCAGAAGGACCGGTTAAGGGCGCATGCATGGCAGATGTGTTATCCGCAGCCCAACCGCTGGAAAATAGTGAGCGAAAAAATGCCAATGTGACTTATGACCTGCAGCGGCTCACTGATGCTGTGACGGAAGAGATAAATGTGAGATGTATGTCTGACGGCGCTCCAGTTGAGCACCAGGCTGTGAAGACTGATACCGCCAGTGAGGTGGGGGTCGCTGAAAATGTCTCTACCTTTCCAGCTTCAGTGGATGAGCCCCTCCAAGTCATTGATAAGGGAAAAGTCCCTAGAAAGGTCTTGTATGTAGACGTGGGTCGCATTAAGGTGACTAATGTATTGTTAAAAATGCTTAAAGTCCAAAAAGGCAATTTGCTGTACACTTGGGTGCCTCCATTGTGGTCGGACAAGGTGGTACTGCGTAGTACCAGTAGGTGGAGCCAAGTAGTACAGGCTATTCTTTATGGTGATTACAAGAGGAACTGGTTGGTACCATGTTTATTGGCAGTGTGGCAGATGGTCTCAAAGTTCTCTGAGAGGGTACTTCCAGTTACCGGTTTGGATGGAAGTTGCTCAGGAGAACGTTTGACAACATCAGAAGTCTCTCCGCCTGATGCGGTGACTAGGAAAATTTCTGCTGATGCAGTCCAGAGTGCGGCTGAGCGGTGGTCAGTAGAGGGCACGGACACTGCTTCACCCACTAGACTTTACAGGAAGGAAGGGAGCGAAATGGACGTGGCAGTAGCAGAGATTTTACCTGTCAATCGCACAAAGGTACAAATTAAAGTACCCGGAGACACTGTGGGAGAAAGTGCTAAAGGAACAGGTTCTCTATATGAAGAATGTGAGGGTTTCAGGAAAGGCAGTGTTCCCCTGAGAAAAGAAAATAAGCCCAGGAACCCCAGAAGAGGGAGAAAGCGTAGGATAGAAAAAAGTGGGATACCATGGAGAGTCAGGGTAGGACTGACCTGGAAGCGCACCCGAAAAAAGGGTTGGGCCTACGCGGCTGACATCCGGCACAGAGGTGTCCCAACCCTAATGACGTGTGCTGGTGTTCCGCCCCCTTCGGGATCGAAACAAAGGGGGGGGATATGTAATAGTCAGAGTCCCGGTCCCTATGAAATGGGAGGTAAAATGGACACAGGGTTTGCGTGTCTGCGGACCGCAGAACTACAGAGCGTAGCGTTTGAATGGAGAAAAGTGCTCTGTCAGTTTTCTCCAGGTTTTGATAGTTCTGAATGGGGCTGTGTAGTTGGAGATCCTGCAGAGACTTGGGCGGGATGGGGTCTCCAACCCTGTGTCCAGATCTTACAGACAGCCAGCAGGTTGGGTTCCCAGCTGAACACTGACAATATAATCAGGGACTGGTCAGAACAGAGAGAGAGGTGGAAGGTGTGCAGCTGGCTGTTGCTGCAGGACAGACCTGTATGTGGAGATCTGTCTGTCTGTCTGTCTGCCCTGGAGACTACATCCCTGGTGTGGGGGGACATTCGTGTCTGAAGGACTGGGAGGCTGGTGGACCTGAGGTGACTAGCGAGTCCAAGAGGGGCTGAAGGAAGTCCGGAAGTCTGGGAGACAGTGGGCTGGAGGACCTGTTGAGGCCAAGAGTGTGCCAGGTTAGCAGGTACAGCAAGGCTAAGTAAGCCTAGGAGCCAGGAGGCTTGGTATTTTTGAGTTCTGTGAACATTTCTGGAGAAGAACCCCCTGCGTGGGAAATCCTGTATGTGAACTGTTCTTTTTTTGTTTCCTTCAATAAAAATGGGCTGCCATGCCCTCAAACATAACGTCTGACTGCTGTGGACTCGCTAAAAAAACGCATTTACCATTGAGTTAAACCCCCAACGTTTACAATATATATATATATATATATATATATATATACACACAGGCCTGTCGGAACCCGACAGGCAAACCAAGCAATTGCCTGGGGCCCCGAGCTGGCCAGGGGCCCCAGCAGGGAGGGCCCTTGCCGCACCGCTGCTTCCTCCTGCAGTCCGGTCAGCCGTGTACCATAACCGCGCGATACAGGAGATTCAGGTTTCTGTTCCCGGCTGGACTGACAGGAAGTGCACACACTGAGTGTTCACTTCCTTTCAGTCCGGCCCCGGGAACAGCAAACTGAATCTCCTGTACCGTGCGATTATGGTACACGGCCGACCGGACTGCAGGAGGAAGCAGCGGTGTAGCAAGGGCCCTCCCTGCTGGGGCCCCTGTGCGGACACCAACATATGCCGGCGTGTGCGTGTGAGGCTCTGCGGAGGATAGAGGTAAGCCGCCAACCTAAACCCCCCCGCTTCTCAACTTGAAAAGTCATATTTTTTTTGTATACTTGGGGCCCCCAAATTTCTTCAAACGGCCCTGTATATATATATTGCGAATCATCTGTCCAATGTTGCATCTACTACTCTGTTAATTGGCAGTATACGTCATATGTCCCTTGCATATCTGTAAGATGGGTCTACTTTTGAAGACTAGTGTTTTTGCCACAATCTTTACTTGTATAGCCAACTATTTTTATTGTAATTCCAGTAGCATACAAATAGGTCATTCTAGTGCATGGGGTGCTTAAACTGATCAGCTTTTATTTATTTATTTATGTAAAACCTTAACCTCGAACGAAAAGAAAAATGCTTACTGTAACTGATTATAAAGTATTATAGTTTGGCTTCAGTTTGTTAGTGTATCTAAATCTGCTAGTACATTTAACACTACCCTCCCCCCAGACTGACAAGGCTGCTGTCTGTTGTGCTCCTTCTTCCAGAGCAGGGGAATTCAAATACAGGAGGCATGTTACCGACCAGATTGACAGGTGAAAGCAAAGGGGAAAATGACTAATGCTGCATACACATGATCGGACAACAATACCATGGATTTTTTTCCGACGGAATGCTGGCTCAAACTTGTCTTGCATGTACACGGTCACACAAATGTTGTCGGAAATTCGGAACCTCAAGAACGCGGTCATGTACAACACTACGACGAGCCAAGAAAAATTATTCAATGATTCCGAGCATGCATCTAATTGATTCCATGCATGCGTATGGACAAACCACCAGGGATCAAGGTAGCCGGATACTGAAGAATTGATCACCTGTCAGTCGGTACCTGGGCGATGTTAAGTAGGAGATCCAGGCGTAATTCTTCTGAGGAGGATTGCCTCCGGATTTGCAACCAGAAAGGGCCTGTGGCAGAGGTGTCTCCCTGAAGTCCATTTCAGGAGGGTCTGTGGCAGAGACTTTTCTTCAAAACCAAGTTCATTTCAAGGAGGGTCTGTGGCAGAGACTTTATCCTAAAAAGGTTTGAGTGATTCTTTTACTATTGCTATATGACCATTCACCCCTAGGAAATTGGAAGAGCCACAAGGTAAATGTGCCACCCAAACCAAACCAGCATCTCCTCCGGGGGTAGTGCTACACCACACATGTGAGTTATCGCCGCGATCGCCAGAGTGAGAGCAATAATTCTATCCCTAGACCTAGGCCTTTGGAGATTTTTAAAGGGTAAAAGTTTAACGTGATTCCACAAACGGACGCAATTTTTAATTCTGAAAAACAGGCTCGGTCCTTAAGTGTTAAAGGAGTTCTATAACATCAGCATTCTTATAACAATACAAACATTGGTTATACTTGACAATCCAATATAAGCTTACTGGAAAAATCTCCTTTCATGTTGGGAATTCTGCCTGTCTGCTGGCCAGGCTTGGATTCCCTGCATGCTTTGCAGCTTTTCCTCTGCTGTTTACTTTCAGTTTCTAAGAACTACTTATTCCTTGGTACCTTGCTGCTGCTGACGCCTCATCCTGGAGTGCCTCCTCACATCACCTTTGTAGTTCAGAAGACACGTCCTGTGAAATGTGTGACACAGCAGTGCCTACTCATAAGGCATTGTGATTACATGTCACCGAATTCAAGGAAGTACATGTGTGGAGATTTTCACAAAGTATGGGCCAGATTCAGGTAGATGAGAGTATCTTTCCTCTGGAGTAACGCTTCTCATTTACGTTACTCTGAAGACCCTTTCAGCGCAAGTCCTGTAATTCACATAGCAGTTGCGCGTAAACTTGCGCCAGAGTAACGATAATGCGCTGGCGTAACCCGACGCAAGTGGAAGTGGGTGTGATCATATGTAAATGATGGGCGGAGCCCAGCGCAGAGGCTTACGTTCAGCGCATCAACCACGGAGCATGCGCAGTGAGTGAGGCTCCACTCGCCCCCTTTGTGCGCATGCTCACAACTTCCGTCGGCACCACTGCACGGGAAACGTCAGCGCAATGCCTTCCGTTGGGCGTTTAAATGCGCCCGTAGAAGCGCCATTCCGGCACTAAAGTATATCCTGCTCCCCCTCCCCGCAGTGATGTTCCTTTTGTTCTGAGATGGCTACTCCCGTTCCCCGCAAACACACAGGAGAAAGCTGAACTTTAATGGCCAGGAGCTGTCAGCCGTCATCTCGGCTATGGAGACCTATGATGTCTTCCTCCATGGCTGTAAAATTTGACAGACAAGCATGGACAGAGGTGTTGTCCTGCAAGTGGGGGTGCTCAGCTAGCTCTTATCGTCGGTAACGCTGCTGTAGCTGCTCTCCTGCTGACCTGTGGCCGTCTGGAGTAAAGATAAAGCAGCCTTTTGTAGAAATAACTTTGCGCCGGACGGACGAGATACGCGCGGCGCATGTAGCCAGCGTATGGTGCTAATCCGTTCGTGAATTGGGAAAAATCCCTCATTTGCATATTTGCAGGGGAAATCAATGGGCGCGACTGATGCGCCCAGCGAAAATAAGCGCTGACGATACTCTGGCGTCGGAACGTTCCGCCGGTCGCAAATGACCCGTTATTGGGCGCATCTAGTTTGGTGGGTACGGGCACATAGAAACGACGGCGCATCATCACAGTTACGCGGCGCATATCCAAATACGCCAGCGCAAGTGTTCGTGAATCTGGCCCTATGTTTACAACCCTCAAGATCATTCAGATTAATTGCATACATTATAAATATTTTACCTAATCTGTTGAAAATAGTTACATAGGTTGAATGAGGTTCATGAGGTTGAAAAAGACACAAGTCCATCAAGTCCAACCTATGTGTGTGATTATAGGTCAGTATTACATTGTATATCCCTGTATGTTGTGGTCGTTCAGGTGCTTATCTAATAGTTTTTTTAAACTATCGATGTTCCCCGCTGAAACCACCGCCTGTTGAAGGGAATTTCTAGTTCTCCCATCTTGTCCACCAGGCTCCTGGCATTGGTGAACATGCCCGCGTAGTTTAAACTGGTCACATTCTGTCTTCTTATTTGGTATGTTGTAAATAGGACTTGTTACTATACTTACCTTGGATTTATGTGCTTTAGTCAACCTACCACTAATGCCTCCAATACTACCCTCTAGAATATGTTCCGCGCTGACTATCTCTACCTCTGGACCCTCCCCCGTTGCCTAGTTTAAAAACCCATCTAACTTTTTGGCCATCTTCACTAAGAGCAGATCTGCACCCTTCTCATTTAGGTGCCGTCCGTCTCTTCTATAGAACTGGTGACTGACTGAGAAGTCGGCCCAGTTCTCCAGGAACCAAAAACACCTTCTTTTGTACACCAGCTCCTCAGCCAATCATTTACTTCCCTAATCTCCCTCTGCCTTTCTGGTGTGGCTTGAGGTACTGGTAGTATTTCTGATAATACTACCTTGGAGGCAGTGGCGGCTGGTGAAGTTTTAGGATGGGGGGCGCAAGACCCCGCCCCTCCATGTTTGGTCCCTCCCACTTCTCATAAGCCACACCTCTTATAGAATCCACCTACTCCGTCCCCTGTATTCCACTTGCTTCCACTCATAGTGTCAGGAGTATACAGCTCAGCACCACAGCACAGAGTATATAGCCCCAGCATCACAAATCATGGTATATAGCGCAGACTTACAGATCACCGCAAACAAACATAAAAAATTACACTGTTAGTAATGAAGGACTCTAAATGGGCACAAGATTATCAGAGACTGCGGACATACTGCACGAGATTACCAAAGACTGTGGACATACTGCATTAGATTACCAGATACAGCGGACATACTGCACGAGATTACCAGAGACTGCGGACATACTGCACGAGATTACCAGAGACTGCGGACATACTGCACGAGATTACCAGAGACTGCGGACATACTGCACGAGATTACCAGAGACTGCGGACATACTGCACAAGATTACCAGAGACTGTGGACATACTGCACGAGATTACCAGAGACTGCGGACATACTGCATTAGATTACCAGATACTGCGGACATACTGCACAAGATTACCAGAGACTGCGGACATACTGCACAAGATTACCAGAGACTGCGGACATACTGCATGAGATTACCAGAGACTGCGGACATACTGCACGACATTACGAGAGACTGCGGACATATTGCACGAGATTACCAGAGACTGCGGACATACTTCACAAGATTACCAGAGACTGTGGACATACTGCACGAGATTACCAAAGACTGCAGACCTACTGCACAAGATTACCAGAGACTGCGGACATACTGCACGAGATTACCAGAGACTGTAGACATACTGCACGAGATTACCAGATACTGGGGATATACTGCACGAGATTAACAGAGACTGCGGACATACTGCACTAGATTATCAGAGACTGCGGACTAACTGCACAAGATTACCAGAGGGTTTTTGGTGTGGCCCTTGATGTCGGACATTAAAATAAAATAAAAAGTTAATAAGCGGGGGTGGTGGGGTGCTGGGATCCGGCCGCTATTTTCGCCGAACATTACATAAAACAACTGTACTAAGGGCCGGCTGCTTTTTTAGCCGATATTTTCGCTGAATTGAAAAAAAAATATTAATAAGCGGGGGGTGCTGGGTTCCAACAATAAACAACTGTAATAACCGGGGGGGGGGGGCAGCTTCTATAGTACATAACACAAGTTCACCAACTCTTGGTTGCCCTGTGTGTGTGGTATACCAGAGACCCCCATTCATAATGACGACACACTGACCACAAAGTCTAAGACAAAAGGGGTAATGCACAAGGCTGGTGCACCCTCAATATGCCAGTCACTGTATAAAACACAAGTAGATATACTGACAGAGCTGAGTGAAAAGAAAACATATGGCTTATGGCAGAAACCAGCTTCAAAATCCACCTTCAACAATACTCAAAAACAGGCATAAGGTGACATCACAAAACCCAGCGATTCTTCAGATATAGCACAAAGATTATTGCATCCGACCAAGCTGGGTCAATGTGAATTGGAAATAATTCCTGAGCTATTTTTTTTGTGGGGGGCTCTAACGGCCGCTATTTTCGCTGAATTAAAAAAAAAAGTTATTAAGCGAGGGGGGGTTTCGGTCGGCTGATATTTTAGCCGCACATTAAATAAAACAACTGCAATAAGCGGGGGGGGGGGGGCGCTAACGGCCGCTCCCAGTAATCTGTCCACCAGATCCAACCAGGCATCTTCAGGTCTTTGTCACAGATTGACCTCTCTGTCCTTCTATGAATTGAGTCCCCTTCCACCAGAGTCTGTTTTTCCTTTCTCCTTGCTTCCTCCCCACTCTCACTGAAGAAATTCTTCCCCTGGCAGCTAGAAGAGTCCGTCAGCTCCAGCAGTGCTGGTCCCTGACTGGTTCCACCAATGTCACTCAAAGGGGCATACTTATTGGGATGTTCCAGCCCAGAATCAGCTTCTCTGGCTCTTTTCCCTCTACCCTTCCTGACTGTCACCCATCTATCCTCTTCTAGTGCCTGCACCTCTTTGTCTCCACCCGCCTCTGTGCTGGCCCCTGCCGGATACAACCTAAACTCTCCTTAAGTATAGAGGGTCTTCTTAGTGTTGACAGTTGCTTCCCTAGATTCAGAACCTGGGCTTCCAGGGAAACATTGTGCTTACATTTTACACAGCAGTATTCGCCCTTGATCGGATGATTAACGAACGCAAGATTAACACCGAGTCACATCTCCACACCCGCCGGCATCGTACCTACTAATTTAATGAGGATTGGGGATTATACCCTGTCCAAATTAACTAACAACTAGCTTCCTGACACTAAAACTCAACAATACACAGGTACTTAACAATACAATACATAGGTACTCACAGCCCACGTGCATTCCCAATCCACGTGTACTCGCAGCCCACGTGCACCCGTATCATTGATACACTTTAATATTATCCTTCTAGTGAAACAAATTTAAAATATATTGCAAATGAAGATTACATATTTTTATATTCAGCCAGCAGATGGATATTTTGTCTCTGTTTATTGTGTTTACCTATCAATTCTTGTTTGTTTTGCAAACAAAAAAGCCTGTTTACTGAACTCAGTAGCTCAAGCTGAAATTTCAACACACAAGGGAAAAAAACAGAGCAGTGACTTCCCCATCCATATGGATTGGTCTAAAGTTTCAGTTAGGGACAGAGAGACAAAACAGAAAGTTAGCTTCTGATGCATTTTAGAAAACCTACAGCAACACAGAATTACCTGCAGTAATCTTGTGACTCGGGTGTACTCTCGATGAAAATTCATCAAAAGACAAGACCTTTGTTTGTTTTTTTCAGGCTATGGCTAAAACCCTGAATTTTAGTTTTTCGTTTCCCATTGGGAAGATTTGCTTTCATTTATTGTCCAAGAGATATACTGTAACAAGGAATAAGTGTAAATTCCTTCAAAGTGAAAGATATCTGCCACTCAGACAGTTTCCACAGGAATAAATATTATAATAATGGCTCCCTTTATCTCTGGTTCTGTTGTCAGGATTACCATTACTTTTTGGCCCTGTGACATTGAACACCAGGCCAAATAGTGTGTGACTCTTGTCGCCCTTTAAAACCCCTGACAGAGGTTTTAACTGTTCTTTGTGCTTTGGCTATAAAGACACTTAAAAAAGTTATTTGTAAAACAAAGTTCTTTTATTATTTGTTAAAAACAAATTACAATCAGTTTAAAATCTTATAAAAAAAACCTGGTACAAATTGTCACAAAATGAAGAAAGTTCAGATGTGTCTGTGACAGCAAACAGCATGTACAGTTCAGAAAACATTTCCCCACATGGGGTTCCCTGAACAGAACTGCATGCACTGTGATCAGCAGTAGAATTCACAATTACATTTTATGTTTGCATGACATCAGCCTAGATAATGTCCTTTAACTTTTAACAATATTACTAGAAAACAATACTGTTATCATCTTTTTTTTTTATATTTGTATTATTATTTTATAAAATGTTATACTTATAAGGTATAACTAACATATTTTACCCATCATTACCCATCATTTCTCTCTAGCCTAATGCCGCGTACACACGGTCGTTTTTTGCGATGAAAAAAAACAAAGTTTTTTAAAAAAACGACCAAAAAAAAAATTCCAACATGTTTGAATTTTTTGTGTCGTTTTTCAAAACATCGTTTTTTGTTTCACAAAAAGTCACCGTGTGTAGCAAAAACGTCGTTCAAAACGACGTTTTTCAACCCGCGCATGCCCAGAAGCTAGTTATGAAGCGAGCTTCAATGGAAAAGAGTGGTGAACGTAACCTCGCTTTTTGTGAAAAAACGATGGTGTGTATGCAAAATTGTCTTTGAAAAGTGACGTTTTTTACTTCACAGAAAACGTCGGGTTTTTTTCATCGCAAAAAACGACCGTGTGTACGCGGCATGAGAATAAATACTGGCAAATGTGTTGTTATGGCAGTCCCATTGAGAGGGCCTGGTAAAGCTTCAGGTAGGCACTTGGAAGGTAGAGCCCCGCTTTCCTTAACCGATTCAGCCCTAGAAGATTTTACCCCTTTCCTGACCAGAGCACGTTTTACAATTTGGCACTGCGTCGCTTTTACCATTTAACAATTGTGCGGTCATGCAATGCTGTACTCAAAGAACATTTGCATCCCTTTATTCCCACAAATAGAGATTTCTTTTGGTGGTATTTGATCACCTCTGCTGTTTTTATTTTTTGCGCTACAAACAAAAAAATAGCGACAATTTTGAAAAAAAAAATATTTTTTACCTTAAGAGCTTCTAAAGAACCTACCACCACTGCTTCCAACAGAGTAGAGGAATTAGACAAATCTGGACTCAGCCACCATGTGGCCGTGACCAGCTGAGTGGACTTTGGTCCCCATAAAAAGGTTATGTGATGCCCATAAAAAGGAAGAAAAAGGTTGATTAAATCTGGTAAAAAATGAGACAGAGAGCCACTGAGGAGAGTGTCTAAAAAGATTCATACATTTTTGTATAATTTTCTTTTATAAAAGATGAATACATTCTAGTAAGAATAATGGTAAAGACTTCCATGCTTTTCACTTTGACCAAATATCTCCCAAAATCGGGGTTTAGGTTTAAGGAAGTGAATTCAGAAGCTTGGTGGGAGATTACAACTCCTAGATATTTGAAAATCTCTATCCACTGCAATGGGGTATCCTTCGAAGCCGTGTTACAGGCCTTGATGTCTATTGGGCACAGCAAGAACTTAGTCCAATTTACCTTCAGCCCAGTAACCGTTGAAAAAGAATCCAATATCTGTAGGGCCCCTTGGAGAGAGGGTCCAGCATCATCAAAAAAATAAGAGATTGTCTGCATACAAGGCTACCCTCTCCTCCAACCAGCCAATCCGCAACCCCTTTATGTTGGGAGAAATGCAGGGAGCCTCCACCACAGGCTTCATGGCGATATCAAAGAGGGTCGGAGACAGAGCGCAGCCATGCTGGGTTCCCCTAAATAACGAAAAATAAATTGACAACCCTCCCCCCATTTTCACTGCAGCTGTGGGATGTCTATATAGGTCCCAATGGGGACTTTAATGGGGTTTGGATTTGGCATCCAAACTTCAGTTGCGCTCTGCAAAATCCGCCTTGAACTGACCCCAGATACATTTGGCTTATCGCTAATTTCTGCTTCTTGCTCCACTTGGGAGATCTCCCTTCTTTTTGTGGTGAGCATTAATATAAGGCAGCAAGTAAGGGATATCTTCAATGGAAACCTAGACACATTAAAAATGCAGTAGAAGTTCTAACCCTTCCCCACTTTAGGAAAAAACTGAAAGTTTTACTAGATCTCTAATTTGTAGGCTTAGTATTGATAAAGTGAACTAATGCTCTATTTTACCCTTATAAAACCAAGCCCTGCCTAAATGCAGACAAGACAAGATGCTAAGTATTATCTTCATAAGGCATAAAAGCATAATTGTGTACTGACATCTATTTGTTACTAAAAGCTGTTTTTGGTTGTCTGAAGTCCACCATATTGTCATTTTACTGTCCAGTCCGAGTATTCTTTCTGACCACTAAGTGAAGTCTATTTGGATACTGGGTTAGAAAAGGTTGGTGCTTATGGCTGAAATCTAGAAAAATTAAGACCCAGTAATAAGGAGAAACCAAAATGGAGATAAGATAATAAAGATAAATGGCATAAAATCAGAAAAAGTAAGAGCGCAGTAAATAGCTAAACCAAATCCCAGAGAAGCACAGAAGAAGCTTTCCAGACAAATAGCTGACAAATAGCAGAAACAACAAACATCTTGTAATATCTGCTCTAACACAAAACCTTTACTTCTAAAAGACTGAAATGGTTTATAAACACACTTTAAATGAGACACTTTTAAAAAGACTATTGGGTCAGCAGATATTTGACATGAAAACAGTGACATGGAACAATATGATCCAACAGCGGTTGTTATCCTGTCTTCCACAGAGGAAAATTGTAAAAAATTATGTATTTTTTTGTACCAGTCTATCTCCAACTCACCTAGAATAACATTTAACACAGAACAATGACAGAAAGATGAAATATCTTATGGTTAGGATTTATTCATTTAAAGGGGTTGTAAAGGATAATTTTTATTTTATTTTTAAATCACATGTTATACTTACCTCCACTGTGCAGATCGTTTTGGACAGAGTGGCCCCAAACCTGGTCTTCTGGGGTCCCTCGGCGGCTCTCTCGGCTCCTCCCCGCAAGAACTAACCCCCTTCATGGGATCTCTCTCCCATGGGGGTTAATTCTTGCAGGCGGGCTCCTATGATACAGCCGGCGGCCATAGCAGCTCACTGTATCACTTGACCCCGCCCCCGGCGCGCCGCGTCATTGTATGTGATTGACAGCAGCGCAAGCCAATGGCTGCGCTGCTATCAATCCATCCACTATAGCCAATCAACGGCCAGACTGGGCGGAGAAGAGGACATCAGGGGCGAGCGCAGCAGGTGAATGGGCTCAGGTAAATAAAAAAAGATGGTATTGTTGTAGTTAATTGAGCTTTACGTTTAGGAACTTTAAAAGGGTAACTCCACTTTCATGGGGGAAAAAAATTAGCAAATGAAAAAGAAAATAATATTGTGTATACAATTGCCACACAAGTCATATTGTAATTGAGTGTTAATAAAAATCACCCTTCCTTTTCTATGTGCAGTGCTGTAACTTTCTGTAAAATGCAATGCAATATGCCTACCTGGAGGCATTCTGTACACAGAGTGGCCATCAGATATGTAATTTTCATGCTTGTGTGATTGGCTCCAGTCTGCACCAAGATATAAATCAGATTTTGAGCATCCCCAGAAACAAAACCTAAATTTTTGGTGTGATAGTCTCAAGGGGGAAACCACGTCTAAAGGGATGCAGACCCAGCAGCTTGTCCTGTAGGTGCGGCAGCTGGTTATAAAACCACTTTCATTAGATTCACTTAGATTCACTTGGACGAAGACAAACAAACCGCTATTTCTTCAGAATAAGAAAAGATAGGAATGCGCAAGTGGCACATAATTGTGAAGTGGAAGGAAAATAATAAATGGTTTTAATTTTTTTTTACAATAAATATGTAAAAAGTGTTGCATGGATTTGTATTCAGCCTCCTTTACTTGATACCCCTCAGCCTCCACCTAATTCCTTCTTTTTTTTTTTGCTGCGGTCATCCATCATTGTGTTAGAGGGTGGCTACATTTGTTCTCCATGGTCTCACTGTATATTAGAACATAGCCACACTCTTTTGCTTGCTCCTGAGTTTGGCTAGGTATTATGGACTCTGGCATTTGTTGTGTGCATAAAGCAGTGCCCAACCAATCTGCACTGCTTGTTCTAAGCAACAAGAAGTGAGGGGGAAAAGGAGCAGTTTGATTAGCTCACGGAGGGCATTACAAGGATGCAAAAGAACAAAGTAAGTAACATTTCCATGCAAATAGATTACAGGACCATTAAATAGTGGATGTGTATGGAATTTTTTCTGGAGAATAAGCATATCGCATAGTGTCACTTTAACCACTTTCCAGGTGTGTCCAGGGCTGCTGATAGGGGGGGACCATCAGCCCTCCTGTAGAGGGCCCCCGGCACACAGAGGGGCCCTGGACAGCAGGAGGATCGGTGAAGAAAAGTGCCCTCCATGTCTCTCACCCAGGTTTCTCCCCCTCTCATCAGATAGGCTGTATGGGGCCTAATGGCGACCCTAGGGGGGGACCAGAGGGGGCCCTGACCCCCCCAACATTATGCTGTGCCCCTCCATGTGCCCCCCCCCCCCAAAAAAAAAATATATATTTTTTTTTGCTCAGGCCGCCACTGGAGTAACAGTTTCTCCTGAGAGGGAGAGAGCATCCCCAGTCAGCTCTGCGGGGCATTCCTCCCCCCTCCCTCTGATCGCTGACATGGCATAGTGCGAGCGCTCACACAACCACAGCCGCCCGATCTGCTCCTTCCCCTGCATCCTCATTGGCACGGAGAACAGCGAGTTGCAGAAAGGACTCCATTGCATTCTATAGTTGGCCCCCCTACTTTTGTCCCTGTTCCCCCATGTGCCCCCCCTAAATATGAAAGCTGGAGACGCCACTGATGGGGCCCCATGATTCCTAACAGCAGCCCTGGGTGTGTCACGCAGATATACTGCGGCACAATGGCTCTCCTGGGCAAAATCCAGTACAGGTACGTCTTACCTGTTTTCACCCGGGGGCCGCTTAGGGACCTGATGCGCGTGGCCGGTGAGCACGATCGCCGCCGGCCAAGCGCGACCGCGTGCACGAGTGCCAGCACGGGGATTTGTGTGTGTGTAAACACACAAATCCCTGTGCTGTCAGGGGAGAGGAGCCATATAATTTCTTCCTAGGAAAAACGATATGGCTTCTCTCCTAGTCACTTACATCCCCAGACAGTTAGAACATGCTGAGGGAACACACATTTAACCCCTTGATTACCTCCTAGTGTTAACCCCTTCCCTGCCAGTGACATTTCTACAGTAATCAGTGCATTTTTATTGCACTGATCGCTGTATAAATGACAAAAGGTCCCCAATATTTTTTTCAAAAGTCTCCAATCTGGCCATTGCATTGTCGCAGTACCGCTAAAAATTGCAGATCATTGACATTTCTAGTAAAAAAAAATAATAAAAATGGCAAAAATCTTTTCTATAGTTTGCAGACGCTATAACTTTTCCGCAAACCAATCAATTTATGCTTATTGCGATTTTTTTGTTTTTTTACCAAAATTATGTAAAAAATTACATAATAGCAAAAGATTATTATTATTATTATTATAAAAATCGTCGTTTTTTTTTTTTGTTTATAGCGCAAAAAATAAAAAAGCAGAGGTAATCAAATACCACCAAAAGAAAGCTCTATTTGTGGGAAAAAAAAGGATGCAAATTCCGTTTGGGTACAACATCGAATGAGGGCGTAATTGTCAGTTAAAACGACACAGCGCCAAATTGTAAAAAGGGCTCTGGTCAGGAAGGGGGTACAATCTTCCGGGGCTGAAGTGATTAATGTAACACCTAAACATATTAACACTAACCTTCTATCTCTAATACTATCCCTAAATATCAGATGAAATTTACTATCACCGAGCTAGCTTTACGCCGCGTACACATGATAATTTTTGCGGCATGAAAAAAACGTTGTTTTAAAAAAATGTCATTTAAAATCACATCATTTTTCGGGTTCTGAAAAACTTCAATTTTGTTTTTCGAATATGCTCCAGTTTTTTAACAACGTTTTAAACGATGTCATTTTTCGTGTTGTAAAAAATGATCGTGTGTGGGCTAAAACGACGTTAAAAACACACGCATGCTCAGAAGCAAGGTATGAAAGGGGAGCGCTCGTTCTGGTAAAACTACCATTCGTAATGGAGTAAGCACATTCATCACGCTGTAACAGACAGAAAAGCGCAAATCATCTTTTACTAACAGGAAATCAGCTAAAGCAGCTAAAGCCAAAGGGTGGCGCCATCCGCATGGAACTTCCCCTTTATAGTGCCGTCGTACGTGTTGTACGTCACCGCGCTTTGCTAGAGCATTTTTTTAAAACTATGGTGTGTGGGCAACATCGTTTTAATGATGAAGTTGGAAAAACATTGGGCCAGATTCAGATACACTTAATATTGCGCTGCGTAATCGAAATACTCTACGCTGCCGTATTTTACCAGGCTCTACACCGAATTCTGGTAGATTTTTGCCCGTACGCTACGGCGGCGTAGTCTATTTCTCGCCGCGTAATCAAAATACGCGATTAGGGGGCGTGATGCATTTAAATTAAGCGCGTCCCCGCGGCGATCGAACTGCGCATGCTCCGTTCAGAAATTTCCCGCCGTGCATTGCGCGAAATCATGTCGTTACGTCATTCGTTGTTTGAGTAGCGTCGTTTACGAACATTCCTATTCCCGGACGACTTACCTAAAAAATAATAAAAGACGTCGGAAAACGTAGAAATTCGACGCGGGAACGACGGCCATACTTAACATGGGCTGTCTAATATTAGACCAGCAAAAAGCTGGTATAGTGTTACGCAAAAAAAAGATGACTAAAGGTGCCGTAAGAGATTGCGAATGAAGATCGTAATTTCGGGGATCGCCGGCATTAGCATACCCCGACGCGGAAAACGACGGGAAGTCCAGCCAGTGGCCGCAATTTTATTGCAGCGTAGATCCGAAGGCGTACGAAAGCGTAATCCAGTGGAATTGAAGCCCGCAGCCGTCTATTCATGGTTTGAGGTTTCCGACTAGCTAAAAAACACGCGTAATTTGAAATTACTCCAGTCTAACACCAGTTAGACAGGCGTAATGGCTCTGTGAATCTGGCCCATTGTTTTTTCTACATGCTGAAAATGCCGTTTTTTTTCATGCTGAAAAATGATCGTGTGTACGCGGAATTACTGTCTTTTCATGAAATTGCATTATTTAGTATAATGATCCATGTTTATTGAACATGCAGTGCTACTTCATATACGCTATTGTAAAGTAATATAACAGCTTTTCCTTAAAACACTCTTAAAAAACGAATTGAGAGTGGAGTTACAGAACACTCAGTGATAGAGGCCATCAGCACTGGTGGTCAGTTGTCCAGCCAGCTCTCTCTATTGTTCATGAACTTTCATTTGCAGAGCAAGAATTCATAATATTTGACCTATAACAGCATGGGGTAAGAAATGTCCCAGCTTCTAGCAGCTAAATTACACATTATTAGGGATCTTCATGGTTGATACCAGCTTAAACTGGTTCACAGACCAACGTTTGTGTACCTTGAAGCCTCCAAATCCCGCTAGCTCTGTGTAGATTTACATTCCACGTGAAATATGATTGGTTTTCTCACAGCAATCTCTGTGGATATGCCCCTGCATTCCGACCTTTGCGCCACCACTACCTGGAGTTTCTGACTGCTGGGACTGCACTCCTAACATGTTCTATTTTGGGAAGTGTTCCGAATTTAGAGTCTTTGGCTATGTGGGTGCCATAGAGCTATGAGTCAGAGCTTAGCTTTCTAGAATTCCACAGTTAAAGTTTTGTTATTATTTGATTATGCATGATCACATTGAGAGCCACTTCTACTAGACGCCTGTTAAATGCTCAGTTTCCTTCTTCCTGCTGCTGATCTGCATTCATTTTGTGACATTCCATGGATAAGTTGTGGAATCTCAGTATGTTCCTCATTATCTGGCCTGCTCTAATTTTTCAGCTGAGAGGGGCCTTCTTATCATGCCCCAGAAAATAATGTAAAACGCAAACAGATGTACAGAAAGACCTTTAGTACATATTCCAGTCTAGGTTCAGGGCAGACTATCATTTTACAACAGAATGATGTTAAAGTCAGCACAAATGTTTTTATGTTATTGCATTATATGGTGCCAACATGTGCCGCAGGGTTTTGCAGCACACTTTGAATGGTTTTGTTAGTCCCCGATACAACAAGGAACTTACAGTCCAATTTCCCTTTTACAGAAACGCAGACAGCCACCAATGCACGTTAGAGCCTGTTTGGATAGAAAAACATTAACCTATGGCTTTGGGTTGTGGGGGGGACCCAGGAACTCAAATGACCCAAACACAGGAAGAGCATAACATCTGCATATAGTATTCCTGGAACTGAAATTAGTATCCAAGACCTGCAGGGTATCAATTCAACTCACTTATAGACAGAATAGTTCTATGACATGGGCCACAGTGCAGCTTGGAATTGAGGCCACAGACCTGCATGATGTGTAAGACCTTTTTAAAGCTTTTTAAAACTAGTAGATTTTCAAAAGAAAGGTCCTATGAAAATTGATATGAACATTTGTACTAAAATTCTTAGTAAATTCGATGACTTGAAGAATGTAAGAATGCTGTTTTAAAAGTGCTTCAACATTTTGCAATGGATATAATTTCCCAAACAAAAAACAGATTCAATTATTGTCTTATTACAGCAGTCAAAAAAGGACAATGATTTGACCTCACTATTAACCACTTAAGACCCGGACCAATACGCTGGTAAATGACCCAAGGTGTTTTTGCGATTCGGCACTGCGTCGCTTTAACAGACAATTGCGCGGTTGTGCGACGTGGCTCCCAAACAAAATTTGCGTCCTTTTCTTCCCACAAATAGAGCTTTCTTTTGGTGGTATTTGATCACCTCTGCGATTTTTATTTTTTGCGCTATATACAAAAGTAGAGCGACATTTTTGGAAAAAAAACACTATTTTTTACTTTTTGTTAAAAAAAAATCAAATAAACTAAATTTTAGTCAAACATTTAGGCCAAAATTTATTTAGCCACATGTCTTTAGTAAAAAAAAAAAATCGCAATAAAAAAAAATAGCTACCTAGCGGGAACAGCGACACTAATACAGCGATCAGAAAAATGATCGCTTAGTGACGCTGGCAATAGGGAGTGAAAGGGTTAACTAGGGCGGTGATCAGGGGGTTAAAACTTTATTAGGGGGGGTGGGGGGGCTATCCTGAACCTAACACTAACTGTTTTTTACACTGCCTGTCACACTGACACTAAATGCAGTGATTAGATCACTGCATTCAGTGACACTGTGACAGGGGGGTGGGGGGGGCGATCACAAGGGGTTAATATGCCTATTTGAGTGTGTGTCAGTGTTGTGTTGGTGCACACTTACTTGTGATGTCTTCTCTCATCAGCAGCGCTGGGAAACAGCGCTGCGATGAGAGATTACGTCATTTCCTCCTTCCTGTGTAAACACAGGAGGAGGAACTGACAGGATGGGAGCGCGCTCCCATTGGCTGGGAGCGATCGCGGGGGGCAGGTAAGCGCCGACATCCGCCCGCTGATCCCGGATCGCTCCCGGAGCCAGGGGGACCCCCGCACGCCGCGGAGGGGGTCCCGATGGGACCCCCGAACCGCACTTAGGCGGGGACGTAAATTTACGCCCTTGTGCCTGTACGTGCCATTCTGTGGCCGTATATGTGCGTGCGGGGGTCCTTAAGTGGTTAATTAGCAAATCAAACGAATAATCTTATAATGTAAACATTTTATACAAAATTCTACTTGTGTAAGGTCAGCTTGGAATGGCAGATTATATTTTCAAGCCTGTAGGGCAGGAGTGTCCAAACTTTTTTCAAAGAGGGCCAGATTTAATGAAGTGAACATGCGTGAGGTGAGGGCCGACTATTTTGCCTGACATTCTTTGAACCATAAAAATTCAGTCTAAGGCCCCTTTCAGACTGGGGCGGGAGCCGCGGTGGCTATACCGTCGGATTTGCCGTGGGATTCAGTCGTTAGCGGTGCTGTATTAACCCCCGCTAGCGACCGATAAAGGGTTAATACCGCCCTTTTCAAAGATGCTGCTGACAGGAGATTTTTTTCTCTCCCGCCAGCGCATCGCCACATTGAGTATGCAGTGAAGGAGTTTTTCAGGCGGTATAGCAGCGCTTTTTTTAGCGCTGTACCGCCTGAAAAACTCCTCACTGTGAAAGGGGTATAAGTGTCTTCGTTCGAGCACTAATACACTGCCCAACAAGAATTCTCTGCCTTTGTGGCTGTGTGTGAGTAAAGAGGTTAGCTATGTGTGTTATTTGGATGTACCATATTTTTGGGCGTATAAGACGCACCTTCACTTTAAGAGGGATGTTTCAGGAAAAAAAACATACATTTTAAATAAAGGTCTGTGAAACAGATCCCCACTCCATCACAGATCCCCCCCATCACAGACCCCACTTTATCACAGATCCCCCCATCAGACCCCACCCTTATCACAGACCCCACTCCATCACAGATCCCCCCCATTACAGACCCCACTCTATCACAGATCCCCCATCAGACCCCATTTTTATCACAGATCCCCACATCAGACCCTATTTTTATCACAGATCCCCCCATCAGACACCACTCCATCACAGATACCCCCATTACAGACCCCTCTCTATCACAGATCCCCCATCAGACCCCATTTTTAACACAGATCCCCCCATCAGACCCCACTTCATCACAGATCACCCCATCAGACCCCACTTTATCACAGATCCCCCCCATCAGACCCCACTTCATCACAGATCCCCCCATCAGACCCCACTTCATCACAGTTCCCCCCCCATCAGATCCCACTACATCACAGATCCCCAATCAGACCCCACTTCGTCACAGTTCCCCCCATCAGACCCCACTTCATCACAGATCCCCCCCATCAGACCCCACTTCATCACAGATCCCTCTATCAGACCCCACTTCATCACAGATCCCTCTATCAGACCCCACTTTATCACAGATCCCCCATCAGACCCCACTTCATCACAGATCCCCCTATTAGACCCAACTTCATCCCAGTCCTCCCTTGATATTTCAGAGACAGACAGACTATCCCTTTCATCAACGCAGCATTCCCGCTCCCCACACTGACTGCCCTACGTTAACCACACACCCGGGAAGCATGCATGGTATGGCAGGTCCAGAAAAAGGGCTGAACTTTTCGAATTAAAGGCAGGTGATTGGTTGCTGGGACCACCCAACTGTCTAGCAACCAATCACTTGCTTTGTAACTTGAAAGGTCCCGCCCTGTGTCCAGACCTGCAGCGCGTCCAGGCTTGTGTGAATAAGGTGTGTGAGGAGGGGAAGGAAGGGGTGCGATGCGATGTAAAGGAGAAACCTGGCTGCCGGGCTTCTCATGTAATGAATAATGTTAGCGGCGGGCAGGATTCGGCCCACGATCCACCATTAAGTGATGCCTGATATATATCCTTTGTGGCTCCGATGCTGGGAGATCGTTGGGGGCCACAAAAGATATATATGTCCAGATAACCAGACGGACTGTTCAAAACCGGAACGTGGGCCGCAATTGGCCCGCAGGCCAGAATTTGGACATGCCTGCTGTAGGGGCTTGCCAAAGTTTCAAACAGTTCCTGCATTGGACAGTCATTCAGAAACAAAAGCAGCTCCTATTAATACTGTATGTGTGAATCTTAACCACTTTAGCCCCGGACCATATTGCTGTCCAAAGACCAGAGCACTTTTTGTGATTCGGCACTACGTCGCTTTAACTGACAATTGCGCGGTCATGCGACGTGGCTCCCAAACAAAATTGGCGTCCTTTTTTTCCCACAAATAGAGCTTTCTTTTGGTGGTATTTGATCATCTCTGCGGTTTTTATTTTTTGCGCTATAAACAAAAATAAAGCGACTATTTTGAAAAAAATGCAATATTTTTTACATTTTGCTATAATAAATATCCCCAAAAAAGATTTAAAAAAACATTATTTTTCCTCAGTTTAGGCCGATACGTATTCTTCTACATATTTTTCGTAAAAAAAAATCACAATTAGCGTTTATTGATTGGTTTGCGCAAAATTTATAGCGTTTACAAAAAAGGGGGTAGTTTTAAGGCATTTTTATTAATATTTTTTTTTTACTAGTAATGGCGGCGATCAGCGTTTTTTTTCGGTACTGCGATATTATGGCGGACACATCGGACACTTTTGACACATTTTTGGGACCATTGGCATTTTTATAGCGATCAATGCTATAAAAATGCATTGGATTACTATAAAAATGCCATTGGCAGTGAAGGGGTTAACACTAGGGGGCGGGGAAGGGGTTAAGTGTGTTACTATTTGTGTTCTTACTGTGTGGGGGGGGTGGACTCACTAGGGGGAATCATTGATCTTCCGTTCATACATTGTATGAACGGAAGATCAGCGTTTCCCCCGCTGACAGGAACGAGAGCTGTGTGTTTACACGCACAGCTCCCGTTCCCCGCTCTGTAACGAGCAAGCGCGCGTGCCCGGCGGCGATCGTGCCCGCCGGGCACGCGCGCGGGACTCGGGGGCGAGCGGGGGGCGCGCACGCGGGCCGCCGGCGGCGTGCACGCGCCCCCTAGTGGCCGCGAAAGTCCCGACGTAGAGCTACGGGCTCTCACGTAGGAGTGCCGACCTGCCGCCGTATAACTGCGGCGGCTGGTCGGCAAGTGGTTAAGGGATCAATCCACCCAAACTTGACATTGTTGGGCTGAGTCACCCACTGACTTTGCCCACTTTGGAATTTTGTATGGTCTGATCCCCCTCATTCTGTTTCATTGTCCATCAGTGATAAAAACTGAAATCACAGGGCACAGGTTTGGAAGTTTTAAAGATTTTCAGTGGTTGAAGGCACTGGAGAAATACTGTTTTACTAAAAGTTGGTATTTGTATAGGCAGGGAATCCCATGTGACTGTGATTGGTGCTAATCAGGGGTGTAACTACAGGAGTCGCAGTTGCAATCTGGCCCTATGCTCCAGGGGCCCTGTGCAGCTCCAGATTTTTCTTTTTTCTTTTGCCCTGGGCCCCTGTGTGATCCTCTGCCCCCCCCCCATCCTCCCCACAGCTCTACTGGCTCAAATGGGAAGTTCTGTACAGAGCTATTCCTAGGAGTCCATTCATTCTGCGCAGCTGAGGTTGCAGAGATCAATCTCCTTTCTCTGTCTCAAAGGTGAAACATCAGAGGTCTCTTTAGACCTGCAATATATCACTAAAGCCATTCCAATGGTGCTCATAATATATTTTTTTTAATCCTAAATTTTTTCATTGTAAAACAAAAAGTGATAAAATAACAAAAATAAAAAACTACCCTGGTAGTTCCGTCACACCAGTGGCGGAACTACCAGGGTCGCAAAGGACACGCTTGCGTTCCACCCCCGGACTCAGTGGGCATTTCTGGTTTCTTGAATCGGGGCCCTGAAGGTTCTAGTTACGCCACTGTTGCTAACATTAGGTCAGCAAGGCACCAAGCACAGTGTTATAGTGGGAAGGGGAATTGTACAATTTATTTGAATAGTTAAAGCATTAGATGAGGGTGACTAGGGACACAGTGACACCTTAGGGTGCCTGTTGTGTACAATGCTTGTTTCTATCTATTCATGCTGATACATAAAAACACATTAATTAATTTCACATTGTAGTCTAGTGAGTACTTATTCCACCCCTAAATGTCTGTTTTTACAACAAAATGTCTATTTCACTGTCAAATAAACACAGCGTCCAAAATTAATGAGCCAGTCTGTTGTCTCTTATAGGTATGGCTGCAGGCTAAAGTACGTAGTAAAACTATTTATTTGCAAGGCGGGATTGCAGGAAAGACAACATTAAAACAATCAGCTAGTCAAGTATGCTATTAGACTAAATGATACGAGGCTAATCAGGTTATATAGCCTGGCAAAATAGGCGACTTCTCTATTCCTGCCCAATGCCTATAGCACTATAGCAGATATTGCAGGTCTGACTCTGTATTTGGGCTATGTGTACATGTATGTGTTTTACGAAGTACACTTTATAGGCACATTTAAATGCTCACACTTTTCCAATGCATTTGCATGCATTATAAGTTGTTGGCTGTATTTCCTACATGAAATTACATTCTGTCTTACAATTGAATTGCATTTATTCAAAAGGTCACAAAGCACAGTTGGATTTGTTTCCTACAAAATTCTTTAATATGTGCAATAACATAGACATTCCACACAGAAACAGGCCTTCACATAAATAGAAGAACGTTTTATTTTTTTGTCTGTGTACTTTTAGCAAAGTGCTCAGATGCATCTAAAACCACATCTAATGCGCCCTAAACAAGGTTTCTAAAAACGTTTAATATTATATTCCCTTTAACATTAGATGTATGCCAAATACCTCCTGGTAATGTGTCAGCTTCCTTAATATAGTGGATGTAAACCCGATTCATGAAATTTGAGCCGGGCACATATATCTGTAGTGTTTTCTTATTTCTCTTCAAAGCTCTATGTCCTGTAGCTGTCTCCTGCTTCATTCTTCTGTTAGCAGCCTGATGATAACTCTTAACAAGTTCTCCAAACACATAAGATAAAACGAGGTTGAAATTTGTGTGTGGGAGGTTGCTATAAATAGATTAGCAGAGACTATTCATGAAACAGCTCTGCAAGTCTCTGCCTGTCTCTGCGGAAAGGGTGTGTGTGACTTTCCTCCAATCAGCTGTCTTGGCTGTATGCCCAGGTTCACACCCAGTGGTGTTTATATTGGTCCAGCAGTGCACCAACACCTTTGCAGCCATTGTGCTATATGCTGGGTGCTTGGTGTGCTCCTGTACCTTTAAGGAGGGGTGGCTCCCCTTCAGTCCACCTGCCCCTATCTATCCATTAAAATGCATGTGCCTCCATTGTGAGGACACTCACTGTTAGTGTTAGGACCACAGAATTATGGGGTGCCTTGGCGCGGCTCTGTGGCTCACGGATGCGTTTGCAAATGCGTGAGGACAAAACCCCTGTTTTTAACGCACACTGTTAGACAGGTTAATTGGTTGTTCTGCTAGCTGGTCGGTAAGTAGGCTTGGTTATTCCCTGGGCATTCCCCAGGTTTTTGTTGTTACCAGTGCTGAACAGGAAGAGAACATCTGTAACTCCATCTAAACTTTCTGAAGAGAGCAGATATACATGTAAAACTTATGTAGGGAGATTTGCTTAATTTCTGTGTATCATCTGAGGCTGTTCACTTCACTAGATATATGTGTGGGTTTATATCCACTTTAATATACACCTCAAAATCTATATATTCTTCGCTGGGACCAATGTGTGGGCGGGGCCGACTTAAATTACGCAGGGTTTCCTTAATATCCATACCAGACCAGAAGAGCCTGATATGGAATTTGGGGGGACCCCAACACATTTTTTTAAAAATTTGGGTTCCCTGTACAAAATGTAATTTTTGAAGGAAAAAAAGTAATTTAAAACTACTTGCGCTATTAATGAATTGTCAGATCCCGGCAATACTGATAACAGTCATTGAAAACAATCGCAAGGGTTTCCCTTAATATTCATACCAGACTCAAAGGGCCTGGTAATGGACTGGGGGGGACCCCTGTCATTTTTTTCAATTACTTTTCTCTGTATTGCCGGGACCGACAATTCATGAATATCCGCGATTAGTTTTAAATGGCTTTTTTCCTTACCGTATTAACCAAATTACTTACAGTTTTGGTGTCTTGCCCTGTGCGGCGTCTGTCCAGGTGTCCGTCTGCAGGTTCCTCGTGGGGTTCGTCCGCCTGCGGGGTCCGTCCAGTCCATCCGCATGTTGCCCGGGGTTGTGGCGGTGTTCATTTTTTAATTGGGCGCCGAGCCGAGAGGAGCCGGATTTCCTGTTTGTTCGTCTCCTCCAGGCTCCTTTCGCGGGGCTGCGGGCGTAGCCGATCGTAACCGAGCCTAGCTGAGTGCGCAGTACACTCGGCTTGGCTCGGCTCAGCTCTAGGCTGCGGTGCTCGGCACCTAATTCAAAAAACTGCAATGGAGTATTGGCGTTTATCACGCACCCACAATTTTCCCCTGATTTTGAGGGGGAAAAAGTGTGCGGTATACGCCGATAAATACGGTACACTTTGTGCAGGGACAATTCTAAGCACAGGAAACATGCGCTTCTTTACATGCATACTTTAGACACCCCCCGCTTACGAAATTGGAATATTTCACTTTTATTGTTTCACTGCTCCCGAAAAAACATCAGTTTTTAAAACTTTTTTTTGCATTGATACATGTCCCCTGGGGCAGGACCCGGGTCCTCAAACCCTTTTTAGGACAATAACTTGCATATTAGCACTTTTGATTTTTCATGTTTGTGTTCCATAGACTTTAACGGTGTTCACGCGTTCGAACAAATTTTTTGCCTGTTCGCATGTTCCGGTGCAAACCGAACTGGGGGGTGTTCGGCTCATCCCTAGTCTGGAGTTGTCTGTACCACCTGTTCATGCTTCTCTGGGAGGAATTACTGGAAGAAGAGCTAGGTTTACCCCACACCCCTGCTGGGCACTATTGTTTCCGCCCATCCTTCTGTGGTCTTTATTGTTCTCCCCCAACTGAGAGCTATTGTTCCTCTCACTGGGCAATACTATTCCACTCACTACGTTCTATTGTTTCCCCCATCTCCTACTGGACACTATTGTCTTGTATGTATTCTTTCGTTTCCGAGCATGCATAGTTTCGCGTTGTTTTGCTCTTACTAAAACGAAAATCGGACGTTGTGTTCACATACAATTGAAATCAAAATCGAAAGGCACCATACTATCGGCAGCTCGTTCGTCAGACGAAATTTCTACTTACGATTTTCGTATCTTGTGTACAAACCTTAACACCACCTTTGTTAAAACTTTTTCTAAAACATGTATAATTGGTTTACAAGCCTTTTTGCAAATGAGTGTTAATATAATGACCTTTCTAGTTCACTGTGCAGCCGCCAGCCAGCTACGATTTCCCAAATCAGGCAACATTTTAACATGGTTTCCTTGCGTGGAGGTGTTTATTTTCATTTGATTGGTTGACTGATGTATTTATTGATTTCACCTCATATCATGTCCCTCTGATAATCTAAAACAATGTGACATGAAAAAGGCAGCCATCCTTACCAGCACATGGAGCCACAGACTGTAGTAATAACCTGACGATAACCTGGGATTTTAACCCTTCCTTATTTTACTGGAAAATTATTATTCTTTCTAAAGTTTGTGATTGAAAAACATTTAATAATTTTATGTCCTAACAGAAATTTATGGGACATATCCCTAATAGGCCACAGATTGTGTAAAACAAAGCAAAAAAACTGTTTGCTGCCTTCGACATTCTATTCAATACTAGACAAATGGCTTTAGATGGAGTTGGATTTAAGTCCACATATTGATCTATTCATCCCACTGCACACTGATTTTTATCTTAAATGAGAACCACAGAGGACTTATGTCTAACCAATTTATATCAGTGTTAAAAAGACAGTTCTGTGTGTAAAAGGTCACTGGTCACCAGTGCAAAAGGGGAAGGTCGGTGTGTACCAGCTAGAGGCCATCAATATTGAGGCTGGGTTCCCTGCATCCTATTTGCAATAGCAGGATATTTTGACCGACTCTCTATGGTGCCGGTTCACATATCTCCGCTGCGGCTCCGGTGCGAATTTTGCATTTTTTGCCCCATTTCAGGTCCGAATTCAGCCCAAAATTCGGGCTGAAATCAGACCTGAAAAGGTGAGCGAGAACGCACCGGAACCCCTGCTGTGAGCCCCATGCGAAGTTAGTATGAACCTAGCCTAAAGAACAATCATTTGCCTTCAATTGGCTTCTGGCAATCAATGTCAAAGAGGAGTTTCACCCAGCCCACTTTTTTTTTAACCCCTTCTTACCAGTCATTCAGAGTTTTCCTTGATTCACACACTTACCTATTCAGCAGATCCAGCATTTTCCTGTTGTGATCCACTGCTCAGGTGTGACAGCCATAGACAATCCTGCACTGCCACCTTGGTAGGGTGACCAGACATCCCTGGTTTCCGGGGACAGTCCCCGGATTGAGGACAATGTCCCCGGAGCCAGTTTGTCCCCTAATTTGTCTATTACTGTGCACCCCAAGTGTGCTGTGTTGCCCCCCTCCCCCACCCAGGGACTGTTGTGGTCCAGCCTGTTCCCCATGATCCCTCTGGTGCGGGCGGCCTGTGTGTGTGAGAACGGTGGAGGGGAGGGGCGGTGCAGAGCGCACTGCGGCTATTGGAGAAGCTCTTGGCAGGGGATACTGAGGAGCGGCTGGGTGTCAGGAATAGTACCTGGTGCTCGGGAGATCCCTGCTCTGATAGATTATAATGGACCGATCTACACTGTTCATGTGGGGGGGGGGGGTGTGAGTAGTAATGGAATTCGTGCCTTGTCCCGGGTGCCGACAACCCACGCAACACCTCTGACTGCAGATATAATTTGAGGAAAATGCGTATAAAATAGTCACCATTTGCCAATAAAAAAAAATGTCCCCGGATTTAATTTAAAAAATCTGGTCACCTTAACCTTGGTCCACCTTGGCTCCGTCATCATGAGCGAGCTATCTTCTGGGTTCAGATAGCCAGCTCAGGATATATCCATTGGCTGCTGTTTGTCCTACTCCCTCTTGGGCCATTTTATGTAGATAACCAAGGATGTTACAGCAGAGAGGACGTGTCATTCCTGCCCAGTCCTGATTAAAGAAATAAATTGGGCTGTCAGGGTTTTCAGAATACGGCTTGTAGGGTTGCAAAAAAGTAGATTTTCCAGAGCGCTTTAAAGTGTCAGTTTATAAAAAAAAATCTAATTGCATTTCTGTGGGGACCATAAAGAAATGTTTAGCATTATAATTTTTTTTACATTTTGCAATAAAAATAATATATCACAGTTTGCTTTGCAAAGATTGAACTGAAGTACAGTGACAAATGATCATAGGAAATGTCTTATTGTCAACAAAATAATTAGGGCTCAGAAGGAATGCAACTGAATCACTCAATAATCCCCCTTTGCTCTTTAATTTGTTTGTATGTATTTATTATGGGACATATATATATATATGACCAGGTACAGTAGCACTTTGCAACTGCTTGTTGATGCTTGTGTTACATTGTAGCAGTCATTCTGGAGCCTGAGTGACTTACAGTTTTACAATGGAATGTCAGCCCATCAATCTAAGTGATGGCTTTTGAATCTCTACTGCTTGTCTTAAGCTTTGTTTATTTGACCCTTATTTATGTAGGTTATAACTCGTGGCAGTAACAGGACATAATGGGTCTGTTTTCATATAGAAAGTAATGAGTGTCCACTAATTACTGTTGCCACCTACTCTGACCATGTTCCAATATGGTTGTTTTATATGCAAAGATACATCTGGATTATGCACAAAATTCTAACCCCTCCCCAAAAAATCTTTCAGTGATCTTCTTCGCATTCACAAAAATCCATAACCTGAACTCCCGGATAAGCAAATATTTCCTAAATGCAACAGTCATATATATTCTTATTGGAATCTTGGTGTGCTTTGTGTATTTCCCCCAGATCTGGGCAGTAATCCAGTGTGAAAATGTTGGTTCTGTGTAGGAACTCCCTGCAGTAAAGACTGGTCAATGCTGCTCTCTTTCTGTGCAGGGTAATTGGTCTTGCCTCCACCCCCCTGTTGTTTTCTGCAGGCAGTCTGTGATTGGTGGGGCCTGTTGGGTTCCTTCCACAGCTCTGTTGTCAGCATATGTACAGCACAATGATAATGTCACTGCTACATTTAAAAGGAAATATCTGGGTTTGCAAAGACAAGGTTACAATCTATCTTAACTTTAATATGGATTTTTTATACAGAGATTAACCGCCTCCCACCCGCCAATATCATGTGATATTCAGTGCCCTGATTACAGTGCAGCCCCAACAGTGCCCTTTAGGGATGCCAATCTGTGCCCATCTGTGATGCCAACCTGTACATGCGTCCGACTTCAATGAACAGGGATCCGACTTTGATCCCCAACAATACCAGGCACTGTGTCTGGTATGAATCATTAGGGGGAACTCCAAGCAAAATGTAAAAAAAAAAAAAAAACGGCATGGGTTCCCCCTCCAAGAGAATACCAGGCCCTTCAGTCTGGTATGGATTTTAAAGATTCCCCCCAAATCCATACCAGACCCTTATCAGAGCACACAGCCCGGCATGTCAGGAAAGGGGGTGGGGGGTGAGCGAGCTTCTTGACTCAACGCTCTCCGGCTCTAATGCTGGGTGCGCTGTGTGCCACTACTTATATTGTTATGGGGCGGGATCACCAGGTGATATCATATGGAGGACCGCGCCCTTATGAAGTTACTGCCCCATCATGCACTGGGTCATGTACAGGGCAGCTTGTAACCTTCTTTTCTGGGATTCAATGCCGGCGCTGTCCACTTCTCCTCTGCCTGCCACCATAGAAAAATGCTTGCTATGGGGCAGACATGCAGGCTCAATCCTTTACTGGGTTGTGCGCTCTGCCCCGCATCCTGTTCTCTGCTCATAGGATTTTAACTGATAGCTGCAGGAGCAAATGGCTCCCGCTGCTGCAGTGTCTCCTGTGAGAAAACAGTGAGAGGACAAGAGATGCTGCAGATGGGATTCAGGTAAGTGTTTAAAGTGGTTCTAAAGCAGTGGTTCTCAATATTTCTAGTGCCGTGACCCCTGGATAACATTTCCCAAGTTGTGGGGACAGTAAAATTATTTTCGTAGCGTGGGTTGTCAGCTCCTACGGCAAAACAAGTAATCTGCGCCCTTAACCCATGGATATTTGGCGCTCCGAGTCCCTTCCAATTGTACAGTAATACAAGCCCTTATGGTACATTTTAGAATGTACCACTCACTTTGTTCTCTCCTTACCCTTTTTTCTCTGCCTCTCCTAATTTCTTGTTTTTTCCCCCATCCCTCTCTCTAGCCATCTTTCTTGTTCTTTCCCTTTTCCTCGACCTTCCATGTATTCTCTATTTTTATTCCTTCTCTTTAGTGATGTCGCGAACCTAAATTTTCCCGTTCGCGAACTGCGAACGCGAACTTCCGCAAATGTTCGCGAACCAGCGAACCGCCATAGACTTCAATGGGCAGGCGAATTTTAAAACACACAGGGACTCTTTCTGGCCACCGAAGTGATGGAAAAGTTGTTTCAAGGGGACTAACACCTGGACTGTGGCATGCCGGAGGGGCATGGCAAAACTCCCATGGAAAATTACGTAGTTGTCGCAGAGTCCGTTTTTAATCCATAAAGGGCATAAATCACCTAACATCCCTAAATTGTTTGGAATAACGTGCTTTAAAACATCACGTTTGATGTTGTATCTATCAGGCACTGTAAGGGTTAGGGTTAGAGTTAGGGTTAGAGTTAGGGTTAGGGTTACAGATAGGTTTAGGGTTAGAGTTAGGGTTACAGATAGGGTTAGGGTTAGGGTTACAGATAGGGTTAGGGTTAGGGTTACAGACAAGGTTAGGGTTCACAGGGACAGACCAAACTCCCCGTTTAACGCAGCGCCAACAACCGCAAACAGTCCATCATCATCAACTGATTCACTTGTATCTGACAACTCAGCAAAGGAAGCAGCAGCGGGTACAACATCATCATCATCACACCATACGTCCATGTTTGTAATGCTGCCTGACTAAGACATATCCCATTTATCTACATCCCTTGGCAATAATTGTTGTGCATCACTCATTTCTTCCAAATCATGTGTAAATAACTCCTCTGACAGATCAAGTAAAGCAGCTGTGATGCTAGTGTTGATGGTGGCGGCAGGTGGGCGAGTAGTAACTTGAGAGGTGCCCGAAGCTGAGCTGGAGGAGGATGGTGTGTCAAGGTTCCCAGCGTAAGCTGTAGTAGATTGGGTGTCCTGTGTTAGCCAGTCAACTATGTCCTCAGAACTTTTCGAGTTCAGGGTACGTGGCCTCTGAACACTAGGTAATATTCTAGGGCCAAAGGGAATCCCCGCACCACGACCACGACGGCCCCTGCCAGATCAGATCTGAGTGGCACTGGTGACACTGGCAGAGGCTGGCAGAGTAGAAGCTATAGGCCTGACAAAAAAACACCTGCAGAAAACTAACTGCTATTCTCTATTGCAGTTATAAAAAATGATTGCTGATTCATTAGCCCTAACAAGGAGCAGAGATCAGATGATTCTTTCAGAACTGGAGTACTGGAAGACAGAGCAGCTTGCAACACTGTACCCCTTTAACTAGCACAGCACCCCACAGCTCTGGGCCCCTTTAAATAGCACCCTGCACCACTGGATCCCTGTATATTACACAGCACCCTGCACCACTGGATCCCTTTATATTACTCAGCACCCTGCACCACTGGATCCCTGTATATTACACAGCAGCTTGCAACACTGTACCCCTTTACATAGCACAGCAACCCACACCTCTAATCTAACTAAACTATACAGTGTATAAATATATGTACAACTGTTAAGATGTATATATATTCTGATTCATTAGCCCTAACAAGGGCTGTTTGAGACTTGGGAGTGCTGTTATAACAGCAGAGATCAGATAAATCTTCCAGGAATGGATTTCAGGAGCCCTAGCTAACACTGTCCCTATGCAATCGGCAGCAGAGAAACTATCCCTCCTCTCACTAAGAATCCAGCAGCAGAATGAACGTAAAATGGATGCTGCCCTACAGGTGGGAGGGTCTACTAGGGAGGGTATGCTGCTGATTGGCTGAAATGTGTCTGCTGACTGTGAGGTAGAGGGTCAAAGTTTGCTCAATGTTAATTAATAGGGGGCGGGTCGAACATCGCATATGTTCGCCCGCGGCGGCGAACGCGAACATGCCGAAATCGCCGCGAATAGTTCGCGGGCGAACCGTTCTCTACATCTCTACTTCTCTTACTCAACTTGGGTGCTCTTGATAAAGGTCATCTGCTGATCTGAGAACTGTAGTGGGGATTTTAAATGGTAACTATAATCACAGGTAATAATTAGTGTGTCTCCGCAGCAGTGACACCTAAACCGGAATCGGGAGATTGGGTCTCCTTCGGCTCCTCCCACTTCACATTCCTCACCAGTCAGCTGAACTCTAGTCTCTGCCCCCAGCCATGCCGTGAACTGAATGTGTGGCTGCAAAGAGACTGAGTTGGTGGCCGTGGGCTCCAGGAACAGCCCAGCTGGGCGGCCCGCGAAAAGGCTGAGAGAGTGGTTGAGAACCACCGTTCTAAAGGCTGAAGGTCTTTTAACTTCATGCATTCTATCTATCTATCTATCTATCTATCTATCTATCTATCTATCTATCTATCTATCTATCTATCTATCTATCTATCTATCTATCCATCCATCGGCTCCTACTGCTGTCAATCACCTCCACTGAGCCAGTGAGGTAAGAGATTGGGTGGGGCTGAGCCGTGGCTCCATGTCTGAGTGGACACGCAGAGCAGTGACTCAGGAGAGTGCCTGCTTGGGTGCACCCATTGCAAGCTTTCTGCTCTGGCTTCACTCGAGAGGAGAGTGGACCCGAGAAGAAGAGGGTCTGGGTTGCTCTGTGCAAAACCGCTGCACAGAGCAGGTAAGTATAACATGTTTGTTATTTTAACCACTTCAATACCAGGCACTTTCCTCCCTTCCTGCCGAAGCCAAGTTTCAGCTTTTAGCCCTGTCGCTTTTTAAAAGACAATTGCGTGGTCATGCTACATTATACCCAAACAAAATGTTTATCATTTTTTTTTCACAAATAGAGCTTTCTTTTGGTGATATTTGATCACCTCTGGGATTTTTGTTTTTGCACTGATGGGCATCGATGAGGTGGGACCGAAGAGCACTGATGATAGACACTAATATGCAGCACCGATGGGCACTGATAGGTGGCACTAATAGGTGGCACTGATGGGTACTGATGGGCGACACTGATGGGCACTGAAAGGCTGCACTGATGGGCTCTGATAGGCACTGATAGTAATCATTGTAAAGGCATCGCTGGCAGGCATTACTGATGGTCATAGTGTGGGCACTGATTGCCATACTTTTTGGGCACAGATTGGCATCCCTGGTGGCCATGGATGGCATACCTGGTGGTCATCAGTGGTGGCCATCCTCGGTGGTCCTGAGTGGGCATCCTTGGGGGGGCTGCGCTAATAATCACTCGGCGCAGACCTCCCCTGTCAGGAGAGCAAACGATTGGCTCTCCTCTACTTGCATCTATCAGACATGAGTGAGAAAAAGACGATAAACGTCTCATCCTGTTTACATCGTGATCAGCTGTGATTGGACACAGCTTATCACGTGGTAAAGAGTCTCCATCAGAGACTCTTTACCGAGATCGGTGTTGCGGTGTGTCAGACTGACACGCTGCACCACCGATTGACGCGCCGGGCAGTTATTCTGAAAGACGTCATATGACGTCCAGTCAGAAAAATGGAATCTATAGGCCGGACGGGAAGTGGTAAAAAAATATATATATATTTTAGCCTTTAGCCCTGGTTCACACTGGGCTGCGGGTGTGAAATCGCGCAATTTCACTCCCTCTGGCAGTCCCAATTTCAGCGCGATTTAGGAGACATCTGTGCAGGGTTCTGCACAGATGTCAATGTAAATTGCGTCCTGAAATCGCAAAAAGTAGTACAGGAACTACTTTTTTAAATCGGTGCAGCGCCGCAGATGCGACGTCGCACCGATTAGGACGGTGTCATTGGCGGCAATTGTGAAATCGCATCTCAAATCGAACTAAATCGTACCCAGTGTGAACCTGGGCTTAATGTCACTTTAACCACTTGTCATCTGCCCACCGTCAAATGACGGCGGGCAGACGACTCCATTGTTCTGACATCACGTCATATGACGTGATGTCCCTTTAAAGCCGCGGGCGGTCACCTCCCCCAGTCACCCCCCCTCCCCCCACAGTTAGAACACTCATAGGACACACATTTAACCCCTTCCCCGCCCCCTAGTGGTTAACCCCTTCACTGCCAGTCACATTTATACAGTAATCAATGCATATTTATAGCATTTTTCACTGTATAAATGTAAATGGTCCCAAAAATGTCAGAAAAGTGTCCGAAATGTCCGCCATAACGTCGCAGTCCCAATAAATAGTAAAAAAAAAAAAAAATGCCATAAACTATCCCCTATTTTGTAAACGCTATAAATTTTGCGCAAACCAATCGATAAACGCTTATTGCATTTTTTTTTACCAAAAATATGTAGAAGAATACGTATCGGCCTAAACTGAGGGAAAAAATATATTTTTTTATATATTTTTTGGGTTATTTATTATAGCAAAAAGGAAAAAATATTGAATTTTTTTAAAAATTGACGCTCTATTTTTGTTTATAGCGCAAAAAATAAAAACCGCAGAGGTGATCAAATCCACCAAAAGAAAGCTCTATTTGTGGGAAAAAAAGGACGCCAATTTTGTTTGGGAGCCACGTCGCACGACCGCGCAATTGTCAGTTAAAGCGACGCAGTGCCGGAAGCTTATATTTTGTCTGGGCAGGAAGGGGGTGTAGGTGCACAGTAGGCAAGTGGTTAAGGGAGGCTGTTTAAAGTTTTTTTTTACCGTAATGCAGAGAATATATTATGGTTAAAAAAAACGTTTTGCCTTTATAAGCCCTTTAACCACAATCAAAAATAATAATTTTTTGAGAATTTGGTATTCAAAATTCTAAATAAAAAAGTCAATAATCATCAATCGCTGGCAGTTATCCTGAAAGACATCATATGACGTCCAGTCAGAAAAACGGAACCTTTAGGCTGGGCGGGAAGTGGTAAAAAAAATGTTTTAGCCTTTAATGTCACTTTAAGGGAGGCTGGAGCCTGGAGGAGAGGCTGTTTAAAGTTTTTTTTTTACCGTAATGCAGAGAATAAATTATGGTAAAAAAAACTTTTTGCCTTTATAAGCCCTTTAACTACAATCAAAAATAATATTTTTTTGAGAATTTGGTATTCAAAATTCTAAATAGAAAAATCATTAAAATGGTAAATGTATTTGTTTTTTAAGTGTAAGATATTAAAAAGTAATATACAGTAGCCTTTCCACAGTACACTTATACCAACAGCACAGTCCAATACTGTGTATATAAAAATGAGGTACAGCGCTAAGTGAAAGAACGTGATGAACCAATTGTGAAAAACAAATGCTGATAAATGTCTAAACAAGAATAAAATTGATAATAAAACAAATGAGAAAAAATAGGCATGTGTATAAAAATAAAACAACTGTGCAGAAATAATTGAAAATAATTGAAAATTAAATGAAAATAAACAAGGAAAAAATAAACAAGGAAAAAAGTACATAAACTGTGATTCACATCGGTGTATAAGATTGAATGAGTGAAGAGAAAAGTCTTCTTCCACCAAAAGGACACCCAAATAGTGATAATGTAGTCTCCTCACCACAGGTGGATGACCGTCATTACAGCGGTCTTAATAGGCACAGGGATTTAAAGTCTCCCGAATGGACTCACTCCAAGCGTTGGTATAGAGGCAATGACTCCAAAGTGAACTCGCTCCAGAAAGTATAAGATGGTGATTCAATATCTCATGGAATGAGAAACAAAAGAGAGCCCCATAGCATAATACCGTTTAAAAGTGGATTTAATCGACTAAAAGGTTTCACTTAGGGCTCTTTCACACGGGGCGGATCAGTAATAATCCGCCCCGTACACCTCCGTTTGCTCAGCGGGGATCGCTCCATTGATCTCCGCTGAGCTGCCAGATGACAGGGCGGTCCCCGCACACTCCTGTAGGCACAAAAAAAAAGGATTTTTTTTCAATGGCCCCTTTAAGAAACTTTAAAGGGTCACTAAAGTCAGGGATTTAAAAAAAAAAAAATAACAAACATGTGATACTTACCTCCACTGTGCAGTTCGTTTTGCACAGAGTGGCCCGGAAAGCTGTCTTCTGGGGTCCCTCGGCGGCTGTCTGGGCTCCTCCTCGCAAAAGCTTTCCTTCTTCATGCGAGGGCGCTCGCATGGAGGAAAGCTTTTGCGAGCGCGCTCCCGTGATACAGCGGCGGCCATAGCCGCCGACTGTATCACTCGGCTCCGCCCCCAGCGCGCCGCGTCATCCGCCCTGATTGACAGCAGCGCTAGCCAATGGCTGCGCTGCTATCAATCCGCCCAGCCTAGCCAATCAACGGCCAGGCTGGGAACCGAAGAGGACGACGTGGACGCGCCCGGGAGATTCGAACGGTCAGGTAAGTACAACGGGGGCTCGGGGGGGGGGGGGGGGGGGGCGGTGCTGCTAGATGTTTTTTTACCTTCATGCATAGGATGCATGAAGGTAAAAAAACTTGTACCTTTACAACCCCTTTAAGAAAAAAAAATCCTTTAATATAATATGATTGAGCGCCGGCCACCATTGCCCTATGAAGCACCACGTCAATGCAATCTTTAGAGTGCAGACATGGGGCTTCATTTGTGGGCTTTTATCCCGCCTTATGGGCACATTGCAAAGCGCTGAAAAGCTTCCCGTGCACAATGGGCGCCGGGAGCATTACTAATAGTATTACTAATAGTGTTACTTCTGGCCAGGATTCGTCTTACAGATGCAAACCGGAAGTGATGTCACGCGGCAGCTCAGTTCTTTACACTGCTCGAGCAGAGCTGCAGTCAGTGCAAAGGTAAGTCGATGGATGCCATTGCCTCGTTTCATTGAATGACAATATGGAATGGATTGGAATTCAGATCGCCCCCAAAGTCATCAGCGGTGCACTGCCTGATCCCCACCCATCCACCTCAGAGCCTGTTTTTGTAGCCAGACTGCTGGGACTTGTAGTTCTCCATCTTCTCCTGGGGCTCATGGAGAAGATGGAGATTGGAGAACTACAAGTCCCAACAGGTTATACATACAATAAGGCTCTGAGGTGGATGGGTGTGGATGGCATGCACCTAAGCCCAGCAGGCCAGGTTATAATATAAGACTCCTAGGTGGATGGGTGTCCAGACATCCATCCACCTCGGAGCCTTATATTATAACCTGCTGGGACTTGTAGTTCTCCATCTTCTCCTGGGGCTCCGGTGCATGCAATCCACCATCTATGGGACTACAAGTCCCAGCAGTGAGAAAAACTGGACAAAGATGGTGGATTGTATGCACCTGAGCCCCAGGAGACGATGGAGAACTACAAGTCCCAGCAGGTTATAATATAAATCTCCGGGGTGGATGGATGTCTGGACAGTGACACAGTGGGGACAATTGGCACAGCAGCATGAATGGGCACAATGGCGACAATTAAAGGGCACAGTGGTGACAATTGGCACTGTGGCTGTGTTTAATGGCATGGCACAGTGGCTGCGTTTGATGGCATGGCACAGTGGCTGCATTTGATGGCATGGCACAGTGGGTGACACATTGATATGGCACGAGTGGCACATGCGACGGCATGGCACAGTGGCTGCATTTGATGGCATGGCACAGTGACTGCGTTTGATGCCATGGCACAGTGGCTGCGTTTGATGCCATGGCACAGTGGCTGCGTTTGATGCCATGGCACAGTGGCTGCGTTTGATGCCATGGCACAGTTGCTGCATTTGATGGCATGGCACAGTGGTGACAATTGATGGCACAGTGGCTGCGTTTGATGGCATGGCACAGTGGCTGCGTTTGATGGCATGGCACAGTGGCTGCATTTGATGGTATGGCACAGTGGCTGCATTAGATGACATGGCACAGTGGTGACAATTGATGGCACAGTGGCTGCTTTTGATGGCCTGGTACAGTGGCTGCGTTTAAAGGCATGGCACAGTGGCTGCATTTGATGGCATGGCACAGTGGCTGCGTTTGATGGCATGGCACAGTGGTGCGAATTGATGGCACAGTGACTGCGTTTGATGGGCACAGTGAGGCTGCGATTATTTTTTTTGTTTGCGCACCCCCAAAAAATGTTGAGCACCAGCTGCCACTGCTGCATTATATGCAGTAAGGTGAAAAAGCCCTCTCCATGCAGCTTCCCCCACAGCCCCCCCCCCCCCCAAATAAAGTACATACCTAAGCCGAAGTGCATGAGAGCGGATATTCTTTCCCTCCTCAATGGCTCAGATACAGATACATTCCCACAGCTGTCAATCACTGCCGAGGGGCGGGCAGGGCGGAGCCTCGCTATGCGTGTCTTATGGACAGATGTGGTGGCTTGGGATCGAGCACGCACAAGTGCCCCCATAGCAAGCGGCTTGCTATGGGGGCACTCTGCGGGGAAGGGGAGCCAAGAGAGCCGCCATGAACCCGAGAAGAGGAGGATCAGGATACTCTGTGCAAAGCCACTGCACAGAGCAGGTAAGTATGACATGTTTGTTATTTTACAACATTTAATAAAATAACCTTTAATATCACTTTAATATAATTGTATTATTCTGTAAAAAATGATACATGGATGAATGCATATGATAAAAATAATAATAATAATAAAGAAAAGCTAAGTATTAAGTTTCTATTCCCCAATATTATAAATATTTGAATAAAAATACAAATCACATGTCTTTGGGAATGTCTTTCTGATTCTCTGATATTGCAGATGCCTAAACATAGATTGTGGTTATTATTTACATAATGGACACGTCTGCATCTGGTAAAAAAGGGAATACTAGCATCTGTATGGGTGCAGCTGTCTCACATCTGACCAGAGAAGTAACCTTAACAAAGCTTACTATGACCCCAAACTTTTCTGAAATGCTTCTGTGACTTTTAGCGAAGACAACAAATAAAGCATGGATGATCAGAGAACCGTGTAATTTGGAAAGGAACATTGTGTGACCAATACTCGATGACTAAATGTAGCCAGAATAAGAGTGTGCTTTCAAGTGCTCTGGTGCATATTAAATATATTACTGTGAATTCTGGCTCGCTGGACTTTGAATGCAAGCTTTGTTTTAGAAAAATCTTGCAGAAGCCTCAAATGCCAGGTATTTTCTTTTTTCCCCTCTTTTTTAAATATAAGCATGGCTAACTACTGGTTTCATAGTATGGTACAGTTATAAGGGCTAAAAATTGTAAACACTCCAAAGTGCACTTATAAGCATTAATTGGATGTGTATACCTACCTGTAACCTTAATGTCTTGGAGTACATCACGGGACACAGAGCAGGCTAGAAATCATGACTACCTGGGCTGTGCTGAACCTATGGGTGAATGGACACTGGCACAAAAAAAACCCAGACAGGAAGTCCTCCCCTTTATAACTCCTCCAATACAGAAAGTAGCTCAGCTTTGCAACAAGCAATTAATCCCAAACAGATGGGCTGACCCCTGTGTCCTGTGATGTACTCCAGGAAAAGGATTTTTCAGGTATGTACAAAAAACTAATTTTCTTCTTCTAACACCAAGAGACACAGAGTATAAATAATGACTACCTGTCCCAAAGCAATGCACATGGGGGATGGAGACACAGAAGCCACCCTCAGGCCCATGGAAACTACTCCGCAGCCCTCAGTACACTGCAGCCAAAAGCAGTATACTCAGTGGCCCTTAAGCCTACCTCATAAAACCTTGTAAAGGTATGTACCGAAGACCAGGTTGTAGCCTTGCAGACCTGAGCCATTGACACCTGATAACGGATAGCCCAAGAGGCCCCCACACTCCTAGTGGAGTGAGCCTTTACATGAAAAGGTGGAGCCTTACCCTTCAACCCATAGGCTTGGGCAATTAGCTGACAGATCCACCACAAAATGGTGGACTTTGAAGCTGCCTGATCTTTCCTAGGACCCTCAGAAAGAATGAATAAGGAATCCGGCTGCTTAAACACTGCAAACATCTTCAAATAAACATTGATAGCCTGAACCACATATAATGTCTGCAGGGCTTTTTTATCCAGGTGAATGAGAACTGAGAAAAAATTAAGGTAAGACAATGTCCTGATTCAAATGAAAATTGGTAGCTACCTTTAGCAAACATGATGGATGAGGACGCAGAACCACCTTGTCATGGTGAAGAATTTAAAAACAAAGAAAGTGCCGCCAATTATCATACTCTCCTTGTCAAAGTGATTGCCCCCCCCCCCCCAAATAAAACCTTCCAAGTTAACAGGGCTAACAGAACCTCACGATTGTCTCAAAAGGTGGCCTTTGCAAAATAGACAAGACCAAATTCAAGTCTCATGAACAAAGGGGAGACTTAATGGGTAGAACCATATGAGTCACTCCCTGAACAAATGTGAATATCAGTGAATGAGCAGTGTCTGCCTAGGCCGATATCTGGTCTAATGATACCTAAGGTATAATTCAATTCCACCCCCGACTGAAGAAAAGGCAAAATAAAACAAATCACGTATTTACAGGCATGAAACTTCCCTGCTTCACCCCAGGACACATAAGACCTACAAGTCCTATGATAAATTTTTCTAGAGGAAGGCTTTCAAGTCATTAATCCCTGTGTCAGGGGGTCTGACAGATGCAGAAGCACCCAAAGACCATCCACTGCCAAGTTCACAATGTTAGCCTACAATGCCCTGCTGGGTTAAGCTGGTGTGATTAAAATTACTGGTGTCTTCTCTTCATGCATCCTGCATAACAGAAGAACCTGAGCTGGTGGGCAGACATAAATTAGGAAGAAATAGTTCCTCGGTGTTACTAGGGCATCCACCTAATCATTTGTGGATCCCTATTTCTGGTGACAAACCTGTCCGGCTTCAAATTGTACCTACCAGATCCACATCTGGTGTGATCCATTGCCGACAAATTGCACTGAACACCTTGGGATGATGAGACCTTTGCCCTGGAATCAACTGCTGGCGATTTCACCAGCCAATTCTCCACAGCTGGAAAATGTACTGCTGACAGAGTCGGAACATGATGCTCTGCTTAGCCAAAAATATAATCCACTTCCATCTGGGCCACCCGACTCCTTGTGCCATCCTAATGGGTGATATATGCCACCACCATTGCATTGTCCAATTGCATAATTTGACTGAAAGCCCTCACAGTTGAATCATCCAGTAAAACAGCATGAGACGAACAGCCCGAAGCTTAAAAATGTTCATGGGTAAAACCCTATCCTGAAGAAACCACTAAGACGAATTGAAGGAGACGTGTGATTTCTCAGTTTTGACATCTGATTTCTCAGAGAAAGTCTCTCTGCTGGAGGCAAACACACCTTTGCCCTGATGGTGTCCAGAATTAGACCCATACACAACAAGTTCTGTGTTGGTTCCACCACTGATTTCTTCACACTGAGAACCCAGCCAAGACCTAACAACGCACCAACCATAAGGGACAAATTTTTCCTTAACTAAAGCACTGACCCCTCTCTAAGCAACAGGCCATCTAGATCAGTGTTTTTCAACTCCAGTCCTCAAGGCACACTAACAGGTCAAGTTTTCAGGATTTCCCTCAGATGAAATGGCTGTGGTGATTACTAAGGCAGTGAAACTGATCAAATCACCTATGCAAAATAATGGAAAGCCTGAAAACATGACCTGTTGGTGTGCCTTGAGGACTGGAGTTTAAAAACACCGATCTAGATACACCAAGATGCACACTCCCTGAATCCTTAACAAACCCAGCACTGGGGCTATCACAAAGGCAAGCCACAAACTGAAAGTGTCGGTCCTCTGCCACAAATAGTAAGAATTTTTGATGTGTGGGAAAAAATTTAACAGGGAGATATGCATCCCTAATATCCAGGAATGCAAGAAAGTTTACCTGCTGGAGAAAAGCCAGCACTGAATAATTTGACTCTATACTAAATGACCAAACCTTAAGAAACTTGTTTAGACCCTTGAAGTCCAAAACCAGCTGCACATCCGCATTTGACTTTGGGACCATGAAGAGTTTGGAGTAAAAGCTGAGGAATCTTTTGATCACTCGAACCAACCTAATCACTCTCTAAACCAGCAGACGATCAAGAGCCTGAAACAATAATGCCCTCTTCTGCTGATCTATGGATACAGTTGCTGATCTATGGATACATAAACCGTGAAGGAGGATATGCCACAACTCCAACCTGTACCCATGAGAGATTGTGGAAAAGACTTACTGCTTGCTGACACATCACTAAAGCCCCTTTTACACAGCGGGTCTGATCAATACTGCCTGTCAGTTTTTTAGGCGGACCTGATGGGAAGGTCCACGCAAAAATCCTTGGACATGCGGATGTAATCAGACTCTATTTAACCACACTGCCTTTAAGCTAGCCCAATATTTAGCATAATTTAATTTACTTTTTAAAGATTGTCCACACCCACAAATTGCCCCATCCCTAATTAACATACTACTCCGCTTACACTGACTTTCTGGAAAAAAGTGTCCCTAAAAATGTATTTTTTTCAATGTTGGAAACTATGTAATATGAATTGGTGTGGTTTGAGTGCTAGGTTCATTTTAAATTTTAAGTCTGTATAGCTCAAAGGCTGCTACAAGTCATTAAAAGCACAGGAATGATACCGCCACTCTCCCAGCCTAATCTCGTCCTCTGCCGCCACTACCTCAGTCCAACCTCCTCCTCTGCCGCCCCTCCCCCAGCCCAACCTCATCCTTGCCGCCACTCCCCTAGCTCAACCTCGTCCTCTGCCGCCTCTCCCCACCTCAACCTCCTCCTGTGCCACCACTCCCCCAGCCCAACCTCCTCCTCTGCCGCCACTTCCCCAGCCTGACTCCAGCACGCACAGCCAGCCCACATTCATGCTGCCCGACAGCCGGGCCCCACCTCCCCCTGAATGCATGGGAATCCTCCCATTGCTCCGCCTTCCTCTGCCTCATTGGATCTGCGGCACACATACATCGCTCCACCTGCCTTCTGCTCTGTCCCACTGCCTAAAGCTAATGGAGGAATTGAAGCAGGCAGTCTCTGAATATATCATAGATAAAACATAGATAAAACATAGATAAAACATCCAAGTGGGCCGGTGGTTTAGAGACCCCTGGTTTACACAGTTTCAAGGCATCTTGGCTTCTGAGTGCCTTGGAAATGTTAGGCAATGACACTTTCACAAGCCTCCACATGTAACTGTATGTGCCTAAATCTACCTTGCAATAAAAGATCAATAAGTTACAGTTAGGTAATAATCGTTAGTCTCAAAGTGAAGATAAATGTATATACTTCCATGTGGTACCATTTCCATTATTCTACTGTACTTCATCAGGAAGTTTCTATGCATTATGATTATCAGACACCTCCCTCCCTTGTAAGCAAATATACTCGCCTTTGATACATTTTTATTGTAAAATATTTTCTAACTCAACTAATCAAAATATGTAAGAATTAGCACATTTGATCTCAGAGGTTAATAATTTCCCAAAATTTGGTGTAAGTGTAAGTAGAAAGGTACAGACATCTAAACTCAAAAGCTTGCAAAAATACATTTTAAAGGTTTTAGAATTAGGCAGACATTGGATTTTGTTACTCCAGTTATCCATGTTCAGTTCAGTTCACATTTTACTCACTATTTAAAAAAATACTCAGCTGCTAATATAAAACAAATTGTTGCCAACAGTCTTGTAGTAATAGAGTACACAGCACACAATTAGCATGTATCATGTAGAATCAGAATTGACAGAGCCATCTGTGAGAGGCTTGGTGCCCACTGGCCTTTGATCTGAGGTCTGGGTTAATCACAAACAAAAACTGCTAACGCCAGAGGTCATCACATACATAGTGCCAGTGTGCCATCACAAAAAGACCGCTAAACAGATGGCTGACATCAAAGGACTTTTCAGGCACAATGCTCAAAAGTATCTAGCCATGTGTGGACCTACTTTTATTTATTTTCAAAGGCATATATATTAATGAAAAACACTTTATACAGTGAGGGAAACAAGTATTTGATCACCAGCTGATTTTGTACATTTGCCCACTGACAAAGAAATGATCTGTCTATCATTTTAATGGTAGGTTTAATTTAACAGTAAGAGCCGGATCACACAGGGGCGACTTGGGATCCAACTTGAAGTCGCCCCAAGTCGCGCAGTTGAGAAAGTCAATGTAAGTGAATGGAGCTGTCTTAATGTACACTACTGAAGTAGCTCCGACTTCAGAAAAGGTTCCTGTACTACTTCAATCAACCTTCTTGGCAACTTGTAGGCAACTTGTACCCATTTATTTTAATGGAAGTCGCCTCCAAGTCAGATCCCCTGTCTCAACTGAAGCAACAATACAGGCAAACCCCTCCCTCCCACAGAGCTGATTGTTGTTTTATTGGCCACTGAAAAGCCCCCTGTCCTGGAGGCGATTTAAAGTTGCCTTGTACGTTGCCCCAAGTCGCGCTGCAAAGTCGCAGCCAGAGTCGTGTCTACCCTGTGTGAACCAGCTCAGAGAGACAACAAATTAATTCAAAGAAAAACACATTTCAAAAAAGTTATAAATTGAGTTGCATTTTAATCAGTGAAATAAGTATTTGACCCCTTTGCAAAACATGACTTAGTACTTGGTGGCAAAACCCTTGCTGGCAATCACAAAGGTCAGACGTTCCTTGTAGCCACCAGGTTTGCACACATCTCAAGTGGGATTTTGTCCCACTCCTCTTTGCAGATCCTCTCCAATTCATTAAGGTCTGGAGGCTGACTTGAACCTGAGATTAAGGTCTGGACACTGGCTAGACCACTCCAGGACCGTAATGTGCTTCTTCTTGAGTCACTGCTTAGTTGCCTTGGCTGTGTGTTTTGGGTCATTGTCATGCTGGAATACCCATCCATGACCCATTTTCAATGCCCTGGAAGAGGGAAGGGGGTTCTCACCCAAGATTTGGCGGTACATTGCCCCGTCCATCGTTCTTTTGATGCAGTGACATTGACCTGTCCCCTTAGCAGAAAAACACCCCAAAGCATAATGTTTCCACCTATATGTTTGATGGTGGGGTCACAGGGGGTTCTTGGGGTCACAGGGGAGCATTTCTCCTCCTCCAAACACGGCGAGTTGAGTTGATGCCAATAAGCTTGATTTTGGTCTCATCTGACAACAAAACTTTCACCAAGTTCTCCTCTGAATTATTCAGATGTTCATTAGCAAACTTCAGGCAGGCCTGTACATGTGCTTTCTTTAGCAGGGGGACCTTGCAGGCGCTGCAGGTTTTAAGTCCTTTACGTCGTAGTATGTTACCAATTGTTTTGTTGGTGACTATGGTCCCAGCTGCCTTGAGATCATTGACAAGATTCTCCTGTGTAGTTCTGGGCTGATTCCTTACCATTCTCCATTAAGGTGAGATCTTGCATGGAACCCCAGACCGAAGGAGATTGACAGGTATTTTGAGTTTCTTCTACTTGCAAATAATCGCACCAACTGTTGTCACCCTCTCACCAAACTGCCTTGCGATGATCTTGTAGCCCATTCCAGCCTTGTGTAGGTCTAAAATCTTGTCCCTGATGACCTTGGACAGCTATTTGGTGCTGGTCATGGTGGAGAGATTAGAATCAGATTGACTGCTCCCACTTTCGGCGAAAGATCGCCACAGTGCCTTTTATACAGGTAACAAGCTCAGATTAGAAGCACTCCCTTTGAACTTTTTTGAAATGCGTTTTTCTGGATATTTTTGTTTTTCTGTCTTACACTGTTAACCACTTACCTACTGTGCACCTACACCCCCTTCATGCCCAGACAAAATATAAGCTTCCGGCACTGCGTCGCTTTAACTGACAATTGCGCGGTCGTGCGACGTGGCTCCCAAACAAAATTGGCGTCCTTTTTTTCCCACAAATAGAGCTTTCTTTTGGTGGTATTTGATCACCTCTGCGGTTTTTATTTTTTGCGCTATAAACAAAAATAGAGCGTCAATTTTTAAAAAAATGCAATATTTTTTCCTTTTTGCTATAATAAATAACCCAAAAAATATATAAAAAAAATATTTTTTCCCTCAGTTTAGGCCGATACGTATTCTTCTACATATTTTTGGTAAAAAAAAAATGCAATAAGCGTTTATCGATTGGTTTGCGCAAAATTTATAGCGTTTACAGAATAGGGGATAGTTTATGGCATTTTTTAATTTTTTTACTATTAATGGCGGCGATCTGCGATTTTTTTATTGTTACTGCGACGTTATGGCGGACATTTCGGACACTTTTCTGACATTTTTGGGACCATTTACATTTATACAGTGAAAAATGCTATAAATATGCATTGATTACTGTATAAATGTGACTGGCAGTGAAGGGGTTAACCACTAGGGGGCGGGGAAGGGGTTAAATGTGTGTCCTATGAGTGTTCTAACTGTAGGGGGAGGGGGGGGTGACTGGGGGAGGTGACCGATTGTGTCCCTATGTACAAGGGACACAACCGCTCTCCTCTCTCCCTGACAGGGACGTGCAGCTCTGTGTTTACACACAGAGCTGCACGTCCCAGCTCAGTTACTGAGCAATCGCACGGGATCCCCGCAGAGCGGCGGGGGCGCGCGCGCGCGCCGCCGGCGACGCGCCGCGCGCGCCGCCGGCGCGCGCGCGCCGCGCCCGTGGCTTTAAAGGGACATCACGTCATATGACGTGATGTCAGAACAATGGAGTCGTCTGCCCGCCGTCATTTGACGGTGGGCAGATGACAAGTGGTTAAAATACATTTACCATTAAAATTATAGATCGGAGCTTTTCATCAGATATTCCGTCTGTGTGTATGCCCCATCGGACTTTTCCTGACGGAATTTCCGACGGACTTAGATAGAGAGCAGGTTCTCTTTTTCTCCGCCGGAAAGTCTGGCGTGTGTACGCAGCATTAGAATTAGATGTTATAATATGCCTTTGGTTATAAAAGGTGGTCATAACTGAACGCAGCTATAGCCGCACTGGTGGCACTGTGGCTGTGTAAAGGAAGTTTTGTAAGTGCTAAATCAGTAGCAAACCCCCCCCCCCCCCAGTGCTGCTACAGTCTGGGTTCAGTTTTGTAACACATGGGAAGGAAAAAAATGCTCTAGAAGTGGATGGTATGTGTTAAATTATTTCAAATGAAGTAACATTTACAGATCGAAAAAAGGATATCGGGGAACTGGAGAAAGTGCAGAGAAAGGCAACCAAACTGATGAGAGGCATGGAGGAGCTCGGCTATGAGGAAAGATTAGAGGAACTGAATTTATTTTCTCTTGAGAAGTGGCGATTAAGGGGCATATAATCACCATGTATAAATAAATAAATGGTTTATATAGTGAACCTGGTTTAGAGGTTCAGTTTAAAATAGAAATTAAGGCAAAACAGGGCTTAGAGAGATGGGGTGGAGAAACAGGATCTTCACAGTAAAAGGCTATGCAAAGGGTCATGACATGTCTGACCATTAGAGAACAGACAGGCTGTGCTCCCTGAACAGCCAGAAAACTGTCCATACTGGGATGAATGTGCTCTTATGACTAGGATGGTCAGTATAAAACAGGAAAGCAGGACGACGGGTAGGATCACCAGGTAATTCACACAAAGGAAGCAATACAAAGAGAACAGGATATTTTTAACACAAGTACATGGTAGACATGTGCACTGCCGAAACATTGGGACGTTTTTTTGGTCATTCGTTATGATAAGCAATTCATAAACTTTTGAATTTACGAATATCTGGAAAAATCCATTGAGCGGGTTTTCGTTAATTTGGATGTTTCCGAATTAACGAATTTGTCAAAATTAATTAAAAAACAAATTCAGAACAAAACAAATTGCACATGTCTATTAAATGTAACATTTAAGAACACCAACTCCAAAGCTGAAACTATAGGATTCAAATAAACACTCCTCCCATCAGGAGGACACTACCATAGCTAACGTATGCATATGAGAAAAAGAAAGATGGTCCTAATAGAAGCCCCAAGATGAGATGCCTCTATGGGCCAAGAAGCTATAAAGGTAGTGACGGACAGTGATTGAATACAAAATAGAATTTTATTAAATATACAAGGTAATGATATAATTTAAACTATATACAGTTTCTTGTGTATAAAAAGTTCCGAACTGGAACAATTGTTGCAAATAATTCAACAGTAAGTGGCCGGCCAAAATTGCACCTGTGAAGATGGAAATTCACTAACTGGTGCTAACAAAAAGGACATGTAAGACAATGACAAGGACATACAGAGACAATATAAAATGTAGAGACGTCTGTCCGGACACGACTAAATGTCTATTACATGGCACAACAGACACATATCAGGAATATGAGATGCTGGGGTAACATATTCTTTAACAAGGGACACTCCTTACACCTAGAGGAAAAGCCGTAAAAATGTGAAATAGACTCCCTCGAGAACTAATTCTAGGCAATTCAGTAGATATCCTAAATGCACAAAATATAACCAGATATTGACATTTATAGGTCATAAGACCACAGATTGATGATTCAGGAAACATCCAATTGCATTCTGGGGGAAAGTTTTTTTTTTGCCTTTCTCTTGATCACCTTTGGGTATAGGATTCTGTATATGGATTTTTTTTTCTATTAGGCCACCCCAGGATCTTAATGTTCTTCTTGAGCCACTCCTTTACTGCCGTGGCCATGTGTTTTGGGTCATCGTCATGCTGGAATACCTATCCCGTAACATGTCTCATACCCAGATAGGGAAGACTTTCTTTGTACAGGGACTATTTTTTTGGGACCTAAAAAAAAAAATATGTATTTACACACAACCCTTAGAATTAAAAGTGCTATATAATAATCCAGAGTCCCCAAACCTCATGAGACAAAAAATGGAATATTAACGAGCCCTGAATTATCCTCCAACTTCTCTGCGTATGTTATACATGTCTGTTAAACCATATATCACTGTATTTAAATTATGCAGCATACTTTTCCAATAAAATAGGAAAGAGCTGATTCAGTAATCTTTGCTTTTAGAATGTTATGTAACTCCTTTATAAAAAATAACACCCTTTGCCTCCAGCAGATACAGGCTAATGGGTGTGCTGTCTGATGTAATTACACATTGTACATGATTTCTAACAGGTCGTCTTTTCAGGGCAGAGCGGATGTTATTTTTCTGCTAAGTGAAACATATTTAACATCCCAAATGGATGCTGGTTGATAGGAACATTTCAACATCACAGGACAGCAACTGTTATGTTTTTTTTCCCCCTAATTATGTCCTTTGGTGCAAAATTCACTCATAAACGCAATTCTTATTTAGAGTGAATTTATTTCTTAAAGCGGGATTCCACCCGCAGATTTTTTTTTTTTTAAAGTCAGCAGCTACTAACAGTGTAGCTGCTGACTTTTAATAAGGACACTTACCTGTCCTACTTGCCCGCACTGATGGCCCCCCTCCATGCCGATCCCACGATCGTTGCAGTTCCCGCGCCGCCATTCACACTAGGGGAAACAGGCAGTGAAGCCTTACTGCGCCTGCGTGAGTCTCGTGCTTGCTTGTGAATGGGCGGCTGCTCTCTGAGAACACACACAGTTCCCAGAAAGCAGAACACCCCATTCACTAGAAGAAGAAGAAAACAGACTGCGGTTGCGGAAGAGGCAGATTACGGACTTCCGCATAGCAACAGATATTTCGGGTAAGTATAAAAAAAAATAAAAAAATCAAATTTTTTTTTTTTTAGAATTTTTGGCCAAATGTTTTTTTCTTGGGTGGAACTCCACTTTAAGATCACTAGTAAGGCTTTCTTTCTTAAAGCGCTTGTTAACTCAACACTTCATAATCCTGATACGTGCCTGCTGTATCATGTACTTGTATGAGAAAGTATTCTGTTCTCCTGGTATTGCTTCCTTAGTGTGAAATCCCTGGTCTTCCTGCCAGTCCCTCTGCTTTCCTAATATAAACTGACCACACTAAGCAGCAGGATACAACATGGTTAAGTCCCTAGCTGTGTTGGGAACTCTGTCTATTCTCCTCCAATGATCAGACTTGTCTTGACTCACCACCCCCCGCCCCCTGCACAGCCATTCACTTGGAAGCTCAGTGTGCAGCTGCTTCTCCTCTCCCCAGTTCTTATGCTGATGAGGACAAAGGGAATATGATCACTTATAAAAAAAGGAAAAATGGTATTTATATTTTTATATCTATACACAAATGTTTTGCCCTTCATTTCTATTTTAAACCGAATGGGTTGTTTCATAAGGTGATCCTTTGCAATGAATTTAATTCCCCTTATGGGTATGAGAAGAATTTATAAGGGGAGCCGGACTACTTAGGAATTCAGGATACAGAAAGGAGCCTTAATAAAGTGGTTGCAAAGACTCAAGGTTTTTTACTTTCATAGATAAAGGTAAAAAAGATTCTGTGTGCAGCAGTTCCCCCTAATTCTTTTAGCTCCCTCTCAATCCAGCAGTGTGCATGAGAGCAGTGGCTCTCCCGGGTCTCTACTACCTCATTGACTTAGACAACAGTGGAATCAATGGCTTGTGCTACTGCCAAACCCAGGAAGTGAGCCAATGAGGAGAGAGCGGGGGGGGGGGGGGCAAGCTGCACTCTGTGTGTGAATGGACGGGAGCGATATATATAAAATCAAAAGCTGTTTTTATTTTGATTGAAGTAAGTGCACACAATCTTTGTTTTAATTCAATAAATGTATGGTTTTACACTATGTGGATCTCTTTCGATTTTCTATATGGGACCACTGGTTGACACATGATCGTTTTGAGCTGAATACACCAACTGGCTGAAATGAATGGATGTTCCCCTTGCTCCTTGCTGATTGTGGATACCGTTATGTGCTGTTATTGATCTCAGTGAGATCAGAGACTCTGGTAAGGGTCAGTTTTTTCTGTGCGGTGGAGGTTTCTGTTTGTCATTACACACACCTGTCCGTGGATTTACCTACACTGGGGACTCCTTTTATTTAAGAATCACCCTTGATGGACTGTATTATCACCACATGGACTTTTAGGGGCAGATTCACAAAACAATTACGCCTGTCTAACTGGGGTTAGACAGGAGTAATTTCAAATTTCGCGCGGCGTATCACTAGTTTGAATCCTCAAACCATGATACGCCGGCTTCGGGCTTCGATCCGAGAGGCTTACGTCTTCGTAAGCCTTCGGATCTACGCTGCCATCTATTTGCGGCCGCTGGGAGGAGTTTGCGTCGTTTTGGTGCGTCGGGATATGCAAATGTGTTTTTACGGGGATTCTCGAACATACGAGCGGGCGTCGCAATCGTTTTCGTCTATTTTTTTATACGTAATGTTAGAGCAGCTTTTTGCTGCTCTAACTTTACGTAGCCCATGTTAAGTATGGCCGTCGTTCCCGCTTCGAATTTATTTAAAATTTTATTTTGTTTACGTAACTCGTCGGGACGTGGATCGCCCGTAAAGTACGCTACATAAACAACGAATGACGTCACGACGTGATTTCGCGCAATGCACGGCGGGAAATTTGCGAACGGAGCATGCGCAGATCGATCGCCGCGGGAACGCGCCTAATTTAAATGTTTCACGCCCCCTACTCGCGCAGATGGATTGCGACGGGAGAAATACACTACGCCGCCGTCGTTTACCGTAGAAAATCTACCTGAATTCCACGTAGAGCAAGGTAAAAAACGGCGGCGTAGTGTATTTCTGATACGCCACGATAATCCATTTCTCTGTGAATCTGCCCCTTAATGTTTATGCTCACTGTTCAATATTATTGTTTCCACTAAATGCCAATCTTATGCGATATTTCTGCACAATTGGTGATAGTTGTAGTATTTTTCAACTAATTTAGTGTTATACCATATGTCATTTTATAGCGCGACTCCAATTTTTTCTGCACATTGTGGGGTATCGTTTGTAGAATTTTGAGGAAAAAAGTACATTTAACCAAATTTTTAAATAAGATTGTAACATAACAAAATGTGGAAAAAGTGAATCGCTATGAATACTTTCTGGATGCAATATATATATATATATATATATATATATATATATATATATATATATATATATATATATACACATACAATTGCTACACAAGCCATTTTATAATCAGATTTAATTAAAAATTACCTTTCCTTTTCAATCTGAAGTCATATACTGTATTTCATCTGTGTAATTTAATTGTTTACCTGGAGGTATTAAACCCAAAGGCAAATATTTATTATATTTTATATATATATAGGGTGAAGCTTGGGGGGGGAGCTCACGCTGCCCCAAAGCACCCCCCCATGTTGAGAGCATGTGGCCTGGTATGGTTCAAGAGGCCTGGATTTTGTTTTAGGACCCCATGGCATCTTTAAAAAAAATTGGGGGGGGGAGGGACCCTACGCCGTTTTTTTCTGTGGTTTTTATAATGCTGGAAATGCTTTTATTTACATTCAGCTGTCAGCAGCGAACCCTGCAGACAGCTGATTACTCATTGGTTGTTAATGCCATGGCCGTTACATCCTTAGCAGCCGATGTTAAATTAACGCAAGGTTTCACTACTAAACTACTGTATCACTTCATAAAATAGCACATGCAGTATTTTTGTAGCGTTTTTAGTTAATTAAAAATAATATATTTTTTAAATGCTGTGCGGTATCTTACCGCATACTCGAATGGAGTAAGATACTGCTTTGTAAATGGATCCCTCTCAGCGGCGAGGATTCCCCTATCCAAATCAAGTGTGTGGAGGAGGGAATCAAGTCTTTTTTTTTTCTCATTCAACCTGCTTGTTGAACCCAAAAAACAAACTCATCTATAAACTACAATATTTCATGTTTAGGTTTATGAGAACAGGGCAGGCATGCTACTGACATCTCAGTGGCTTAACAGGTGGAAAACAATAACAATTAGACAAGGTTCTAAGGCCTAGTTTACACTTGCGGTTGGGGGGGAAGAAAAACACGTGGTTAAGCTGTGATCCACTGTGGATTGCTCTTCAATATTTGCAGCAATTTTTAAACAAATATTTTCAAATATCTGTAAACACATTTAGGCAGAGCTTTTTTTCTCAGAAAATAGGTGCAGGAACTCAACCACGACCCGTTCAGATTTCACAAACAGTAGAAGGGTCTTAAAGGGGCATTAAATACCAGAATTGCATTACATACAGTGTGCAGAGTTCAGGGGGTTACAAAGCAGTCACTTGTAAACACAGAAACCAGACTTCTGTGTTCACAAGTGATTGTGGTGAGCAGGCACCAAAGGGTCTGAGCCAAAGGTGGTGGAACTGAGTTCCACCAAGTTCCCCCAGAAAAAAAGCCCTGCATTTAGGGCTTGTTTACACTTGCTGTGTTTTCGGAAGTGTAAGGATGAGCTCAGGCGTTTCCACAACCTCATGTGCAGAGCCCGCCATGAAGTCGGCACTGCAGAACGCTTATAACAGGCAGTGAGGCATTTCCTGATCCGCGGCTGCAGAGATCGGGAAATGTCTCACTGCCTCTGATTTGCAATGTGCAGTGCTTGCACGTGCGGTTGTGAACATGCCTGAGCTCATCCTTAAAGCCCCGTACACACGGCCGAGGTTCTCGGCAGAAACCAGCGAGAACCTCGCTGGGAGCCGCATTCTGCCGAGAACCTCGGCCGTGTGTACGCTCTCGGCGAGCCCCACCCGTCGGGAAACCCGTCGAGCAAATAGAGAACAGGTTCTCTATTTGCTTGACGGCCCGTCGGGATACATGGCTGGTTGCCTTTCCCGACGGACAGGTCGCCGATTCTGACGGCCGGCAAACGATGTGTTCCGCCCGTCGAGGTTCTCTGCCGTGTACGGGGCCTTACTCTTCAGAGGACACAGCAAGTGTAAACAAGCCCTAAATGTGTCTAAAGATATTCAAAAATATTGCTGTAAATTTGTACTCACCTTCATAACCCATCCAATGTTTGCAGCCTCACAAAGAATTTAAAGAATTAATGCACAGGTGATAATAAGTGAAATAAAGCTGCTTGCAATCTCACAACAGAACCAATTGTGCAAAGACATACAAAATAAAAAATTGCCACGCTAAATAAATAATATTCAAAAGTTAATCATTAAACAATAGTCCATAAGGTGCTTTGAACACTGAAGTGAATAGTGACAGATAAATAAAAAAGTCCATTGAGGTAAAATCCCCAAAAAGTGATGGTTTTCACCAGGTGCACCTCCACCGTGATAATTAATAGGATGTAGGCTTATCAGATCTCTAGACCCCCCGATGATGTCACTTCTGACGAAACATGCAGGGCGGAGTCTATGTCTGAACTAACCACGGCATCTGAGCTTGTATACAAGTCATTTTTATCCTGGGAACTACTATTTTAATTGCTGATTATTTACAGGATTGATGTAAGGTGTTTAGCAACCTTTTCTCAAAATAAAGTGCTTTACGGTTTTAGACTATGTGGATCTCTTTTTCTTGCTTATTTGGTTACGTCTGAGAAACACAAGGGCTTGGTTGGCCAGCCATATTACCATCCTTTCCAGTCTTACCACTAAGGGATTCGTTTTGAGTGCCGAGTCATTATCCAAATGCTTGTCTAGACTCCTATAACTTCGAGTCTAGAGATCTGATAAGATTACATCCTATTAATTATCACGGTGGAGGTGCACCTGGTGGATACTCATCCAAACCATTACTTTTTGGGGATTTTACTTCAATGGACTTTTTTTATTTATCTGTCACTATTCACTTCAGTGCTCAAAGCACCTTATGGACTATTATTTAATGATTCAATTTTAAATGTTTGTAGCCTGCCTGTCCAATCATTGTTGCCCTCAACGCACCTGAGCCAACAGTATATGACGGTAGCTTAAAAACAGTAGATTGTTACCTGATATGACCAAAAAGAAAAGAAGCAAGCAAACTGGCATCTAAACTTTATGGGCACCACCTGATCTGATAGCCAAACAAAATTCATCTTTCACTAATTGCGAGATGCATAAACTTAGTTTGCTGTTATAAGATACTTCACTTTAAAAATGCTGTTGGTATTATTAGTTTAGTTAGTTTATTCCAGTTTTTATACATGTTAATGGAAATTAATTTTCATAGACAATACACAGAGGCACAAAGTAACTTCAAACCTTTGGAAGTACATATCATAGTATATTATACATTAACAAAGTCCAGGTGCAGGCACATTGCTGTTAGTGTTTTATTGAGTAAAGTCATTATTTGTGTTCAGTTCCATCAAGCATGTTACATGCAGAACAGTTATGTACTTTTTTAAGCATATGCATTACAGTGCACGTGCCAGCACGTGTGTACAACAACATTCAGGCATCAGGATCACTAGATAATTGGCATAAAGTGCAATCATAACGTCAAACCATTAAGGTCTGTCTTTACTAACTACGCCTGATGTTGTTAGGCATTTGTGGATAACAGCTGGATGTTTTTTCCCTGTTTTCGGAACTGGTCAATTATCAATGTTACTTTTGATTAAGTACACAGATGAAACCACTCAGAGATTTAATTGCAAATTAAGCAATTTAACAATCTTTTTAACTGCTGGACACAAGTACGTTTTTATTTTGCATTTGTTTAAAAAATTAAGGATTGAACATGGAACAAAAAGACCATAGCCACATAGCAAAATTTTGATTGGCCTCTCGACTAACTCTCTGTACCAATGTCAACTGTAGTGTCGATTATGATAATATATGTCATTAGGGGTAATTTCCACTGGCGTTTTTACAGCCACTTTTCTGGGCATTTTTTGCAGCTTAAAAACGCCTGTCCATGTTAGTCTATGGACTCATGCCCACCATGACTTTTTGAGCTGTAGATGGCTGTAACGTTTTTAAGCTGCAAAAAAAACGCGGGACCAGTGCGTTCTGAAGCTCCAGCAATAGAGCTGTAAAAACGCCAGGCATTAAAAAGTAAATCCATTTGTTCAAATCGGTCGGACCAACCGATTTGAACAAATCTGTCTGCTGGGATTTTGGTTTGCTCGCGTGTACACACGAGCAAACCAAAATCCCCGCCAGCAGACAGCGCGCTGACGTGTCGGTGATGTGGCGGTGACGTTGACGCCGCCACGTCACCACACCAGGAAGTAAAACACTTCCGCGCATGCGTCAAAATCATTTGGCGCGTGTGCGAGAAGACATGTCTGCTGGTTAGCATACTAACCAGCAGACATGTCGGGCGGACGGGTTCCCAGCCGACAGATTTCAAAGCATGCTTTGAAATCTGGCGGGTGGCCAAATCTGTCTGTTTGCCCGTACACACGATCGAATCTGTTTGCTGAAACGGTCTAGCAGACCGTTTCCAGCAGACAGATTTGATCGTGTGTACGAGGCCTTAGGGAGCCAGCATGGGAAATCGCATCATCACAACCATGAAATATCCCCAACCGACCCATTCAGCTGTTGGCTGGGAAATCCTGTCTGACAGATGAATGTAAAAAAGTGGATGGTATTTGTGTAGAGAAAGAAACTGTGTAGCCCCCCCCCCCCAAGATTTATACCAAACACTTCAAGTCTGGTATGGACTTAAGGGGCGCCCCACACAAAAATAAACAAAAATCAGCCGTGGAGTCTCCCCCCAATTTTTTTTACAGACCCTTACTTGATCACATGGGGGGACCAGTCCCTCTTATTTCTTAAGGTGCTTCCAGATTCTGATAAGCTTGCATACCCCAACATTCTCTAGGCAAGGGTTGTAGGGAAAAGGTCCTTGTCATCATCAACATGAGGACAAGTTGTTTTGCCAGGGAGGTTGTCATGCCAAAGTACCAATCGCAAGATTCCCATTGCACATGTTCCTGAAGTTGTCTATTCAGTGTTTGTGGGTGGTGCAGTGACCACTGTCTGGGAACCATAGACACTTAGGGCCAGATTCAGGTAGAGTTAGGCTGGAGTATCTGTGATACTCCAGCCTAACTGTCACTTTAAGCCGGCGTTTCTGTTTTCTGTAACCAGAAAACAAGAAACGCCGGGTTGGTGTTCCGATGCGATCGGCGCAATTGAATTTTGCCATCGCATCGCAACTTTAATTTAAAAATGGCGCCGGGGGCGTTCCCGCTGATTTACGATGAAAAAATATGTTAATCAGCGGGAATCGGCAATTCACGATCGTATTCGGGCGCGACGCAGTGACTTTCCGACGTTTCCGTAAGCGATACGCGGCGTAAAGATAAAGCAGCCCCCTAGTGGAGTATCCTATGTTAAGTATAGGCGTCATCATCGCGTCGGAAAAAAAAAAAATCGCGTCGCTTGCGTAAAACTTTCATGAATGGGGATGTGACGTCATTGACGTTCACTGACAGAATTTGGAGCATGCGCACTGGGATGCATTGACACTCGACGCATGCGCAGTACGTTCTTTAGGAGCAAGTGCTTCATGAATAACAGCACTTGCTCCTAAAATTTCGGCAGCGTAACGTAAATGAGAAGCGTTACTCCAGAGCAAAGATGCTCCCATCTACCTGAATCTGGCCCTTAATGTGAAGGAATGTCACCAGCACACCAAGGATCCCTTTAAACGTGTTCAAAGCTTATTAATGGTACATACAAAGGCAATGTTTCAGAGCAACACAGAGCCCCTTAATCAGGTAAGTACTGCTAAAGTACCCTCTCCAAGTTCAAAGCATGAGGCCTGTTATGGTTTAAAAAAGGGAGGGCTGTACGCTTGTTCGCGTCATTTCATGACCTGCCAGTGGATTAGCTCAAAAACTGCTGCATCGAAAGCGGGGAGAATGGGGGATTACACACAGCTGCTCTGATCCCCAGGGCATCAGCTGTGGAGTGGGGGGAGAAACAGCCCACAGCTAGCGGCTTACACAGCCACTCTGTAAACACAGAGTCCAGTGCTTCTCCAGCCAACCACACGGTGGGAGGGAAAGGACAATGGTGGGGGACCCAAAGAGAGTGAGTACAAGCCTGCTCCTCAGCCAAGCAAATGCTTCTTACTGTACAAGAGGGATCTCTGACTAGTGACAATCCTGAAGTCTAACGTCATCCTGGCAACTTTACAGTTCAGTTTTCCTTAAAGTGGTAGTAAACTCGTATTCAATATTTTTCCTACAGGTAAGCTTATAATAAAGCCTACCTGTAAGTAAAATGAATATCTCCTAAACTTACACCAACAGCTGATTACCTCACTGGCTCTCTGAAGAAACTGTATACTCGCGCCGTTCCTTCAGTGCTGTGTGCTGCGGGCGACATCATTGTGGCTCAGGCCAGTCAAGCGGTCGCAGCAGATGAACCCAGAAGGAAGACTGGCTAAAGATGGAAGAAACAAATTTAGAAACATACAAAAGTTTTATTAAATACATCATAAATAAAAAAACACCTAAATCAAATCAAACGAAGAACAGCCTTCCAACACCCCCCCCTTAGATTTCAGTGGGATTTGATGTTAAGTTCAGATTTCACGAATTTCAAAAACAATTAGACAAACCTAACATGAATCAAACCAAAGCAGAATCACCCAACCCTACTCAGGAAGAAGAACAGTGATCCTCATCCCAACATCACTAAACATATACAGTACCTCTATACCTCCTAATTTTCTGACATTGGAATGAGGGACACCTATTAGCAAAAGTATGTAGGCATAGGATCCCCACCACCACCCGTATAAAGGAGAATTGTAAAAAAATATTGCCTTTTGGAATTTACAGAATGGGATGAAAGGTTTAGCTTTGGGAAACACTTTTTGATAAGTAGTGCATTTTATATAAAACGATATAGATCAGACCAAAATAAGGGACAAATGAGGAGGAAAGAGGGACTTTGTTCCGAATGAGTAATGCTGTGTACACACGATCGGTCCATCCGATGAGAACGGTCTAATGGACCGTTCTCATCGGTTAACCGATGAAGCTGACTGATGGTCCGTCGCGCCTACACATCATCGGTTAAAAAACGCGGTGATGTAAAACACATTGACTTGCTGAAAAAAATTAAGTTCAATGCTTCCAAGCATGCGTCGACTTAATTCTGAGCATGTGTGGATTTTTAACCGATGGTCGTGCCTACTAACGATCGTTTTTTTTTTTCGGTTAGGAATCCATCGGTTAAATTTTAAACAAGTTGGTTTTTTTTAACCGATGGTTAAATAACCGATGGCGCCCACACACGATCGGTTTTGACTGATGAAAACGGTTTATCAGACCGTTCTCATCGGTTTAACCTATCGTGTGTACGCGGCATTACAGTCCCTTGAAATCAGGGAGATTTGGGAGCTGTGACTAAACACGAGGGCCTGTAAGTGAAAGGGACCCAATAAAAAAAGGGGCAGTGAGTATGATGGTAGCTGCAATGAAAGGCTCCTGAGAGCCCCAATGGAGTAGTGTACCTTTATAAGGACAAGATTATATTACTTTCCCACCACTGTGCATATATTCACATATACCTTTTACTGTATTTGCCCATACCTACCAACTGTCATGGCTCCTGTGGGACCTTCCTGGAACTTCAACCAAGTTCCGGAGTCCTGCAGGTCCAGGCTGTATCCCAGAGCAGAAGGCCGAAACAAGTTCTTGGCTCCCCTAACTGAATTTGCAGGCAGCTGGCAGGAAGAGATGCCATCTACTGTAGTGATGGCTGGCAATGGATTGCTGTTTTGGGGAATCAGTGCACCCTGCAGGAGATGCTGGGAAAGTCGGTGACAGAGGCTTTTGGAGGGGACTGAATACTAGCCTCCTGCCTACAGATTATGGGCCCTGGCATTTGGGGGAACGGTGCTCTTTATGAGCTGTATGCCTGGGGTCCCTTGAGGTGGTGTTACTTTGGATTCAGGTCCATGTCCCCACAAGACACACAGACTCTGGGAACCCAGTATATGCCATATTAGAAATAGTGACTGATTCATAATGTTGTGACACATACTGTTAGAAGATGCTGATGTCAGCTCCAGCCACCCGTCTGTTGTCTGCTATTATGTAAATGAGTCTAGTATGGCTTCTAAAATTCTTTCATCCATTGTTGGTTGTGCTAAATAACCCTGCAATTGTACGAAGGAGTTCTGTGTTGATATGTATGATAATGTGTATTGTAGTTAGGGAGTCACATTGGTTGCTTTAAGGGATTAGTTAATTAGCTCATGTTAATTTATGTTTCTGGTTAGAGGTGTATTATGTGCAGGAGGGAACCTCCTCTTTAACTGTATATAAGACAATATTCTTGTTCTAATAAACAGTCTGATGGTAGATGTCTGGGGTAGATGTCTGTTAATATTACAGTGGGGGTTATTGTGGATATTACAGTGGGGGAGATGTCTGTGGATATTACAGTGGGAAGATGTCTGTGGATATTACAATGGGGGAGATGTCTGTGGATATTACAGTGGAGAGATGTCTGTGGATATTACAGTGGGGGAGATGTCTGTGGATATTACAGTGGGGAGATGTCTGTGTATATTACAGTGGGGGAGATGACTGTGGATATTACAGTGGGGGAGATGTCTGTGGATATTACAGTGGGGAGATGACTGTGGATATTATAGTGGGGGAGATGTCTGTGGATATTACAGTGGGGGTGATTGTGGAAATTACAGTGGAGAGATGTCTGTGCATATTACAGTGGGGAGATGTCTGTGGATATTACAGTGGGGAGATGTCTGTGGATATTACAGTGGGGGAGTCTGGATATTACAGTGGGGGAGTCTGTGGGTATTACAGTGGGGGAGTCTGTGGGTATTACAGTGGGGAGATGTCTGTGTATATTACACTGGGGGAGATGTCTGTGGATATTACAGTGGGGGAGATGTCTGTGGATATTACACTGGGGGGAGATGTCTGTGGATATTACACTGGGGGAGATGTCTGTGTGTGATGACCGGGGAGGGGGAGCCCCACGGCCACGCACATACGCTTAATGGTTAGCGACTTAGTTCTTGGGGCTAGGAGCCCAGGGTCTGGTGGTATTAACCCTTAGTGAGGGTCGGATGGTATTAACCCTCTCTGTCACGTGACGCCACTGTAGTCTTGGTATACCCCAGGAAACTACAGCTCCGGGGGCCTCCGTATCCCCGCTAGCTAGGGTGGTAATAACACAGTCCACAACAGGGGTCAATATAACGAAGGCTTTACTGGCATGAAGACAGATGTCAAAATCTTCACAGCGTTCACACAAAGTGTCGCAAAGGTTCCACAGACAGTCTCTAGAGGACCACACAGCTGACAATGCCTGGGCTTGGCTTATCATATATCTTCGGCTTTTGCGGCTGGATTAGTAATACTGGGCCTATGCTTGACTAGGCTGAAGAATAGATGCACTTACTGAAGTGTCGGTAGACTTGAGGCTTTTCGTCGGAATGAAGGATTGATCCGATAATTGCGCTGAAGTACTGATTCTTTAGTATTTAGGGGTACTCCGCGATTTGCTGTACTTTCTCCTGAACGGGAGGTCTCTGGCCTGCACTGATTCTCCTCTGACTGAAATCTGCTCTGACTGAAATCTGCTCTGACCTGTCAGCAACTGTGTGTAGCACTAGTCTGCCCTAAACAGGAACTCCCACCCTTTATAGCAATGTGAGGAGACTGAAGCCCATTGGTTGAGAGCTGAGGGAGACTGAAGCACCTTGGTTGAGAGCTGAGGGAGACTGAAGCCCATTGGCTTGAGAGCTGAGGGAGACTGAAGCCCATTGGCTGAGAGCTGTGAATCATAGAGACTTATCTGCATTCCCCTTGGAACTTACATTTAAAGTTTGTTACAAGTTAAAGTATAATACAACACCATAAGGTCTTGTCTAGCACTTAGTCCTACTGACTCTCATACACTCTGACTAAACATAAAATGGCGGACTAAACCTCTTAAAGCGTTACGCACCTAATAAATGTATTATCAACTATAACAGTATAAATCACATCATAACTAGCTGAGTCCCTGCAGAGGAGGCCCCACAAGCCGAGGGTCTCAATCTGACAGGGCCTACAGCAAATACCTGTACTGGGACACCACAAACCCCACCACTAAACAGAAGTCGTCCTCGACGATTAAGGCACTGACGGATTGAGGAACGAGGTGACCTTGGGGCCACTAGAAGTCCTGAGGCACTTGTACACCAGTGTCCATTCCAGGTTCTTTGGAAAAAATAAACATATATGAACAGGATCATATGATAAGTCCTGAGGCATTATACACATAAATGTCCCTTGCAGGATTTTTAGATAAAGTGAGATCATCATTTCGTACAGGGTAAGTGATTATTTGGGTCCCAGACAGAATATAGACCTATTTAAACATTACAGTACCACTCAGTTTTGAACATGATTTACGTTTATGGACCCTATTTGTACTATCCTAGGCATATTATAACAGGATTTTATTGTTAGATTACACTTTGACTATGAAACCAGTACACACATATATACATTGATAAAGCTTTTCTACGCACTCTCTATTATTAGACTATGCATGTGATACACTCTACACCTTTTTCATATTTATCTAGCCAACTTTATATAAGCTTATATTGCTTTACCGTATACTATAGTATCACATGTTATGTACAGGAAACACACTTTTAAGAGTGACCAGGTTTTGGATTGGGCTACCGGAGGCTTTCTACCCAATGCCTTGGCTACTGGGGCCCTTAGGCTATTAGCTCTTCTCCCCAGAACACACTTTTAAGACTGACCAGGTTTTGGATTGGGCTGCCGGAGGCTTTCTACCCAATGCCTTGGCTACTGGGGCCCTTAGGCTATTAGCTCTTCTCCCCAGAACACACTTTAATATTTGCTAGACATTTTTATTCTATGCCTGAAGTACACAATTAGAATTTTTTTTTTTTTTTTTTTTTTTAGAGGATACCCTTTTCTTTTTGTAGTGCTTAAGTGAGGGATAGGAGACTTACTGGCCAGGTATGTTCCTATGCACTAAATAGGGTAAATAGGTAACTAGTGACATATTAGATACCTCTACAGTGAGTTAGTAATGCCGTATACTTGATATGTATACTAACTGAAGTGTATGTAGTCTATCTACATATATTGTATGTATAATTAATAGATTAATCCCTATATCTTGCTGGGGGATGTCCGAAATTAGATCTAGTGGATCTACGCAACACCATTTCCAAGTTTTCTGGAGCACTGTTTTCTCCTTGAACACTTGCTTCTTCTTCATCTTGGACAATGGGGGCAAGTGATGGCTCTAGACTTATGGAGCTTTCTCCCATACTAGAAGGTTCTGATGGGATTGAAGCAGGCGGGCGGATGGCTGGAGTAAACTCTGGAGCTTCTGGTGTCAAGACTGAGGTTGGTGGAATGGAACTGACTGGCACATAACCAAAGAAGACGTTTTGATCAGAAGGGAAGAGAGGATCATCTTCGAACATCAGAAGTGGCCTCTCAGGCTCAACTGGCTTGGTGGGCTGTACTTGTGCTGGCTGAACTGGAGGTGGAAGACTTGGTGGTGCAGAAGGAGGCACCAACCCAGGCAGGTCCCCGTTGTGACACAGTTTGATCCGGTTTTGGTGGACAACTTGTGGTTCATATCCGGCTTTTTGAACTGAGTAGACATCAGAGTCCGGATAAGGGATGGAAATCACTGTGTATGGTTCAGTTTCCCAAAGGGAGTCCAACTTATGGGTCCTCTGATGCTTCTTCAGCCAGACTTTATCACCAACTTGCGACTGCTGGGCGGAGGCATGGCGGTTGTAGTCCTGTTGCTGCCTATAGTGTGCCTCGCCCATCTTTTTGCTGACTATCTCTCTCGCTTCCTGAATCCTTTTCTGATGTTCAGAGACCCACTCTGAAGAGGCTTGGGGTGAGTGGTTAAAAGGTGCTTGAAGTCCAAAGACTCTGTCTTTAGGCAGTTGACCGTGTCGGCCCATCATGAGGTAAAATGGAGTATAACCAGTGGAACAGTGGACGGTATTGTTGTAGATTTCCAACAATTCGGGCATTAGTTGAGGCCACTCTTCAGGTCGGGATACAGAGGCCGCTATCAGCATGTGGATAAAGACCTGGTTGATCCTCTCACAGAGTCCATTCCCTTGCGGGTGATAAGCAGTGGTCCTGAGTTTATTGGCTCTTCTGCTGGACCTGTAATTCGTTTTCCTGAGGGCCGGTCCTCGACCTCAGGGGATGCCCGTTTAAAGCCCAGCATTGCATCTTCCAATGACCGGGTTTGTTACAGTAATCACAGTTACAGTAATCACCTACTAGAAGGACCCGAGCGAGGCCCGCTATAACGGGGAGGAGGAGCAGGGGTAGATCTCTTAGTCACGGGAGGCTCTCTAAGTGCCCGAGTGGTGTGATTAGCCAACTCCTTTACCACCTGGGTAAGCTGGGCAATATCTTGTTTAACCCCTTGAATCTCAGTAATTGTAGTGGAGGCTGGGGTGTCAGCCACGGGTGCGGGGGCTGGTGGTAACAGTGGTGCAGGGCATGTCGCCACACCCATAGGTTCCACTTTGGGGTCAGGATTCTCCTCAGGGTCTGCCCCCTGCTCTATAACTTGAAGGGCTAGGCGCTTGAAGGCAGAAAGACATATTGGGGTTCTGTACAGCTAACATCTTTAACTGCGCCTTGTCCCATTTATTTTGGACCCCTTCTATGAATCTATCCATCAATAATTTGTTACCCTGGTCAGGGGTGATGTTGTCCAGTTTCTGGACTGCCTCCAGGGCATTCTGCAAGGCTACTGCATATGCCCTTAGTGTTTCCCCCGGCTTTTGTCGCCTCTCGTACAGCCTGAGGCGGACCTCCGAGGGTGAGTGGGACTCAAATACCTGATGCAATCCCTCGAAGATCTGACCCACTGTAGTCTTCTCAGAAGTGGGCCAGGTACGGACCTCGGTCGGACAAGACAGTTTCCGGACATCCAAGTATCTGTACCCAATGGGTGTAGAACATCTGGGCTGTTGTCTTGGCTGTTAAGTCTTTGACTGGCACAACCACTACCCACTTGGAATAGTGATCCACCATAGTGAGAGCATATGAATACCCGGACCGGGTAGGCGACAGCTAGACATGATCCAAGGCGACCAATTGGTTAGGCCTCTCGCTCTGGATGGAATGGAGAGGTGCTCGCGCATTCTTGCGACCATTCTTGGTGATATTGCAGACTGCACACTCACTGCACCACTTTTCAACGTCGCTCCTCATTCCAATCCAGTAGAACCGGCGTCGGATGGTGGCTTCTGTTTTATGGACCCCAAAGTGTCCTGACTGGTCGTGGTAGGCATTCAATACCATGGCGGCGTCTCTCCGAGGGATCAGAATCTGATGTAGCCTTTCACCTGACACTGGGTCCAAGAAGTTCCTGTACACCATTCCTTTGTGCACAAATAGTCTTTTCCTCTGACGCCACAATCGCTTCAATTCGTAGTCCTTCTGACCCCGTCGTAACTGGTCAATAAATACTCCTGCAGATCTCCCATAGTCTGACTTTCTTCCTGTAGGGTCCTCCAGGTATACAGGTCTTCCTGGATTGCTTTAGACCCAGATTCATTCCCCTCGCGGGTGACGACCACATCCTGATTCACAAATCTTTGATAGAAGGGAGGCATCTCCACATCTTCCCACCTGTCCTCCACTGGGGGATCTTCGCCCGGAGCCATGCGTGATAGTACATCCGCATTAATATTAGACTTGCCACTTCGATACTTGATAGAGAAGTCATAGTTGGCCAGTCTGGAGGCCCATCTTTGCTCAAGGGCACCTAGTTTAGCGGTGTTCAGGTGAGCCAGGGGGTTGTTATCGGTGTAGACCGTGAAGGAGGTGGCTGACAAATAGTCCTTAAATTTTTCGGTGACTGCCCACACGAGGGCCAGGAGTTCTAACTTGAAGGAACTATAGTTAGAATCATTCTTCTCAGCTCCTCGCAGATTCCGGCTGGCGTAAGCGATCACCCTCTCTTGTTTTCCCTGCGTCTGGGACAACACTGCACCAAGTCCTTCGAAACTGGCATCTGTATACAGTCGGAAAGGCTGAGTATAATCCGGATAGGCCAGGATGGGAGGCTCTGTCAATAGATGTTTTAGAGCTTGGAAGGCCACCTCTTGCTCTTTGGCCCATTCCACAGGCAGCTTCCCATTATAGTTCCCCTTGGCCGTGTCTCGCAGGAGAGAGGTCAATGGCTCGGCAATTTGTGCAAAATGAGGAATAAAGCAGCGGTAATATCCCACAAATCCTAAGAAGCTCTGAATATCCTTAACGGTGCGTGGGGTAGGCCAATTCTTGACAACTTCCACTTTAGCTGGATCAGGTTGGACCCCCTCGGTACTGACGACGTGGCCCAGGTAATGTACTTGTGGCTTGAGTAGGTGGCACTTGGAGGGTTTAACTTTCAGACCATGCTGGATCAGTACTTGGAAGACGTCGGACAGGTGAGTCAAATGTTCCTGATAGGATTTGGAATACACAATCACGTCATCCAGGTAGAGTAGGACACTCTGGAAGTTAAGGTGTCCCAGACATCTCTCCATCAGCCGTTGAAAGGTAGCCGGGGCATTGCACAGCCCAAAGGGCATACTTTTAAATTCGAAAAGACCCATGGGGGTGACAAAGGCTGTTTTCTCCCTGTCTTCGGCGGCCATGGGCACCTGCCAGTATCCGCTGGTCAAATCCAATGTAGAGAAGTAGGCCGCAGAACCCAGCGCAGTGAGTGACTCCTCAATCCGGGGGAGAGGGTATGCGTCTTTATGGGTGATGTCGTTCAATTTCCTGTAATCAACACAGAAACGGATGGTCCCATCCTTCTTCTTAACTAACACCATGGGTGCTGCCCAGGAACTCTGGCTCTCTTGTATTACATCCGCCTTCTACATGTCGGTTAACAGTTTCTTGACGGTTTGGTACATGCCTGGTGCCACGGGCCGATGCCTTTCCTTGATGGGGGGCTTGTCGCCGGTCAGGATTCGATGCTTAATCATGGAGGTCTTTCCAAAATCGGTTGGGTGTTTGCTGAAGGCACTCTGGTACCTTTTCGCCACCTCGATGACCCCTTCGACTTGTTCTGGTGGGGTGAGAGATCCTCCTATTTGCAGCTGGTGCCACCAAGGTTCTGGAGAGTTTTCGGTAGCCCCTGACAGGGTTTGGGCACTCAGCTGTTGGACCGCCTTCCGTGAAGAGAGTATGTCACTGGAATCCAAGAAAACCAGTTGGGCCACTGGAGTGTACTTTGGCAAGGTGGTGGCTACGCCGGACAAATTAACTAGGCGAACTGGGACCCGTCCATTCACCACCGTCACTAGGCTCCTTGCAGCTCGGACCAAAGGAAAATCTTCAGATTGTATAGGCTCCAGTAAGGCCTGATAGTCCTGATTCCTTACACCAGGGCGCGCCCGACACCACAAAATTGTCTCTGTGTTCGGCTGCAGGGTCACGGACCTCATGTCTTGGATCCGAACTTTACCGATTTCTCCTCCCTGGTTCGCGAACTTCTGTTCTGCTCTCAGAATTTTGAGATGGTGTTGCGCAGTCCTCTGGCCTGAGGGAGACATGTGGGGGAGAGAGGCATGCAAGGCATCTAAGATATCACTGAAGCAATGTCTCATTATATTCATCCCCAATATAAACTCTGTTGCCCCTGATACTGTGACATTAGTGACAATTATCCCTTGCCCTCTAAGTGTGTGACCTCTCAGCTGAATAGTGGGCTCCCAATACCCATGTCTGGGAATTGGTTTCCCGTCCCCTGCCATAACACTAAAATCCATATCATCTGGTTCACACAACGAATCGACATTCCAGTATTTATAGAATAGGGCCTTAGAGATGGTAGACACCTGCGAGCCTGTATCAATCAGGGCGTGCAGTTGGACACCATCTATGGTAACATTTACATAGGGGCAGGATGCAATGTATTAGGACTGTCCTTGAGTGCGCTGTCCTTGAGTGCGCTGTCCTTGAGTGCGCTGTCCTTGAGTGCGCTGTCCTTGAGTGCGCTGTCCTTGAGTGCGCTGTCTTTGAGTGCGCTGTCTTTGAGTGCGCTGTCTTTGAGTGCGCTGTCTTTGAGTGCGCTGTCTTTGAGTGCGCTGTCTTTGAGTGCGCTGTCTTTGAGTGCGCTGTCTTTGTATGCCGGTATTATTTTCTATTGCCGGACACGTTGCTATGGCTGCGCCTGGCAACTTCCTTTTTTAATCCGGTCAGCAAATGTTTCCTCGGTGCAACACAGAGTGGATTCTCTAGTTCCGGCTTGCACACTGAAGAGGCGTCGCCGCCGGGGCTTGACTGGGCGGAGCTGCGACCGCTGCCGCGTGCGGGAAATGCTGGAAACAATTTAACCCCTTCAGGTACAGACTTTCTCCACTTAACAATGGCAGCTAACAGTCTTTCCTTCACCTTCCCCACCACTTGTATTTGCGCCTCGCTGAGTAAATTACTTTCAATGACACAGTTCGGATTCTGGGGGGGGGAAGGACTTGCTTTAGTGGCTGAATGGCTAAGGCGTACACCCGAATCCTGTTCGTGACGCCAGAAAACGAAGTGATGACCGGGGAGGGGGAGCCCCACGGCCACGCACATACGCTTAATGGTTAGCTACTTAGTTCTTGGGGCTAGGAGCCCAGGGTCTGGTGGTATTAACCCTTAGTGAGGGTCAGATGGTATTAACCCTCTCTGTCACGTGACGCCACTGTAGTCTTGGTATACCCCAGGAAACTACAGCTCCGGGGGCCTCTGTATCCCCGCTAGCTAGGGTGGTAATAACACAGTCCACAACAGGGGTCAATATAACGAAGGCTTTACTGGCATGAAGACAGATGTCAAAATCTTCACAGCGTTCACACAAAGTGTCCCAAAGGTTCCACAGACAGTCTCTAGAGGACCACACAGCTGACAATGCCTGGGCTTGGCTTATCATATATCTTCGGCTTTTGCGGCCGGATTAGTAATACTGGGCCTATGCTTGACTAGGCTGAAGAATAGATGCACTTACTGAAGTGTTGGTAGACTTGAGGCTTTTCGTCGGAATGAAGGATTGATCCGATAATTGCGCTGAAGTACTGATTCTTTAGTATTTAGGGGTACTCCGCGATTTGCTGTACTTTCTCCTGAACGGGAGGTCTCTGGCCTGCACTGATTCTCCTCTGACTGAAATCTGCTCTGACTGAAATCTGCTCTGACCTGTCAGCAACTGTGTGTAGCACTAGTCTGCCCTAAACAGGAACTCCCACCCCTTATATCAATGTGAGGAGAATGAAGCCCATTGGTTGAGAGCTGAGGGAGACTGAAGCCCATTGGTTGAGAGCTGAGGGAGACTGAAGCCCATTGGCTTGAGAGCTGAGGGAGACTGAAGCCCATTGGCTGAGAGCTATGAATCATAGAGACGTATCTGCATTCCCCTTGGAACTTACATTTAAAGTTTGTTACAAGTTAAAGTATAATACAACACCATAAGGTCTTGTCTAGCACTTAGTCCTACTGACTCTCATACACTCTGACTAAACATAAAATGGCGGACTAAACCTCTTAAAGCGTTACGCACCTAATAAATGTATTATCAACTATAACAGTATAAATCACATCATAACTAGCTGAGTCCCTGCAGAGGAGGCCCCACAAGCCGAGGGTCTCAATCTGACAGCAAATACCTGTACTGGGACACCACATGTGGATATTACAGTGGGGACTATATATGGTGGTCCCGAAAAATGCATGTGCGTTATAATTAATCGAAATTAGTCGATTAATCAATTAAATAAAAAATCGATTAATCGAACACAACATTTTTAATCAGTAACAGCCCTAATTATAATGGATATAATGGATGGAATTATATATATTTCATGTTTTATGGTTCTAAACGCCCATGCAAATTAGCCTGCAGTTAAAAAAGTATAACAGTATGTAAGATTTGATGCCTATATAGCTGCCTCTTCCGACCCTGTCTTCCTAAGCCTTGGCCTACAATTGTCATTGTGGTTAATACAGTTCTGGACTAAGCTTTTGCATGCCAGATTAATATAGTTTAGATAAAGCCAGGCATCTAGTCCAAATTACATAAGACACTTGTTTGGTATTTCAGGAAAATATGTATATACAAATAGCAGAAACCCCAAGTATGCTATAGAATAGTATACGAACAGAATAATGAAGTGTTCATTTTCAAACCTGGTATCTGATGAATAAACTTGAGTGTTGTTCTTGGCAGATGCTCAATACAACTCAGCATTTTTTCATTGCTAATGGCTTTAAGGGCAGCCATTTAACAGGGATAATGAAAGGCAGGTTCGCTTAGTCATTTATAATTCCATTAGCATTAAAATTAGCATTATTTTCTGCAATTTATACGAATCAACGCCAAAGAGAAAACGAAAAACACCTCTCATTAGTTTCCTCGATGAAAAAAAAGGCAAATTACAGAGTAAAGTTCAAATACGTGCCCAATGGCTTATACATAAAGTGACCTCCATCAAAAGATGTTTTGTTGTGAACTATGCAATCATGGAAATAATAACTAAATTAAATTTATACAAAGCAAATTATGGCATTTATCAAAGTATGGGAGTTGCACATGACCAAAGTTTTTTTTTTCTGTTTAAGGCTAGGTTCACACTATTGCAAACACAGACATTGCATGTGATTAACATCGCATTGCTGTGCCGATCGCATGTGATGTCTTTGCATTGCGAATTAAGCCATACAGTTGTATGGCTGAACTCACGTTAGCTTTGCACAAAAAGGTGCAGAAATCTTTTTTTCCCCTGAATTTGAATTGGATGGCATGGGGTGAATACCAGATGTCATCCGATTCCTGTTTGAATTCACAGTTCGCACAAATCGCAAAAAGTAGTACAGAAACTACTTTTTGAAATCGGTGCAGCGCAGCAGATGCGGCGTCTTATCGATTAAGGCGGTGCCATTTCCGTCAAATGCCGCTGATTTGACATGCGATTTTACATGTCACACCAGTGTGAACCAGTGTGGTTCCAGCAAAGTGTCAAAAGTGGCAGTTAATGTCCAATTTTCCGCCACAATATCGCAGTTCCTCTATAAGTCGCTGATCGCCGCCATTACTAGTATTACAAAAAAAATTTAAATCAAGTATATATACCATAGTTTGTAGACGCTCTAACGTTTGCCTAAACCAATCAATAAATGCTTATTTTGTTTACCAAAGACGTAACAAAATACATATTGGGCTAAATTAGTTTTGTAGGGTTTTATAGCAGAAAGTAAAAAAAAATTGTTTTGTTTTTTAAAATTGTCGATTTTTTGTTTATATTGCAAAAAAATAAAAAGGGGTAATCACATAGCACCAAAAGAAAGTGTCCGCCATAATGTCGCAGTCATGAAAAAAATCGCTGATCGCCGCCATTAGTAGTAAAAAAAAAAAATTAATAAAAATGCAATAAAACTATCCCCTATTTTGTAAACGCTATAAATTTTGCGCAAACCAACCGATAAACGCTTATTGTGATTTTTTTGACCAAAAATAGGTAGAAGAATACGTATCGGCCCAAACTGAGGAAAAAATATGTTTTTTATACATTTTTGGGGGATATTTATTATAGCAAAAACTATAAATTATTGCAATTTTTTCAAAATTGTCGCTCGATTTTTGTTTATAGTGCAAAAAATAAAAACCGCAGAGGTGATCAAATACCACCAAAAGAAAGCTCTATTTTTGGGGAAAAAAGGACGCCAATTTTGTTTGGGAGGCACGTGGCACGACAGCGCAATTGTCAGTTAAAGCGACCCAATGCCGAATCGAAAAAAGGGGCAAGGTCCTTTAGCTGCATTTTGGTTGGGGTCTTAAGTGGTTAAAGTAGTATTGTGATAACACATGAATTGCGGTAGCGCGGTGAGTAGTGTTTTCTATAAATGAACTCTGATTGCTGCAGTATATTAACTGATATAAAATAAGCCCATAAACTTCATAATAACACCAAGCAGGTAAACAAGGCATTACCAACATTGACTAACACATATAACACAGAGATTTGTTATCCTGCTTATATACTGGGTATTTTTTTTTTCAGCAGACATGGGCTACACCTGTCTGCAGAGTGTTGTAAAATCGCATCACAAGGCCATAAATACTTAGTAATTTCTAGAATCACCCAAACACACCCACAAGAGACGAGCATGTAAAACCAACACTAGAAGTCTATTCATTTGTAAAAATCAGTCCCAGCCTTCTGGATCCAGTAAACCTAGGCATGTCAACACATGCACAGATGGAAGGGAAGATCTTGAAAAAAACATTCTATACATAAAAGACGCCTCTGTAAAATAGACTGAAGTGCGCTGTAAGCTGTCTCTGTGTGTTCAGCTGGTTTCAGCGACAGGCAAAGAAAGTAGAATATGTTTTGTTTTGTACAGTATGCAGGTGATTGGTGTGCACATTCTCTAGTACTTAGTTTTATGTTACTCATACTCAGACTTTATCTTTGTTATCTGATCAATTTAATGTTTTAGGATTATCCCAGTGTAGCTGAGAATATCATGTGATTTCCAGGCTGAATTTTACATTTTTCATGATTGCTGGATAATGACAACTCTTTTGTAACTATTTCCTTATAGAACATGGCTCCTTAGCCACCGTTACATCCGCTTCAAGGGATAACAGTCTACATAGTTTACATCAGCCTTTCTCAACCTTTTACCCTAGAACAGTGGTTAACCAACTGTGGTTACCCAACTGTGGCCCGCTAGCCAGATGTGGCCCGTTGCTTAACTTTATCTGACCCTTGGGGTATTATTCCTACCATTGATAGAAGGCACTATTGCTCCTACTCACACCAATGATAAGGCACTGTAACTTTCACAAAAAGTGGGGCATAACTTGTCATGTTGACACCAATGATGGGATACTATTCCTTTCATTGATACCAATGATAGGGCACTATTCCCCCACTGACACCAACAATGGGGCACTATTCTTCCCATTGACACCAATAATCGAGCGCTATTTCTTCAATTGACACCAATGATGGGGCACTATTCCTCCCTTTGACACCAAGGATGGGGTACTTTACCTTCCACTGACACCAACGGTGAGGCACTACTCCTTCCACTAATACAGGCAGTCCCCAAATTACGAACACAATAAGGACTGTAGGTTTGTTCGTAAGTCGAAGTTGCTCGTAAGTCGCAACACTGCATTTGTAAGTGCAACTTCTGGTTGGAACACTGCATTCTTAAGCATAACGTCTGCCTGTGCATGGATGTGGGATGTTTCCGGGCGTTTGTTATGTTATCTGGGGCTCTTCTGACCATGCAGTACATGTAGCACTGCAGTGTGGGATGTGTTCGGAGGTGCTCAGAGGTATCCAGGACCAGCGTGGAGCACAAGTGGCTGTTCGGGCACTATTTCTGTTCCTTCTGACCATAGACGTTATGTACGTTTTTCTGCCACTGACCACCAAGCCTGAGGCATTTTTACGCCCACCCACTGACACAAAAGCATTTTCTATTTACACTGGTCACACAGTCCATCCCCCCCCCCCCCCCCCCAAAAAAAAAAATTTTTTAAGAACTATAACTTTGTCCTTTGTTTAGAAAGTTTGGCGATTTGGAGACCCCTGCCCTAGTGGAACCCTTGGAAAAATGTTTAGATCTTGGAGAATCCATGGTA
>CM056049.1:626160459-626182959 GCA_029574335.1 Rana kukunoris | reverse complement strand
CCCGGAGTATAGGGGATTCCCATGTACTTAAGCCACGGTTCCCAAGTTTCAGTAAACAAAATAGTTTTATCTAACATTAAACTAATTCTCTTTTCCTGCTCCATGATCCATGTGACTTTTCTCTTCATGTGTAGAATAGAGACCGACTGTTTCTTCCATGCGGCTGCAATAGTAATTCTGGCGCCTGTCAGGATAAATAGAATCAGTTTTCTGGTAACCTTCGATATTTGTGGGATTAGACCATTCAATAGAGCGATTGCTGGAGACTGATGCACATTACACCCTGTTACTCGTCTGACAATGTGAAACACCTTATTCCAATAACCCCGAATCTTTGGACATTCCCACCAAGTGTGAAACATGGACCCTATTCCCTGGCAACCTCTAAAGCATAAGGGTGAGTATGAAGGATACATCGAGGCCAATTTAAGAGGGACCATGTACCATCTAGTAAAGATCTTCGCATTGGCTTCCGCCAGAGATACACTTAGCAAACCCTTGATAGATCTAGCAAAATTTCCATACCAATCCTCTAAGTCCCATTCATCTCCAAGTTCTCTTTCCCAAGCGAGCATGTGGGGTAATTTTGTATCATTTGTCGCGAGAGATTTATAAATAACTGAGATATTACCCCGTCTCGCCGAGGCTTGGTCGCATCTATGTTCAAATGGAGATAGGGAGCCAGAAATTAGATTATCAGACCAAAGATTTTGGGCGTAATCATGTAATAGAGAGAATTTCAATCTCTCGGAGGAGGGGAGATCAAAATTATCAACAAAAAATTGTTCGGGTAAAGGGCCCAATCTTGAGAAGAGCTGTCCAATGCGGTACACCCCCTTGTCATGCCACCATTTGAAGGAGTCGACGTCGACTCTAGATGCAAAGATCGGATCCAGGAAAACCTCCGCTAAGGGTTGACCTTTCGAGACCAGAGAAGGATTTTTCCTAAGTGAATCCCAAATTACTAAAGCTTGAGAAAGGGTTGGGGACATAATAGCGGGTCTGTGTTTGGGGGTACACCACATCAAATTTTCTATAGTAAACGCAGAAGATGCTTGTTCTTCTATATTAATCCAATCAGGACGGTCCTTTTTAAGATATACTTCAGATAGTTGGGCCAACCTAGCAGACTGGTAGTACCACCACAAATTCGGGACTCCTAAACCCCCCTGTTCAGTTAGATTGAAGAGGCTTCGAGAAGGAACACGCGGACCCTTCTTGTTCCAAACGAATCTGGTGATTTTGCCCTGAAATGATTTTAGGTGACTTTTAATTATTGGGATGGGCAATGAGCGGAAGAGATATAAAAGTCTGGGGAGCAGAGTCATCTTAACCGAATTAATCCTACCAATCCATCCTATTTTCTGGGAACCCCAATCATTTAAATCTTTCTCAAGTTTTTTTAAACGTAGGAGGATAGTTGGCAGAATAGAGATTCTCAAACTTCGAAGTCAGGTTGATTCCTAAATATTTGATAGATGAAATTTCCCATTTGAATTCATATTTGTTTTTTAACATTAAAACTGTGGGTTCAGGGAGTGACACATTAAGCGCTCTGGATTTAGCCCAATTTACTTTGAGGCCCGACACTCTAGCGAAGTCAGTCAATAGGTAAATAATTTCAGGAAGAGAGGATGGAGGTGAGGTTATGAAAAGTAATAGATCATCTGCAAATAATGCACATTTATGTTCCTTTTGAGAGCATTTAATTCCCTTGATATCCGGGTCATCACGAATAGCTATAGCCAAAGATTCGATCATGACTGCGAATAGCATAGGAGACAAGGGGCATCCTTGTCGTGTGCCCCTCCGGATCTTAATAGGTTCTGAGAATAGGCCCTGTACACAGAGTTTAGCTTCCGGACATGAATAGAGCGCAGATAAGATTCCCATGAATTTAGAGCCGAAACCCCATCGCTTCAGTACCCTAAACATATATGGCCAGTACACTGAGTCGAAGGCTTTCTGGAGATCTAGGGAAAGGAGCATTCCTTCTTGTCCACGATCCCCAGTCCACCCAGATTGTAGAATGGAAATCAGATCAACTGCCCTTCTTATCTGGTCCGGTCCCTGCCTCCCTGAAATGAATCCTACCTGATCCCCATTAATATATTGGTTCATGAAAGGGGACATTCTATTGGCCATAATTTTGGTTAATATTTTGAGGTCGTTATTAATAAGAGATATTGGCCTGTAATTTTCAACTAGACTAAGGTCTTTATCAGGTTTCGGGATCACTGAGATATAAGCCATATTAAGTTGTTTATTAATAGAAATACCATCTGTCAAGGAATTATAAAAGCGAGTTAAGTAGGGCGTAAGGATAACTGAGAATGTTTTATAATATGGGGAGGAAAAACCATCGGGTCCCGGTGCCTTATCCGTCTTTAGATTTTGAATTACTGATAGAACTTCCTCAGTTGATATGGGAGCCTCCAATATCTCCATATGTTCCTTTTTCAAAGTAGGAAGACTTATTTTATCCAAGAATTTCTCTATTTTATCTGAAGTAGATTTATCGTCAAAAGCGTAAAGTCTAGAATAGAGATCATGGAAGGTTTCCATCATCCGCTGAGGATTTAAAGTAAGGGATCCATCTGCTTGTCTAATCTTGGGGAGCGTCTTCGATTTAAATCTAGGTGACAATTTATTTGCTAACATCGGCCCTATTTTATCCTTCAATTGGTAAAATCTGGCACCTGTCCATTTATTCATATCTTCTCCTGCCCGTGCTGTTAGTGCTAAGTTCAGGGCCGATCTAGCGGCATCAAGTGAAGAGGTGGGAAATCCAGAAGGATCTGACTTATGTTTTCTGCGCAAGTCTAGATATTTCTCTTCTAGCTCTCTCACCTCCACCCTCTTTTGTTTTTTAAGTCTGGACGCAATTTGTATTATTTTGCCTCTAACTGTTACCTTGTGGGCCGCCCATAGAGTTTCCGGGGAAACTTCTTGTGTATCATTAAATTCAAAATATTCCTTTATAGCTTGTTCAATTTCCGTCACAAGGGCTGGATTTTTTAAAATAGATTGATTAAGAGTCCAATGAGACACTCTATGGGCTGTATTCTCCCGTCTTAGAGATACCAGTACCATAGAATGGTCCGACCATGGAACATCTGCAATAGTTGACTCAACAGCTGCCGGGACATGATGATTCGAAATCAATATGTGGTCTATTCGTGAATAAGATAGGTGGGGATTAGAGAAATGTGTATAGTCTTTAGCGTTTGGGTTCAATTCTCTCCAAATATCAATCAACCTAGATTGGTGTAGCATACGTGCCACTTGAGTACTAGCTTTAGTCGGCCTAATTATTTTAGTCTTATTTGGTTTAGATTTATCCAAACCCGAATCAAAGGCCAAGTTGGAGTCCCCCCCCATAACTATGATACCCTCCATAAAAGGTCGGAGAGTATCTAGCATCTGTGAAAAAAAATTCTGTTGTCCCCTATTTGGTGCATAGTATGAGACAAAAGTGTACATTTTTTTATCTAGGGTTCCTTTAGCCAAAACAAATCTTCCTTCCGAGTCCCTGTATTCCTTAATCAAAGTGAATTTACAAAATTTAGAAAATAAAATAGCCACCCCTTTGGTCTTATTTTCCGCCTTAGATAAATAGAACACTGGAAAGTGAGCATGTAAAAAAGAGGGGGTGTACCGCCTTGGGAAGTGTGTCTCTTGTAGTAAAACAACATCCACATGCATAGACTTATAGACTTGAAAAGCCTTTTGTCTCTTAATAGGAGAGTTCAGCCCCTGAGTGTTGTGTGTTACAACACGAAGGGGTGTGGAAGAGCTATTTGGTCCAGCCATGGAACCTAAACCTTACATCCTCCAGAATGTATACCATGTAATGAGTCTGTAACCTAGAAAACCCATATCCTGACAGGTAGGCCGACAGAGAGGAGAATACAGAGTGGAAAGACAGGGAGAAAGAGGGAGAAATCAAAAGGAAAGAATAAAACAGTAAACAATAAAGCAAAATGTGGCATAACATAAGGTCAAACCATGACCCGAAATGGGGGGAGGGACTAATCTCCCTTCCCCCATTTAAAGAAGAAATTCCAAAGTGGTCCAGTGTTGAGGGACCAAACACCCGCTTCCCAGGACGACAAAAAGTCTGTCTGGAAAGTGAGTAGAGGCTCAATGCCTCACCACCACCCATTACCAACAGTCTATACGTTATCCTATACAACTTGTTTTTAGGAAGAAATTGATCTCGTACAGTTTATGCATTAAGACATGTGCCGTAACGAGGTTTCCCAGAGGAGGAGCGATGAAGAGGGAAGAGAAAAAGGGGGGGGGGAACCCACATAATATGCATACACCCATATATATTATCCTATATATACATATAAGCTCACAAGGGAGGGAGAGAAGAGAGAAAGAAAAAACAAAAAAATGAGAAATGTTCTCCTCCCTCCTCCTTCCCCCCCCCCTGTAGTTTCAAATATTAATCTCATTGGGGGAAGAAAAAACAACAACAAAAAAAAAAAACCCTTCTTTGTAATTTCAAATATTATATGTATACCCCTATATATATTCTCATATAAACGCATACAATCTCATTGGGGAAAAATAAATAAAAACATTTCTTTGTAATTTCACATATTATATGCATACCCCTATATATATTCTCATATATACACATATAATCTCATTGAGGGAAAAAAAAAAAGGGAGGGGGCCCCCCCTTTCTTTGTAATTTCAAATATTATATGCATACCCCTATATATATTCTCAAATAAACGCATATAATCTCATTGGGGAAAAATAAATAAAAACATTTCTTTGTAATTTCACATATTATATGCATATCCCTATATATATTCTTATATATACACATATACTCTCATTGGTGGAGGAAAAAAAAAAAAAAAGGGGGGGGAGTCTCCCCCTCCCCCCCCCCCCCCCCCCCCCTCAAATCCCCAATTGGTGTCTCCTCCGGGAAAGTTCAACTGGAATTAATGATCCAAGTCAGGTTGCTGAGTTTTTCCCAACTTTCCTGTGTTTGACTCTATTCCATTCGCCCGAAGTAGAGCTAGTAGGTGTCTGTCTTTTAGCTGAGAGAGGCTGTGGAGGTGTAGTATCCATGTCTGGTGCGGTTGCGATAATTCTTAGGTCTAATAGTAATCTTTCCCCCTCCTGAAAGTTGCGTACAGCATAATGTCTACCATTATAGGTGAATTTTAGAGCAAAGGGAAAGGCCCAATTATACTTGACTTCCTTCTTCATTAGGGCCGACAATAATGGTTTCATTGCTCTCCTCTTCTGAATAGTGTGGGGGGAAATGTCAGAAAATATTTGGATCTTTGCTCCTTGGTACTGCAAATGTTCTTGTTGACGGGACTTTTGCATTATTTCCTCTTTGGTGGAATAATAATGTGGTTTAACTACCACGTCTCTAGGTAAACCGTCCTTGCGTAACGGGCCTAAGGATCTGTGCGCTCTGTCTAATTCCAACTTATGTGCAGGAATGGATGGAATCAGATCTCTAATGATGTCTTGTATAGCAGAGTGAACATTAACTATGGATTCAGGTATCCCCCTTACCCTGAAATTATCTCTCCGAGATCTGTTTTCCAAATCATCTATCCTATCTTGAGCAGCTTCTAGTTGTTCTTGCATGAATTGTAGATGGTCAGTATTCTGATCAATCCTTGAAACATTAGCGTCCAATTTATGTTCAATAGATTCTATCCTGTTACCAATACTTTGGAAGTCTGCTCTGATATCTCTAGTGATCCTCTCAGCAGTCTGTGTCAGACCCTTGTCTAACATTTCAGCTATTCTGTTAAACAGATCAGTTACATTGAAAGAAACATCAAGAGCCCGTTCAACATTCACCTGCTCATGCCCAGGAGGAGGTTGTGAGGAGATTGCAGTAGAAATTACATGACCAGTCAACTCAGTGACTGTTCTTTCTTTCAGTACAGAGGAATATAGAGCAGGAGTTGGATTAGATCCCAGAGGATGAGTTATAGAGGTGACAGGCATTTGAGATGAAATTTGTCTGTCAGACATGGATGCCTCTGTAATGCTCAGCATGTGTGTCTGAGGTATGGCAGACATTTTGTGGAGATTTTTCACAGTGGAAAAGTCTTTGTTGTTAGTTCTGACTTGTTTGTGTTGTTTTCCCTTCATAAACTGGAACAACAATATTTACCAACACCCACAGGCGTCGTTATAATATCAGGAGCAGGGCTTATTGCGCTTTTGGATTCAAATGACCTTAAGCCAGGATATGTATTTTGCAGTGGACATTTGCCTTGCTAGACCCCAATAGAAAAAAATAGGGAGAAACCGTATGAATTGAGTATCCATATTGTGTACTGTTTGCTGCTGTCTTAAATGCGGCTGAGAAGGATCAATATATTCTGCTGTGGTTGATAGACAATCGGTGGCGAGTGAGGCACCCTCCTCAGGCCTCCATCATGGGAGCGCCTCACATATTAACAACAAGGGGCCTCAAAAATGGCGGCAATACCTTGATGTAGAGATCCGTTCTCGTCTCCAGTGTTACTATTATTTCTAATGGACTAATCACCATACCCCTACCATACATGTACTTTGTATCTGCGCTGACAGTTACCTTTCCTATTGTATTACTACAGCGATAACAGCTATCTCCTGGGTCTAGTCTATGTTCTTAATTTCATTAAACTTTCAAATCAGAGAGCACTAGATTGGCGTTTATTTATATGGTGGAGCGTAACTGCAAGACTTGATTCCATCTGATGCTTGCTAATATACCAGCTACCCTTCTGATGAGTGGCATATCTATCTTTCTTTCTATATCTATCTTTCTATCTATATCTATTTTTCTTTCTATATCTATCTTTCTTTCTCTCTCTCTGACTGTCTATCTATATTTCTTTATCTTACCCCACATCCCATCATTAACCCCCGCAGCGCCCCCCCCGGGCTGCTCAGTCTAAAATGCCCAGGCCTATTTTTTGTCCCAGTCCGGGCCTGCTTGCAGCTATACCTGTTGTTTGGATACCTCATCTGGTTGCAAGGAAGTTTATTCTGATCTTACCACCCCTGCTCTGCCCCCCTAAAATCTGTCTGTTTAAGCAGACCTACCTAAAGTTTAGGTCAGCTTTAACTACTTCTGCAAACCTGAACTCAAATGTGCTTGTAAACTGGGATAATCTCATGTGACCCCAGAAGGGCAACCAAGCTGATAAGAGGCATGGAGGAACTCAAATATGAGGAAAGATTAGAGGAACTGAATTTATTCACTCTTGAGAAGAGGAGAATAAGGGGGATATGATCAACATGCTCAAATATATATAGGTCCATATAGTGAACTTGGTGTTGAGTTATTCACGTTACAGTCATCACAGAGGACACGGGGGCACTCTTTACGTCTAGAGGAAAAGAGATTTCGGGCCAGATTCAGGTACATCTGCGCATTATTGGACCGGCGTAGCGCACCGCCTTTACGTTAGACTTGCGCAATGTAGCCGCGTGATCACCCTATTCTCGTAGCTTTTGCGCAGAAAATTGCGCATGCGTAACGTTATTTCAGAGGCGTAAGGCGGAGTAATACAAATTGGGAAGGACGTGGGCGTGTTACATTGAAATGAGCCGTGACCCCATGCAAATGAAGGGCCGGCCGGTTTGCGCATGCGCGCTTGAAGCAGACCATGGTCAGCACCTCTGTGCGCATGCTCACAACTCGGGAACGGCGCAATCAGTGAAATTGGAAGTGGACTAGGGCAACTTAGTGAACTACGCAAACAGCATAAATAGACAGACACAAATGCACTTCCTTTGCAAAAGTACATCCCTTTGTATCCCTTCCTATACAGCAAGGTGCTTTTGTTTATTAGCGTTTGTTTGTTTGTTTGTTTGTTTGTTTGTTTGTGACGTGTTTTTGCAGAGTGATTTTTGTCTTTTATGTGTTTTCTTTGTTGTTATTTTGTTTAAATTATATTTTTGCTGGGCATTTTTTATTTTTGCTCGTCATTTATTTTATTTTTTTGGTTCTGTTTGTGTATGATTTTGGAATGTGGGGGTGATATTCCTGCGGGAAAAGGGGTGTCACCCTCATTTGTGGTAGAGAAGTGATCCCCAGGTCTGTGTGAATGGTGTATGAATGTACAGTGACATAATTGGAGCCGTGGCATGGCGTTGCTGCTCACAAGTCCTGCATGGTGGGCTTGTGCCAATCCAATGTGATGAGGATGTGATGTGTCTGTGCTAGGGACCACAGTGGTGTGCATGCATGCATTCTCATTGTGCCATGATTAATGTGTGTGTTTTTAACGTGCAAAGATGCATATGTGAGCTGGCATGAGATGGGGTCATGAGATGGGGTCCCAGTGCATATGCAGAGTCACCTTGAAGGGAAAAGACAGCAGGATGTTAGTAGTGCATGTGCACCTTGTGATTTCAGCATCATGGGGGGGGCCAGTCATGCCTGCCACCCATGTCACTCACCAACCAGCCAGCTGTCCCCATACATGTTCTGTTCGAAATCTGTGGGGATGGGGCTATGATTGTATATGTAGCTGTCATGGGTGTCATGGGTAGTGCTATGTGTTGGGCTGCTGATGTCCTCCTGCACGGTTGTGGTTAATTCCATGATGGCATGAGGGGTGAATCTGAAGATGCGAGACACCTCAGAATCACTCATGCCATAGATGTCTATGCGTGTGTGATATATCCTCTCCCGTGAAGAGTGAAGAGTGAGGGGCTTGTATCAGATAAGAATATTGTATTAGATTAGATTAAATTGTAAGGTTTATATAAGCAAAAAAAAATAAAAAATAAAAAATCTCCCGTGCCCTCCTTAGTGCCCTCCTCAGTGCCCTCCTCAGTGCCCTCATCCTTCTTTGTCCATCTAAAGTCAGTAGTATAGCTATGCGCGACGATGCCCCTGGCATGTTGGCATACAGATTGTTGTGCAACATGTGTGACTGCTGAGCTCCTCACTAACAGTGTTGCTTTATCTAACATGTAGACTTTTTTTCTCTTTTTAGACCAGCTTTTATATGGTCTAATTTTAGACAGGACATTTTGCTGTTGCGCACACTGCGTAGCCTGCGCTGCCCCAACGTTGTTTTGTGGATCCCCGTAAGTCCCTCATTAGCATATTTGACTAGCAAATCAATGGTCTGTCTAGCGCAGTTTTGCGCGGACGGATGCGCCTGTCTAACGAAATTACGCTGGACAAAAAAAAGTAGATTTCTTGCGTATCTCGCGCATCTCCTGTTGCGCAGGCGTAATCGCTCTGTGAATCTGGGCCTTCATCTCCAAATACGGAAAGGTTTCTTTACAGTAACATACTGAGGTTCGTTTTCATCGGTCCAAACCGATCGTGTTTAGGCCCCATCGGTCCGTTATCCTTCGGTCAAAAAACAGATGGCTTGCTTTAAAATTTAACCGATGGATGGCTAACCGATAGGTCAAAACCGATCGTTAGTACGCTCGCCCATCTGTTTAAAACCCATGCATGCTCAGAATCAAGTCGACGCATGCTTGGAAGCATTGAACTTTATTTTTCTCGGCACGTCGTTGTGTTTTACGTCACCGCGTTCTAACACGATAGTTTTTTTAATTAATGGTGTGTAGGCACATCAGTCCATCAGTCAGCTTCATTGGTGAACCGATGAATACGGTCCGTCGGACCGCTCTCATCGGATGGACCGATCGTGTGTACGCGGCTTTAGAGCTGTGAAAATGTGGAATAGACTCCCTCCAGAGGTGGTTCTGGCAAGTTCAGTAGATTGCTTTAAGAAAGGCCTGGATACTTTCCTAAATGTACAAACTATAACTGGGTACAAACATTTATAGGTAAAGTTGATCCAGGGAAAATCTGATTGCCTCTCTGGGGTTTTTTCCCCTGCTGTAGCAAATTGGATCATGCTCTGCTGTTTTTTTTTTTTATTGTTTGCCTTCCTCTGGATCAATTGTGTGCATTGAATTGGGTATATGGGATTGTACGATATTTTTTATTTTATTTTTTTATTGTTGAACTTGATGGTCTTTTTTCAACCTGACTAACTATGTAACTATGTATGTTTACATTTTCAAATTACACAAAATGACATATTTAGATGTTCAAATTGAGCCAGCATTCCTAACCTTTCTCTAATGTCTATATCAGGGGTCTTCAAACTATGGTTCCAGTTGTTCAGGATTCAGGAACTACAATTCTCATCATGCCTAGTCATGTCTGTGAATGTCAGAGTTTTACAATGCCTCATGGGATGTGTGGTTCAGCTGGAGGGCTGTAGTTTGAGGATCCCTGGTCTATATCCTACTTTCACCTGTATAAAAATCTTTGACTTTCCAAAGTATTTCCAATCAGAAGCATTAAACAATTTCACTTAAATATGTTGTTGCACAAACTAATCACAAATGTACTTTTATTGGTTGCCCATTGGAAATATGAGGACGTCTCACTCACTATAGAACATCCTTTATCCACATGGAAAGCCGGGTGCATCAGTCTGTGCAATCAACACATCTAGACCATAGTAAAACCTGAAACGACAGCAAGTCAAACTAAAAAAGCTTACAAAATGCTTACGCATGATTAGCTGAAAAATTAAGCCAGCTGTGTATGGCCACCCGTAAGTTTTATTAGGATTAAGGAAACATCAATAATGTGTAGGAACATATCATCCCACAGCGTCAAGACTTAAAAATAACCAGATTTGTCAATCTTAACATTTATATCCATATTTATGAATTTTATTAAGAGCTATATTATACAAACCATGTTGTTATTCAGGTTTACTGGCCTCTGAACATTTCACGAGAAAGCCTGCAGTCTACATTCCTGTGCTGTGTGAGAAACTTTCCCTTCACACCTTTATCTCAGACAAATGTTATTTCCAGCACTGGTGGCTACATACGTAGGTGAGGAGTTTTAACACCTTCCTACAGAAAGCAAGTTGTGAGGTGTGAGCCGCCATTAAATCCACACAATGCTCTAGCAATGCAGGGCAGTGTACATGAACATACAAAATTTATGCTGCCATTAAAACGGGAAGCCTAGCACCACATCCGCCTTTGTCTTGTGAGCTTTCACAGAATTTCCATGCATAAGTCACCTCTATAGTAACATTATTGTAGAAAGGATGTAATAAATAAAGGTATATTAATCCCTCAGTGGCCTACAAGGAAAACAGTATGGAACAAGTCTTTTTACTGAATGAATTCTTGTTACCAGAAACTGCAGTGAATGTTTTCACTTTACAGTAAAATTTCCTGTTACTTCTTCATGATAAAAGAACATTGTAGAGGGAAAAGAGGATCAGATTGGGGGATTTAGAGGGATTTTTTTGGTGAGTGATAGTGGCTGCACATTCTATTAGTAGAAACCTTTACAATTGTCCTTTATGACTATCTATTTGTGTGTGTTCATGTGTAATGATATTCGTAAATCTTAGAGGTGCATGGCAGAAATCAGATATGCAATTCAGGAATTTTTAACCGATGATCAAGTCAAGGCTTGCCTATGCTTATCTTGTATTTTAATAATAATATTCATATGCCTGTACAATAGACATCTTAAAAGTACACAGACTCAACTTTACAGAGCACATTGTAGCTACACCCTGCCAAAACTTTGAGATGACACAAAGCATCTTGGCAGAAAATACTAGAAAATAAAATGTACAAGGCCATTTACAGTAAGCAGTTGCTAACTGGAGTAGTTAACGTGTTATTATACCCAGGAGCCTGTATTTACTAGATCTGGTCTCCCACAGTACACAGTATTTTAGTAAATATAAACTGCTAAATACCTTTTCTTATCAGCAATATATAGTAGTCTTGTGACTTCTATCAGTGTTCAGCCAAGCACTGGTTAAAGCTTGTAGGAGTAGTTTTCATTCTCGTCTGACTGTCCGATGAGGCTGCTTGACTGCTGATTGGCCCTGTGCTGATCACATGCACCATCCCCAAAAAACAAACAACTCTCTAGCAATACAAACCAAACTGAGCATGTACATAGTGCCCCCAAGGCACTGTACTATCAGCAGATGGATTGGAGACAGTAAAAGAAAAGGAGGATCAGATAAGATGGGATCAAATAGCCTTTTTACACAATGTTAAGGATTAACCCCTTAGGTTCTACAGTGAGTATAACAAGCATGCTCTACTGCATATACAGACTGATTTTACTGTTGTGGGTTGAGTAACACTTTAAGTATGACTGCATCATTGGGTGAAAAGTCCTAAAAGAAAAATAATTGCTACAGGTAATTTCCATCTCTAAAGCCTGTAGTCACACAGCATTGGGTACACCTATATTTATCACTGTTTTGTTAGTGTGGCAAAAAGTTTGGCAGATAACTATGTATTCTACTATTACAATCACGCGTTGGAGTTTAAGGCCACGTACACACGAGCAAATGAATCTGTTCAAATCAGTCTGACAGACCGATTTGAACAGATTTGTCTGCTGGGCTGTTTTGGTTTGATCGCTGTACACACGATTAAACCAAAATCCCGGCCGGCAGACAGCGTGGTGACGTGGCGATGACCTTGACGCGGCCACATCACCGCACCAGTAAAACACTTCCGCGCATGCGTCGAATCCATTCGACGCATGTGCGGGCAGATATGTCTGCTGGTTAGCGTACTAACCAGCAGACATGTCGGACGGACGGATTCCCAGCAGACAGATTTTAAAGCATGCTTTAAAATCTGTCTGCTGGCAAAATCTGTCTGTCCGCCCGTACACACAATCGAATCTGTCTGCTGAAACGGTCTGTCAGACCGTTTCCAGCAGATAGATTTGATCGTGTGTAGGCGGCCTAATAGTAGAAAACTTGAAGAAACTCTAGAAAACTAGGGTTGTAAGCAATGGTATGCAGATAGGTCTACTATTAATAATAATTAGGTGTTCACTAAGCACTTCTATTGTTTGGATTATTGGGCATGTGCTTGCCAGTAGTTGCACACTGTTGGTGAGCCTTACATATACAATTTAAAATGGCACTGCTTTACTGACTATTTTGTCGAAGAATAGTTAAATTACTTTTAGGCTAGGTTTAGACTTGCGTCTAAGCTGTCATGTTTCTGAGAAGCTGTCCGCACTTATCAGAGGCATTTGACAGGCAGTCAGAAGGAAATATGATGTGTCCTTACCTCATAATTGCTTCACCAATGCACCACAACCTGCATTGCATGCAGTCGGGGGGCAATTATCGCACTTCCCTATTTACTTGAATGGATCACATTTAGTGACAGTACTACCCACTAAACATGATAGTACTTGCTGCCTTTGCAGCTTAAGGGGGGTCATAAAAGTTTGACTCAATTGCATGATTTTAACTTCTTCCAGCCCGAATGTCTAAACAAGCCCTTAATAATTAACCTAACAAGTATACAGATCTAAAGTTTCGACTTTTTGTTTCAGGTCACTGACACAGAAAGTAGGAAAAAATGATGCCAGATTTGACCAATTCAAAGAAGGTCAGCAATGACATGTTTTTTTTTGTGAGAAATGAATCTTAACATCTAATATTAAATTGGATGTAAACCCTCACATGTACCCAGTGAAGTCAACAGCCTCAGATGATACACAGGGATTAAACAAATCTCCCAATATAAGTTTTACATGTATATCTGCTGTCTTCAGCGGTATATATCCTTTAGAAAGTGCACATCGTGTTAGAGATTTTCTCTTCCTGTTCAGGACTGGGAGTGGATTCTTGGCATACAGCCAAGACAGCTGATTGGAGGAAAGGCACACCCCCCACTCCACATAAGCAAAGGAAGAAAGATATTTTCAGAGTTGTGCTGTGACAGGACAAGCTTTCTGCTAATCTATTTATAGCAACCTCCCCGACATGATGGACAACTTGTTGGAAGTTATCATGATGATAACAGAGCAACGAAACAGCATAAACACATGGGAGAAATAAGAAAACACTACAGATATATGTGCTTAGTAGTGTTGAGCGGAATACGCCATATTTGATTTTGTGATATTTCACGAATATATAGAAGAAAATTCGTGAAATATTCGCTAATATCGTATATTCGTGATATTTTATCAAAAAAACAATATTGCGAAATTTCGCTAATGCGAATGCGAAATTTCTCTAATGCGAATGTGAAATTGATTGCGAAATTCTCGTCAACACGCGAAAACGGAGATCATTTCCTGGATTACTAAACTAATATGTACTAAACACTAACTCTACTTACACAAACTTATATGACTAAACTAAAGCTAATTTTTTTTATTTATTTTTTTTATACACAAAACACAGAAGGACAGAGAAAGTATTTGCGAATATTCGTAATAGGAATATTCGCATTGCGAATATTCGGCAACATAAAAGGATCGCCTCAGCTACTCGGCCCAGGGTCTCTAATCATACCAGCAATGCTTTTAGACGTCGATGGAGATCACTAGGATGTGATCTGTTTTAAAAATTAATTTGAAAAAATACGAATATTCGCAATATCGAATATTCACCGCGATATTCGATTTATTCGCGAATACTCGAATATGCAATATTCGTTACGAATATTCGCAATGCGAATATTCGTGAGCAACACTAGTGCTTAGGTCAAATTTAATGAATCAGGTTTACAACCACTTTACAGGAGAAGTATGGCCAAATACAGCCTACAGCAGGCTAGTCTGCTGTCAGCTGACATCATAGAACATGCAAGGTTTCCGACAATAATGTCAGGATCTACTCAGATGCCGGTTCGAGAACTGAACAATTAGCGGTCTCTGATCGCTTGGTTCTCAGGGTAGAGGGGGAACAAGGCAGGCCCAGCATTGGATCGATGCTGCATCCACCTAGACGTATATGTATGAATATTTTTATTTAATCTCTGTTAAGGTAATCCTATACGTAATCCTATAAGGTAAATACTTATTTCTATGACATATTTTGGCCATTCATTTTGTGTTTGCGCATGCATGTGTACAAAAACCATCTACAATTTATTAAGATTGGAGTAAAAGATTGGAATGTTACTCATCGCAGCCAATTATGTGCAATCTTCAATTGTAAAAATAAAGTAAGGAATCTGTCTGCTAAGGGCATCAGTTTTAATGTTTGCTTCTGTCTCCTCTGATCCAGTTTTTTAAATCATCTCCAGAAGGTGCTTTCACCTCCATGTATTCACTGAGAAGAGGATTTCTGACAGAGTGGAAATTTCTTCTGTTCAGAGTTGTCAGGGAATAACCTGTACGCTCTGTAGACAGTCAGCTGAGAGCATGGTAGAAAACACCTCAGGTCAGGGCTTATACGGTGATTAATCACAGACAGGGGACCGTCATAGTGACAAGAGTGTGGGAAGATGCAGTAGCCTGTATAGACATGTCTGGGAGCTTACTGCCAGCAGACAAAACAGGGGGCGTAGAGATTTCTACAGATCTGACAGCAGTAAGCTGTTTTCAAAGGGACTGAGATAGTCCATAATGTGTCTTTTATGTATTAGAAATGATCCTTCATATCATCTGTCACTGGTGAGTATATACTTAATTTTCATCTTGGGGTCAGGTAAATTTCTAGACTCAAATTTGAAGTTTATAATCTATTAAATAAAATGATGTAGAAAAAAAGGTATAGGTAGAAATCACAGGGCCCTATGCTAAATTTTTATGGAGAAGAAGAAAAGAAAAAAAAAAAAAAAGAAATACATTAAGGGTTAATAAGGGGTTAGACAGAGGAACATTTATTAAAAAAACAACAACAAAAAAAATACTTGACTTGACAGGTTGCTTTAAATTGACTTCATCTGCAGATCCAAGTACATCCATGTGATCTGTAGAGGAATAAACAGAAAGATACAAAAAGAAACAATGGGCCAGATTCAGGTACAATTAAATTGGCGCAGAGTATCAGAGATACAATACGCCAACGTATTTTACCTGGCTCTACGACGAATTCAAGTAGATTTTGGCCCGTAAGGTACGGCGGCGTAGTGTATTTCTCGTGGCGGAATCGAAATACGCGATTAGGGGGCGTGAAGCATTTAAATTAGGTGTGTCCCCGCGGCGATCGAACTGCGCAAATTTCCCGCTGTGCATTGCGCGAAATAACGTCGTTACGTCATTTTTTGTTTGAGTAGCGTCGTTTACGTACATTCCTATTCCGGGACGACTTACATAAAAAATAAAATAAAACGTTGAAATTCGACGCGGGAACGACGGCCATACTTAACATGGGCTGTCTAATACTAGACCAGATAAAAGCTGGAATAACTTTACACAGCAAAAAGATGACTACAGATGCCGTAAGAGATTGCGAACAACGCTCGTAACTTCGTGAATCGTCGGAAAAAGCTCATTTGCATACCCCGACGCGGAAAACGACGGGAACTCCTCCACTTAGCGGCCGCAAAATTATTGCAGCGTAGATCCGAAGGCGTACGAACACGTAAGCCAGTCGGATTGAAGCCCAAAGCCGTCGTTTCATGGTTTGAGGATTCAGACTAATGAAACGACGCGCGTAATTTGAAAGTACTCCGGTCTAACGCGAGATAGACCGGAGTAAGGGCTCTGTGAATCTGGCCCAATGTTTCTTTTTATCTTTGTGTTTCAACAGGTGAGCAATGTTGTTGATAAAGTTGGCCCAGCTGCTTTTTTGACAGCTCCAATTGGCAGGACATTGTTTACACTTTATCTGTCAACAGGGAAACCCCATTGACATCTGAATGAGTCATCAGTTGTTAAGGACATGGCGACCTCACTCCTTAACAACTGATAATTTTCCTCCCACTAACAGCTAAAAGAACCGAGCATGAAAGTCTACAGATACTCGTTCAAATGCTTAGTATCGGCACCGATACCAGTATCGGTACCGGTGAAGCCCTAGTCCACATCCAGTATATTCAGTCTTCTCCCAATGCCAAAACTGGATATTTAGGGTAGTCATTGGAGATCACTCTGCCGGGTGCCTTCTAGAACACAGTGACAGGGGAGAAAAGGACATTGGCAAGCACAGAGCAGTAGAATAAGGGACTCTGGAGGTATGGAAACAATGAGATAAGCAGTGAAGCAGCCAAGCAGGCAAGTTAACAATCCTGGACCCATAAGGATAGTTCAGCCCTCATGCTCTGGACCAGCCAACCCTCTGACACCAATATGGCTTTTATGGAGGCAGTTTTGCCACTGTGTTGGACCACCTACTGTATGGCTTTTATTGCTTTATAGAAACAGATGTCCTTTTCACAGCAGTTTTCACACATATGCTTAGTGAAGGAAAGACACTGGTAGAGGGAATCCTAGCTAAGTACAGTAGCTCATAGTGCATTGCACTGTGCCTTCTAAGAACTGTGTTGTGTGATTACAGCATAGTGTGCTAAACAGAAAACACCCAGTCCCAATTTGCAAAGAACCTTGTATTGTAACAGCCAAGCAGTGGCAGCCTGTCCATTAGGGGCACACGGACTCCACCTCCCACTTATCATATCAGGTGTCTGACCCCTTAATCTACATGCAGGGGGGCGCTAGAAGCATGGATTCCAATGGAGGTTTTAAAGCACATGATTAGAGTTATAGGCTTCAAGGAGGGTGGGCTCCAGGTGCAGCCAGTTGTGTGCCTTGAGCCCACCCAGTTGGGTGAAAATAGCGAATGCTATTATCAGACTAATTCTCCTCCCAGGCCAATCAAGAAGCGGGTCCTAAGACCTGTGTCCTGATTGGCCGAAAGGACATGCAAGCCCATTGGCCTATCAGGAGGCGGGAGAAAGGGGGTGGGGATGGTATGGTGGCTGGCTCCGGAGCTACAGGAGAGTTTTGTGGCCACCGGGAGAGAGAGCAGAACTGTACGGAGGAGGAGCTGCTGCCATACAGAGTATGGGAAGAGAGGAGCGACAGTCCCCGTGTGTGAGGTACTGACCCACAGGGGTGGGGGAATTGCGGATGACCCACAGACCGACCGGAGGGTGGTCGTGGGTGATCCGCCAACTGACTGGGGGTGCATTGTTTTTGCCACCCCGCCCCCCAAACAAGCCTGGGAACCAGGGTCTTGAATAGACTTTGGTTGACCCAAGATGGGCACAAAGTCACATAGGGCCCTGCATCTAATGGGATAGCTGCCTCCCTGTGACCAAGACAACCATAGAGGAACCAAGTTCCTCCTGACTTCCTCCTCCATCTGCTTTGCCACTACAGTCGAGTGCCACCTGAAGTGGAAAATAAAGACTGCACCTGCCTAAACTGTTCATACTGCAAACATGATTGCCCTACCCTGAATTAATGGCAACCCAAATAACACATTTATCATGAATTCTGCTGGAAATCTATAGACATTTTTTTAAAAGAGATGGAAAAACACAATAAAACATGATTCAAAGAATGTTTGAAATGCAAATCAGTCAGTCCTGAATTTTATGAAAAAAAAGTATGTGCTTAAAAAATTATACATAAAAGGTTAAATCTATTGGGGGTTACAATCAATTATAACAATTCTCTTCTTTTTGTGATGCCCACCAGAACGTGTACATTATAGTGTATATTTTTAAAAGTAATGCATTACGTAGGATGAGGAGCCAGCAGTTAAAATGTGTGCACTTAGCCTTTTTCTCAAACACCTTTTTATAACTGAAAGGTTGTTATGATTAAATCCAGCAAAGAGTGCCAAATCTAAAAATAGTAAGGATGAAGAGAGGAAAAAATATATATCTTTAGCGTAATTTTGTAAGAAAGAACAAAACTATTAAAATAGCTGAATTGAATCACCAGTTTGGAATTGTACTGAGGATGGGGATGGGAGGGGGAGAGATAACATTGGCTTACCAAGTGTGCCACGAATAACACAGCACTGTTGTAGGTCTGCATATCATAGTAGATGAGGTTAAAAAAGAATATAATATTTCTCTCAAAAAAGGTAGGCACCATTCATCTAGAGAAGTATATTCAGTCCCAGTGATAAGCAAAAGAGGTGACCACCTTGAGCACTTTAGAGGGAGGGGGAGCAAAAAAACCAGGACCTGCAACCTACCCTGCTGAAGTAGTTTACAGCTTGCGGTGTGCATGTCTCCATGAGTATTATAAATAGGGCAGCCACTTGTCTATCTACAGAAAGCACTCCCAATAATGCCAGCTTTCCACTGGGGTTGGATAGCACAGTTGGCATACAGCGACCACCCCATGCTGGCCCTTTTTCCTCTCCTGACCACCAACATGGGGCATTTTTTGCTCTTCTTGACCATTCTTTACTACCACTGACCAGGCAATTGTTTCTATCCTTGCCCATGGACATTGGTCATCTTTGCCTCCTCTTGACCAATAATATATGAGGCACTATGCCATGTACTACTGACCACTGCATTCTATTGATAGGAATTGATTTTCTAGAACTGGAGAGTGCAAAATCTGGTGCAGCTCTGCATGGTAGCCATTTAGCTTCTAACTTCAGCTTGTTTAAATAAACTTTGATAAAAAATAAATAAAAAAAACCTGGAAGCTGATTAGTTTCTATGCACAACTGCGCCAGATTTTGCACTCTCAAGTTTTAGTAAATCAACCCCATAATGTACCAGATAACAGAATGCTTAGCACTATACAGTACATCCAATTAAACAAAGTGCTTATTGTTCCTTTTTTGCTTTGTAGTTTCAAACTATTTTAATCAAGGTCTCCTTTAAGACCCCTTTCACACCTGAGGCGTTTTTCAGGTGCTTTAGCACTATTTTTAGTGCCTGTAAAGCGCCTGAAAAAAGCCTCATCTGCAATCCCAGTGTGGAAGCCCGAGTGTTTTCACACTGGGGCGCTGTGCTGGCAGGACGACAAAAAAAGTCCTGCAAGCAGCTTCTTTGCAACGCTTTAAGGATGGTGAATACTTCGCTCCTAAATCACCCCTGCCAATTGAAATCAATGGGAATCACCACCGAAGCACCTGCAAAGCGCCTCGGCAGCAGTGTTTTGTGGGCACTTTTAACCCTTTATTTAGTCACTAGCAGGGGTTAAAAGCGCACCGCTTGCGCAGCAAAAACTACGGTAAAGCGACGCTTTTTTTTTTGTGCCTTTGCAGAAAGCCTGCATAAAAACTGACGTCTGTGCACCATGGTGTGAACAAGGCCTGATGCCACGTACACACAACCGTTTTTTCGGGTTCTAAAAAATTAGTTTGTGTGGGCTTCATAGCATTTTTAATGATCTAACAAATTGACAATTTTTTTTCCGAACATGCTCTATTCTTTCACAACGTTTTTAACGTTGTCGTTTTCAAGGTTGTAAAAAAATGGTCGTGTGTGGGCTTTAACAACGTGAAAAAAAACGTTTGTAATGGAGTAAGCACAGTCATCAAATGTAACAGACAGAAAAGTGTGAATCGTCTTTTACTAACACAAAATCAGCTTAAGCAGTCCAAAGGGTGGCGCCATCCGATTGGAACTACCCCTTTATAGTGCCGTTGTACGTGTTGTACGTCACCGCTCTTTGTTGGAGCATTTCTTTTTCACGATCGTGTGTGGGAATGGCCGTTTAAATGTTCGGGTTGAAAAAAAAACGTTGTTTTTTCTAGACCCTTATAAACTTCATTTTTTAGAACCTGAAAACGGTCGCATGTAAGCAGCATAAGACTCCTAGGCCACGTACACACGACCGAGAAACTCGTCGGGCGAAACACATTGTTTTCCTCGTCGAGTTCCTTGTTAGGCTTGTCGAGGAACTCGACAAGCTTGCTTTGCATACACACATTAAAAACCAAATCTCCACGTTCTCAAACGCGGTGGCTTCTACACATAATACGACAGGGGAAGTTCAATTCCACTGGCACAACCCTTGGGGCTGTTTTTGCTAATCTCATGTTACTGTGTGTTAGGCAAAAGATTGGTAAGAGACATTTGCACTTTTCAGTCTGTTACAGCGTGACAAATGTGCTATTTCCATTACAAACGCTACTTTTACCGAAGGTGCGCGGGTTTCTTTGCATACACACGCTCGGGTTTCTCGACTCCCGTCGAGAAAATAGAGAACCTGCTCTCTTTTTGGCTCGAAGAGTTCCTTGGCGAAAAGTGTACACACGACCGGTTTCCTCGGCAGAATACGTCTCCCATTGTGTTTCTTGCTGAATTTTGCAGAGGAAACCGGTCGTGTGTACGCGGCCCTAGACAAATTGTTAGCCCTTGGTCCGTCCATGTTCTGTTATTATTATTAGTTTTAAAGATGATCCTTTCACTTTATGTGTGTCCATAAAACTCTCACTTGTGGTACAGTAGTTCAGGAGTATTTTGTGGGTACAAGGACTGCGGCATAAGTGTGCAGTGTGGACTATGACTAAGTTTAGACTAAATTTATTGTGTTGCTTTACACATACCAAATATCTAGCCCAGTTTAGACACACCCACTTATCACAGCAGCGCTCTACATGTGCCACACGATAACTCCTTTCCAGGTTGTCCTTCTTTCTTTACTTCAGATGTTAGGAGGTATAGTCAACTATAGTAACTAGGGTTGTCCCGATACCGATACTAGTATCGGTATCGGGACCGATACCGAGTATTTGCGGGAGTACTTGTACTCGCGCAAATGCTCCCGATGCTTCTGCCGATACTTTTTTTGTATTTATCAACATGTTCTGTGAAAATTCTTTGAGTTTTTTACTACTGCGTGACAAGCAAATAAAACATTTTTATTAATTTTTACTCATTTTTATTGTCTTGAGTTAGAGTTCTTCATAATTTTAAAGAAAATATCCTAAAGCCCCGTACACACGGTCGGACTTTTGCCCAACCAACATCAAAATCTGACACTTTTCGCATTTGTCCGACCGTGTGTACGTTCCATCGGACCAACTTTTTTGGCTTTCATCGGACAAAAAGTTGGGTCTGCGAACGGACCAACTTTCAGGCAACAAAAGTCCGATGGTGCAAAGTCTGATCGTGTGTACAGCAAACCATCGGACTTTTGGACAAATTACAAATGCGCATGCTCAAAACCAATGTTAAAATCAACCAACAATAGCAGAAGTTAACCAAAGGGTGGCGGTAAAGAGCAGAAAAACCACGTGATGATGGGAAAGTTTTAGAAAAGTTTGCAAAAAAGTCTGACTGTGTGTATGCTATGGGTGTGACCGGACAAATCAATTAGGACAAAAATCCAAGGGAAATTTTGTTGGATGTCCTACCGTGTGTACGGGGCTTTAGTCTGTATTGTGGTTTGAAAACTGTCACATGACATTTAAAAAAAGTATCGGTATTCGGTATCAGTGAGTACATGAAAAAAAAGTTTCGATACTTGTACTCGGTTCTAAAAAAGTGGTATCGGGACAACCCTAATAGTAACCCTGTTATAGGTTTAAAAAGTACAGTAATGCTTTAAGAACCGAAGTGTAGCAGTAACATGAGAGGCCTTGCGTTATGACCTTTAGGTGAATCAAGTCCTTGTTGTGTTGTATGTGTAAAGCGAGTTTATTTAGACTGACCCATATAGAACCTGTGCCTAGCAGCAAAATAGCTAAAAGTAAGCAATCAAGAGGTCATCAGGGTGCACATAACATGTCACAAATGGTGATAAAGTAGTTAGTCCAAAAACATGGATGATAGTCTCTACCCATA